>CM017767.1:6866051-7318424 GCA_008009225.1 Acer yangbiense
AGTACAAAGCATTTTAAACTATCAAAAGTTCGGATTGTTTCTCTAAGAAAATATGTCCATGAAAGCTCTTGAGAAGAAATCATAAACAGAAAAAAAAATTGCATCTTGTTCCCCTAAAACTCTCGGTGGCATTTTGACGCCCATTAGACTCCATGTGGATGAAACTGTAGGGCTCCTTGGTGGTGAGGCTACTTGCCCTTTTTTTTGTTTTTGGTAAATAAATAGTATCATAGAAAGATAGAAAGAATGTACAAATACAAGGGGCATACCCCAGGAAAACAAGAGCAAAACAAAAGCTCAAACCAGCTCAAACATTCGAGCAAAAACAAGAAGCAAGAGCTAAAACAAGGGCTCAAACAAACACAAAACACAACAGCAAAAAACGAATCAAGAATAGAATATTCCACTTTAAAGCAACATGAGGCCAATCCTTCAAGTGATAGAAGAGCCTACTACGATGTATATCAATAATGAACGGGTAAGACTATGCTGGTCTTATGAGGGCTCCCAAATATTCTATTGTTCCTTTCTCTCCAATAGAGTAAACGCCCACAGCAAGACAAAGCTTCTTAACAACAATGGAAGGAGATTTCCCCTCCAATTTGGAAGCCCAAGCAATAAACTAGGCCATCTCTGACCATTCCAGGCCGACCACACATCCTTCAAATGAGACCATATTTCTTTGCTATAAGCACACTCAAAGAAAGGTGGGCATGAGTCTCAGGGAAAGCGGAGCAAAGAACACAAAGAGTACCAACATGAGGAGTATAAGGATGAACACGGTCCAACGTTGAAAGTCTCCCTCTAATAGCTAACCAAAGAATGAAGCTCATCCTTGGAATGTTATGTGAATACCACACAAGCTCAAACCAGGAACCAAAGGATGAGGAGCCTTAAGACTAGCCATGGTAGAGGCTTGTGGTGTAAATACCATCAAGTGTAGGAAGCCACTTAATACAATCCTCCAAACTAGAATTAGGGTTGTAAGAAGGCATGTGGTTCTTGATTTCAAGGAGGTCAATCGACATAGAGCAAGGCCAAAACCCAAGATCACCAAGAATAATAGAACTGACTTTAGCCTTATTCCCAGACCTGAGTCATAAATTGCCCTAGAGCTCCAGTTTTAAAAGAATAGGGCCATCGGGATGCCAATTATCAAACCACAAGGAAGTGCCGGACCCTACCAATGATATGCCGAATCAAGGGACGAGCAATGGACGAAGTTGAGGAGCTTTCTCCAATTCCAAGACACGTTTGAGGAGCTTCACCTCCCAAAATACTCCTATCTTTAAGAGATGGTCTTAATCCAAGTAGACCAGAGGTTATTAGAACATTGCACTAGATCCACAATGTCGAATCATTAGAGCTTTATTCCAAGAAATGAGATCCTTGATGCCGAGACCACCCTCATTTTTAGGAAGACATATATCAGCCCAAGCAACTTTCGCCCCTTACAATTTCCATCAACACCTTTCCACAAAATGAGCAAAGCTTCTGCTCAATATTCCTCAGAACCTTTGAAGGAAGACAAGGTGACTAGCCCAAAGACTTGAATACTAGACAAAACGAGATAATAAGTTGCAACCGACCGCATATGAAAGAAAACGATTCATCAAGAAGAAATTCTGGTCGAAACTTTAACAAAAGAGGAGAGCATCAAGATGACTTAACTTTGAAGAAATGATTGGAATCCCCCAATACCTGATAGGGAGCGATCCAATGGTATAGCCAAAAATATTGATGAGCTGCTGCCTACTGTCATATGCACCCCAGAAAGAAAAATATTACTCTTGGTTGGATTAGCTTTGAGGCCGAGAGAGAAGAGAATCATCAAGAGACTTCTTGAGAATGGTAGCAGAAGGAGTAGAACCATGACAAAGCATAATAAGATCGTCCGCAAAACAAAGGTGAGATAGCTTAATCTTGTCACACTTCCAGTGAAATTTAAAGTGAGGGGATCTTGATGTGCTTGGCTAATAACTTAGTGGAAACCTCCATCGCAATAACAAAGAGATAGGGAGACATAGGATCACCTTGACGTAGCCCCCTCTTACTATGAAAGAAACCAGCAAGCTCACCATTTATAGAAATAGAGAACTTAGGAGTTGTGATGCACGCCTTAACCCAGTTAATAACCTTCGAAGGAACATGAAAAATAGCAAGGGTCTCTAACAAGAAGTCCCATTCCACCGTATCAAAGGCCTTCATTAAATCCACCTTCAGAGAACACTTGGGAGAGCCATCATCTTTATGGTAATTCCTCATAAGCTCTTGGACAAGAAGGATATTATCACCAATCCGTCTTCCAGCCACAAAAGCTAATTGCGGAGAGCTTATAATGTCAGGAAGGATGATCTTAACCCTATTTGCAATGATCTTTGCGATGATCTTATAAAAAGTATTGCAACAAGAGATCGGTCTAAAGTCCGTCATTCTAGAAGGATTTGGAACTTTAGGAACCAAAGCTAAGATCGTTGTATTGAGCTCTTTGAGAAGATGACCTGTTTGAAAAAAATTCTTGAACAGCATTGATCACATCTCCACCAACTATATCCCATGTCTTTTTAAAGAAATGGGCATTAAAACCATCAGGCCCTGGAGCTTTATTAGGGTGAAGCGAGAAGCAAACCTCACGAATCTCTTCATTAGTGACACCCTTACTTATCAAATCAGCTTGATCAGTTGAAATATGATTTTGAATTAAAGTTCGAAGCCTACCAGCTCTATTCAAAGAGGGAACCGAGCAGCCAAGAATATTTCGAAAGTGGCGGATAGCCTCATTTTGAACAGGAACATCACCATCAACCAAAGCACCGTCTTCCCCCAAAATAGAAAGAATTTTGTTTCGATTTTGTCTACCATTGATGGCCTTGAAAAAGTAGGACGAATTCTGATCCCCGGCATGTAACCATTGGATTCTTGACTTTTGCTTAAGAAAATCTTCCTCAGCTTGAAGAGCCCTTGTATAAGATTTAATAATATCCTTTTCTTGCAATCTAAGAGTATTATCAGTGGGATTGGCATCAAGAAGATGTTGACACTCTTCAAGCACTTCTTTAGCCTCATTTAACTTGACAGTCACATCACCAACCTGGTTCTTATTAAGAGATTTTAAAGCCTTCTTGAGAATACGAAGCTTAGAGCAAAGCTTAAATTGCATAGTACCATGAACCTGTTCCTGCCAACAGCTCTTAACAAGAGGAAGAAAATCCTCCCTCTCCGTTAGAAAATTAAAAAACTTAAACGGGTAGTTCTTCCTTCTTCCTTGTAACCCAAGCTTAACCAAAGAAGGACTATGATCTGAGATGCTAGGGGAAAGAAAAATGGCTTCAGAGTTTGTGAACTTACCAAGCCAAGCATCATTAACGAGCATCCTATCCAATTTCTTAGAGATACAGTCATCATTACTCCGTTTGTTACACCAAGTGTGGAAAAAACCCGAAAAACGTAGATCATCAAGTTCAGCAGCTTGTAAACAATCTTCAAACTCATCCATAGCAGCTGATCTTCTTAAAGAACCCCCACTAGTATCATGAACCCCTCTAACAACGTTAAGTCACCAAGAACAATCCAAGGGGTACCAGCTGAAAGATTAGCACACATATTCTCCCAAAGAGCTCTCCTTTCCCTATCATCATTAGAACCATAAACAAAAGAGATTCTAAAAGTTTCATTATTATCAAGAAGACAAGCATGATAGTGGATAATCTGATCGGTTTCACAAATTTTGCTCACTTTAAGAATTCTAGGGTCCCAACCAACCCAAATCCTTCCAAGGCTATGACTACAGTAGTTGTCAAGCATTTCCCATTCTCTAAAAACAGATTTGATAACATTGGGTTTATTAATAATTCTCACCCGAGTTTCAACCAAGCAAATCAAACTAAGCTTTAAATCAATCAACATCTTCATTACCTCCAGTTGTTTAGGAGCAGCATTAAGACCCCTAATGTTCCAGCAAGCCATACTAATCATCTAGAGGTGATGGGAGACTCCACCTTAGCTTTAGAGCTATGAACATCGCTTGACTTAGAGGCTTTCGAATTTTTCTTCTTCTTCTTTCTACTAGAGGTAACGGTGGTGCTAGAAAGTCCTACATGATGAGAATAAGGTGGCCACATCAAGAGATCCATTGCACGTTCCGGTTGGGCCAATAACAAGGGCAAGGGCTAAGAGATTCAAGGAAGCACTAAATGGCCTGATTCAAGACACTTGGGCTGATTCCGAATTATTAAAGTCCAAGATGAGCCCACATGAAGACCAAGGCTTAACTAACGTCATCAAGGCAATTGATTGGGCCGAATAAGAGAAGACTTGGGCGTGAAGTAGAAGCTTGGGCGTGTGGAGGAGAGTCAAATTCAGTTTTTTCCTTTTTCTTAGTTTTCCAAAGAATAATGAATTGATTTGTTTCCAAATATTAAGGGGCCGATTTGCTTCCAAATTTTAGCCTTCCAAATAGGGAGCAAGTCAATTAGTTGCTTGTTTTAGTTTATTTTCTTTCCCGTTTGTAAGGCATTAATTGCCAAATATTTATTTCCTTTTTGGTTTTAGGGTTTCAGTATTTAAGGGTCCTTTTGATGTATTTTTAGATAGACTTGATTTGAATGAAATTTGAGAGAATTTTCTCTTTTGTTCTTTGAGAACTAATTGGAACTTATCAGATTTCTCTGTGGCGTTCCTCCTTGACTTATCAATCGAGTATTTCATCCTTGATTGTGGCGTCCTCCTTCATACCAAGGTTCACATCTCATTATAGGTGTTGGGTCGCGGTTTCCATCCGAACCAGAGGTTAGAACGATCTTAGGCATCAATCATGATACAATCGACGAGGTTCGTATCATTTGGTATCAGAGCTTCGGCTTCTAACATCAGGTTTTATCTATCTTAGTTCTTCTTCTTCTTTGATTTCGTTGATAAAAAAAAAAAAAAAAAAAATTTGATTCCGTTCATCAAGTCCAGTACAAAAAAAAAATTACCAAAGGTCTTACTTGTTGATCAAGGAAAAAAAAAAAATAGAGTACAAATTTTTTTTTTTAGGACGATCCTGTAGTAGTTGAATATATCAACTATTGATAGTCCCCTTCTTTCTTTGATTCGTGCAGTATCATTCAAAAAAAAAAAAAAATCTGGTATTGGTTTGTTATTTCAGTTTCGTTGTGATTCGTTTTGTGTGAACCTATGAGATCTTTGTTTCGTGTGAACGTGGCTAAGAAATTTTGATTATTGTTTGATTAGTTTGATAAGAACTTTTGAGAAATTACGAGTGGAAAAAGGCAAGAGTGGTGAGTACATACTGAGGGTAAAAGCCAAAAGATTTGAGTGAAACACGAGTGTGAGTGCCATCATCTTTGAGGGTAAACACGTGAGGGAGTGTTTGTGAGGCTTACTTATTCTTGTTGTTTTGCAGGTTCTAAAAATGTCACACGATAACAGTAAGGAACAGTCCGACGACGCACCAAAAATGGTAGATCTCGACCGTTTGTTTACAGCCATGCAACAACACATGGCGCGAATGGAGATTCAGTTTGGTGAGGTGAATGATAGGTTTGGCGAGATGAATGATAGGTTACACAAAGTGGAGTCTAGTTCACAAAGGGAGCAGCCAATCAGGGCTCCTAATGTAGAACGAAGAGAAAGGAACCTACCTAGGAATGATTATGAAGATGATTATGGGAATGACCTAGAGGAGGATGATCGCATGTCTAATGTGGGTGCTGGCAGATTTAGGCATGGAATGGGAGGTAGAAGAGATAGGTATGGGAATAGAGGAGATAGGTATGGAGAAAGGGTTGATAATAACTTGAGTAGTATAAAGGTGAAGATTCCAACCTTCCAAGGTAAAACCGATCCTGAAGCTTATTTGGAGTGGGAGAAAAGAATAGAATTGGTGTTTGATTGCCATGAATATTCCGAGTTGAAGAAGGTGAAATTGGCAGCCATAGAGTTCACTGATTATGCTATTGTTTGGTGGGATCAACTGATTGTGAGTCGGAGACGAAATGGAGAAAGACCTATTGAGACATGGGAGGAGATGAAAACTGTTATGAGGAGGAGATTCATTCCAAGTCACTATTATAGGGGTTTGTTTCAAAAATTGCAAACTCTTACTCAGGGGTCTAAGTGTGTTGAAGACTACTACAAGGAGATGGAGATAGCCATGATTCGAGCTGATGTAGAGGAGGACCGAGAGGCAACTATGGCTAGGTTTCTAAATGGGCTAAACCGAGACATTGCGAATGTAGTGGAGATGCAACATTATGTTGAGTTGACTGACATGGTACACATGGCCATTAAAGTGGAACAACAATTGAAGAGGAGGGGTTCCACACGGGTTGGGCAAAATTCGGGCTCTTCATCATCATGGAAACCGAATTGGAGCAAGAAAGAGGACCAGCCTAGTTTCAAGGCCAAGGCAAAGACCGAACCTTCCAAAGATCACAAGGCCGGTGGCACATTAAATCAAGGTAAATCAGATTCTCAACCTTCTAGAAACCGTGACATTAAGTGCTTTAAGTGTTTGGGAGCAGGTCATATTGCATCACAATGCCCAAACAAGAGAGTAATGGTTTTGAAGGATGATGGCGGTATCGAATCCGAGGATGAATCTGATGATGAGTCCATGCCGCATTTGGAGGATGTAAGTGACTTTGAATATCCGGTAGGTGGAGAGCTTTTGGTTGCAAGAAGAGCTCTTAGTGCTCAAGCTAAGGAAGATGATGAGGTGCAACGTGATAACATTTTTCACACCCGCTGCCATGTTAATGATAAGGTATGTAGTATGATTATTGATGGGGGGAGTTGTACTAATGTGGCTAGCACTACTTTGGTGGAAAAATTGAATTTGACAACTTTGAAGCACCCAAAACCTTATAGGCTACAATGGTTGAATGATAGTGGGGAAGTTAGGGTGAATAAACAGGTGTTGGTGTCATTTTCAATTGGAAATTACAAAGATGAAGTTATTTGTGACGTGGCACCCATGGATGCGGGTCATATCCTTTTAGGAAGACTGTGGCAATTTGATAGGCATGTGACACATGATGGATATACCAATAGATACTCCTTTGTACTCAATAAAAAGCCAATCACTCTTGTACCTTTAACCCCAAGACAAGTATATGAAGATCAAGTGAGGTTAAAAAAAGAGAAAGATGTTAAAAAGGAGAGTGAGAGTTCAAAAGAAAGAGAGACAAAAGAGAGAGAGTCCGAAACAGCAAAAAATGAAAAAAAAGTGAAAAAAAAAATAGAGGCTGATGAGAAAAAAAAAGAGAGAAAACAAGTGAGTTTTTATGCAAGAGAGAGTGAGATCAAAAAGGCTCTGTTTTCAAATCTGCCAATGATTGTACTTTTGTACAAAGAGGCTTGTTTTAGTACTAACGAAATTGACTCTTCTTTGCCTAGTGTTGTTGTTTCACTTTTGCAGGACTTTAATGAAGTGTTTCCCGAAGAGATGCCTATTGGTTTACCACCAATGAGGGGGATTGAGCACCAAATTGATTTTGTACCCGGAGCACCAATTCCAAATAGACCCGCATATAGAAGTAATCCTGAGGAGACAAAGGAACTTCAAAAGCAGGTTGATGAGCTCATGGAAAGGGGGTATGTTTGTGAGAGTATGAGTCCTTGTGCGGTTCCCGTATTGCTTATGCCTAAGAAGGATGGAACTTGGAGGATGTGCGTTGATTGTCGTGCCATCAACAATATCACTGTAAAGTATCGACATCCTATTCCTAGATTAGATGATATGCTTGATGAATTGCATGGTTCTGTTGTCTTCACTAAAATTGATCTTAAGAGTGGATATCATCAAATTAGGATGAAAGAAGGTGATGAGTGGAAAACTGCTTTTAAAACAAAATATGGTTTATATGAGTGGTTAGTTATGCCTTTTGGATTAACTAATGCACCAAGTACTTTCATGAGATTAATGAACCATGTTTTGCGTGCTTTTATTGGAAAATTTGTGGTTGTTTACTTTGATGATATTTTGATTTATAGCAAAAACCTGGATGAGCATGTTGAACATTTAAAACTTGTTTAGGTGTTTTAAGAACTGAAAAGTTGTTTGCTAATCTCAAGAAGTGTACCTTTTGCACGGATAGGCTTGTATTTCTTGGTTTTGTTGTTAGTGCTAAAGGGATTGGGGTTGATGAAGAGAAGGTTAAGGCAATTAAGGAGTGGCCGAAACCTACAAATGTGGGACAAGTGAGGAGCTTCCATGGGTTGGCTAGTTTTTATAGGAGGTTTGTGAGGGATTTTAGTAGTCTAGCCGCACCTTTAACTGAAGTTATCAAAAAGAATGTGGGTTTTAAGTGGGGTAATGAACAAGAAAAGGCGTTTAACTTGATTAAGGAGAAATTAACTAACGCACCTTTACTTGCTTTGCCTGACTTTGCTAAAGCTTTTGAGATTGAGTGTGATGCTTCAGGAATAGGTATTGGAGCTATTCTAATGCAAGAAGGACGTCCCATTGCATTTTTTAGTGAGAAAATAAGTGGAGCAGCCTTGAATTATCCTACCTATGACAAGGAGATGTATGCTTTGGTTAGGGCATTGGAAACTTGACAACACTACCTTTGGCCGAAAGAATTTGTGATTCACACGGATCATGAGTCCTTGAAGCATTTAAAGGGACAGCACAAGCTAAATAAGCGGCATGCCAAGTGGGTGGAGTTCATAGAAACATTTCCATATGTGATCAAGTACAAAAAAGGTAAGGAAAACGTGGTCGCTGATGCTTTGTCTAGAAGGTACGTTTTACTTTCTATTTTGGATACTAGATTGCTTGGTTTTGACTACATTAAAGAATTGTATGTGGAAGATTATGATTTTGGTAATGTATTCAATGCATGTGAAAAAGTAGCATTTGGCAAGTTTTATAGGCATGATGGATTTTTGTTTAGAGAAACTAAATTATGTGTGCCTAAAAGTTCTTTGCGTGAATTGCTTGTTAGAGAAGCTCATGGGGGAGGTTTGATGGGGCATTTTGGTATAGCCAAGACACTAGATGTTTTGCATGAAAACTTCTTTTGGCCTCATATGAAACGTGACGTAGAAAGAATCTGTGAAAAATGCATTACATGTAGACGAGCTAAGTCTAGGATCAAGCCTCATGGATTGTATACTCCTTTGCCTATACCTAGTGGACCTTGGATTGATATTTCTATGGATTTTGTGTTGGGTTTGCCTAGGTCAAAAAGGGGTAAGGATTCTATATATGTGGTTGTTGATAGGTTTTCTAAAATGGCACATTTTATTCCTTGTCATAAAACTGATGATGCATCACATATTGCTGATTTGTTTTTCAAAGAAATTGTTCGATTGCATGGCATGCCTAAGACCATTGTTTCAGATAGAGATGCTAAGTTCTTAAGCTACTTTTGGAAGACTTTGTGGGGTAAGTTAGGAACTAAACTTTTGTTTTCTACTACTTGTCATCCACAAACTGATGGTCAAACTGAAGTAGTTAATAGGACTTTATCTGCCTTGTTGCGTGCTATAATACAAAAGAACTTGAAAACATGGGAGGATTGTTTGCCGCATGTAGAGTTTGCTTATAATAGGAGTGTGCATTCTGCAACTCATTATTCGCCTTTTGAAATTGTATAAGGTTTTAATCCGTTGACTCCTTTGGATTTAATTCCTTTACCTGTGAATGAGCATGTTAACTTGGATGGGAAGAAAAAGGCAGATTTTGTTAAGCAACTCCATGAAAAGACTCGACAAAACATAGAGAGGAGAACTGAGCAATATGCCACGCAAGCTAATAAAGGGCGCAAGAAAGTTGTGTTTGAACCCGGTGATTGGGTGTGGTTGCATATGAGGAAGGAACGGTTTCCAGTCCAGCGGCGTTCTAAATTACTTCCTAGGGGAGATGGCCCATTTCAAGTGCTTGAAAGGATCAATGACAACGCCTACAAGTTAGATCTTCCAGGTGAGTATAATGTTAGTGCAAGCTTCAATGTTTCTGATTTGTCTCCTTTTGATGTAGGTGACGATTTGAGGATAAATCCTTTTCAAGAGGGAGGGAATGATGAGAATAAGGGGGCCACATCAAGAGATCCATTGCACGTTCCGGTTGGGCCAATAACAAGGGCAAGGGCTAAGAGATTCAAGGAAGCACTAAATGGCCTGATTCAAGACACTTGGGCTGATTCCGAATTATTAAAGTCCAAGATGAGCCCACATGAAGACCAAGGCTTAACTAACGTCATCAAGGCAATTGATTGGGCCGAATAAGAGAAGACTTGGGCGTGAAGTAGAAGCTTGGGCGTGTGGAGGAGAGTCAAATTCAGTTTTTTCCTTTTTCTTAGTTTTCCAAAGAATAATGAATTGATTTGTTTCCAAATATTAAGGGGCCGATTTGCTTCCAAATTTTAGCCTTCCAAATAGGGAGCAAGTCAATTAGTTGCTTGTTTTAGTTTATTTTCTTTCCCGTTTGTAAGGCATTAATTGCCAAATATTTATTTCCTTTTTGGTTTTAGGGTTTCAGTATTTAAGGGTCCTTTTGATGTATTTTTAGATAGACTTGATTTGAATGAAATTTGAGAGAATTTTCTCTTTTGTTCTTTGAGAACTAATTGGAACTTATCAGATTTCTCTGTGGCGTTCCTCCTTGACTTATCAATCGAGTATTTCATCCTTGATTGTGGCGTCCTCCTTCATACCAAGGTTCACATCTCATTATAGGTGTTGGGTCGCGGTTTCCATCCGAACCAGAGGTTAGAACGATCTTAGGCATCAATCGTGATACAATCGACGAGGTTCGTATCACTACAATAGGAATCCCATCAATATTCCTGATCTTGGAACCCCAAAGTGATAAATCTGGAGAAGCTGTGGCAGGAGAATCTTCATTGCTATAAGCCTCTTCTTCATCTTCAATAAGAGCCAAGAACTTGTTGGAGGTATCAACTACTTCTTCCTTAGAACTAGCAGCAATGCTATGGACCTCACTTCCCAAAATCTGAAGAGGAAGACAAGTAATACCCGTAACTGGCACATCCTCAGAAATACAAATAGAAAGGGGGACTCCACCAATATCTGGAGCTTCATTAACCTTCTTACCAATAGAGGAAGTCTGAGCAAGGTCCTCTGAAGAGATGGATATAGGAGCTGTGGCTCCACGATTGACCTTCACCCATTCTTGCTTCATTTTGGAATTACAGTTCTCATCAAATCTGCCATCCACATGCTTTAGTCGTGGGCAAGTAGCAGCGGAATGACCAAACGATTTGCAATCAAGACAAATCTTTGGTTTCCATTGGTATTCAACCAGAATTTCAACACTCTCCCCATTATTGTGCTCATCACAATCGTCCATAAGTAAATCAAAAGAATCAACTAACTTGCTAGTAGCATCAATTTCAACACAAATTCTTGTGTACGAAATTCTTTTCATTGTTTCAGTTAGGCTATCAGCATAAAGAGGCTTCCCAACGGCACTAGCAATATAGCTTAGCCCTTCTTCTGTCCAATATTCATGAGGAATATTAAAAAACTTGACCCATACTGGAACCTTAGAGTAAGATTCCTTCGTTAAAACAAGCCGAGAGTGCCATTTCTTAAGAATTATCATTCTTCCAGCAAAAAGCCATGGACCATCCTCAAGAATTTTAGAGCAAGATACATCGTCTGAGAACTTGAAAAAATAGAACCCTTTTTCATTAGCAAGCACCTCTAGAAGACCACAATTACCCCAAATCCTCTTAGCAATATTGTTAGCAAGAGAGAAAGGAAGCTTCTTCTCAATAAAATAACCCACTAAGCAGTTCCATCATCAGCAACTTTCTCAGGTGGGGCGACACATCTCCTATTTCCATTGTTAATAGGCTGATGGAATTTTAGCTTCATGGGCATTCGGTTAGAACCACCTGCGTTTTGAGAAGTAAGAACATTCTGAAGCACATTACTATAGCTAACAGGCCTATTTTTAGGTTGAACAATGTCGGAGGCATCCAAAGTTCCTTTATTTTGCTGCTCATTAGCTGATAAACCTTCATTCTCAAGAGACAAACCAGCTCCATAACCAATAGTATCGTTACCATCTGAAATATCATCAGTTTGAGGACTCAATGATACGAACCTCGTCGATTGTATCAAGATTGATGCCTAGGATCGTTCTAACCTCTGGTTCGGATGGAAACCGCGACCCAACACCTATAATGAGATGTGAACCTTGGTATGAAGGAGGACGCCACAATCAGGGATGGAATACTCGATTGATAAGTCAAGGAGGAACGCCACAGAGAAATCTGATAAGTTCCAATTAGTTCTCAAAGAACAAAAGAGAAAATTCTCTCAAATTTCATTCAAAATCAAGTCTATCGAAAAATACATCAAAATGACCCTTAAATTCTGAAACCCTAAAACCAAAAAGGAAATAAATATTTGGCAATTAATGCCTTACAAACGGGAAAGAAAATAAACTAAAACAAGCAACTAATTGACTTGCTCCCTATTTGGAAGGCTATATTTTGGAAACAAATCAGCCCTTAATATTTGGAAACAAATCAATTCATTATTCATTAGAAACCAATAAGGAAAACTGAAATTCGGACTCCTCAGCATCAAGTCTTCGCGCAACAAACTAGATTGCCGATTTTGGGCCTGTTGTGATCTTTTACGGATGCCAGAGTCTTCATAACATCTGTAGGGCTCGTCTTGGGCTTTCCGAAAACATATTATAATAGACAATCCGACTTCAGATGCTCTCTGTAGAGGCCCACGAAGTTTAGCTCGGATTTGGGCCGAACTTGAACTTCAGCAACTCAGAATCAGCCCATCATTAAATGCTTCTTTGATCCTCTTGGCCCCTTGTAATTGGCCCAACTGGAATATGTAATGGATCCTTTGGTGATGCTTCTTGATTCTCATCACTCAATCCAACCCCATGGGAGAGAGCCTTATTTGAAACCCTACAATTACTCTTGTTAACAACACAAGCTTCCAAGAGAGAAGGGAAACCAGAACATAGTGGATTCTCCATGACAGAACCGGAGAAACCCTAGAGAAAACCTACCAGAACAGAAAACTTGAAACAGACAGAACTCAGTGCCGTGAACCCCAAAACACTAAGTTCTTGATTCTAGGTTGCATAAACAAATACAATCTACAAACTTGAAGAAGGACAAAAGAACAGAATCTTACCGGAAGAGGGCCAAAAAAGCAAAACGACGGAGAAACCCTAAAAAAAACACAAACCAGTGCAGAAACTTGAAACTGATGTACCTCTGAGAGATCAACTTCAAATCACGAGATTTTTGATTCTAGATTGCATGAAATTTCAAAATATACAACTTTGATGAAGAATCAAAGACCAGAATCGGACCGGAAAAGGCTCGAAATCGTAAAACGGTGCCGAAACCCTAAAAACCTAAAACCTAAGCACCCAGCCATGCAGAGCGTTTTTTCATTAATTTCTTTATTTTTTTTTCTCGAGCCCTTGCCCTTTTTGTGCATGCTTTTGGTTTGTTTTCCTTGTTGGCAAGGTCCACAAACACCATTGGTTTTCTTCCCAAACTTAGAGAGACCACACACACAATTGAACTTTCCAAGGGTTTGTAAATCCCTAAACTTCATGTGGCCAAGTCTTTCATGCCACAACTCTATTTGCTCATCCATGGACACATTGTTTGAGACTATTCTAGCTTCAAGATAATAGCAATTGTCACTAGATCTCATACCATTCAACAAGGTTTGTCCATCGGGCTTTAGGATAGAACAATCACTTTTACTAAACAAGACGGAATATCCTTCATCACTAAGATGAGAAATGCTTATCAAATTGGCTTTCAAGCCATCAACAAATAAAGCATTAGATAAGAAGGTAATCCGGGAACGGAAATGGTTCCTTTCCCTACAACTTTCTTTTTGGATCTATCACCAAAAGTGACATATCCTCCTTCCTCCATAACAAGAGTCTTGAAGAAACTCTTGTTTCCCGTCATGTGCCTAAAGCACCCACTATCTAAATACCAAAAATTAGAAGAATTTGCCTTCAAGGCTATTTGAGAAACATGGCAAACATTTTCATTCTTTCTAATCCACCAGAAACAATCTTAGCTTTCTTAGTGGTCTTGGGTACATGGGTTCTAGATGTCCTAGGATTATGCACATCAATATTATCATTCCTAGGAGTATGCATCTTGGCTCTATTCTTTCTCTTTTCAATCATGCTTCGTGTTTTAAACATTTTAATATATCGAAAGCAATTTGGTCTAATATGACCATCAAATCCACAAAAATGACATGTAGGAATAAAATAAGGAATCATACCTTGTCCCAGAGCATGCACATGAGCTTGTCCATGTCTTTGTGGTTGAGTGGGCTCAATCCATCTTCGTTGTTGAACTGGTCTAGATTGCTTCCTAGCTTGAGGTTGCATGATTGGTCTCTTTCCTTTGTGAGCCAATTGTTGAGAAATGTTAACTTGAGGGACCCTAGAGGGTTGAGCTTGAGATTGCCTTCTTAGCACCACCTTCACTTGTGCATTTGAACATTGTCCTAGTTCTAACTTCTTCCTAGGAGTTTGCACCAATGAAGCTTCTTCGTTCCCCAAACTCTTGACAAACACGGTCTTGTTAGAGGTTGAGATCTTCTTCCCATCTTCATACCCAAGACCCCTCTTGTCACACGGACTCTTTCCAACACCAAGTATATGGTCAAGCTTCTTGGTGCTAGAATCCATCCTAGCTAATGATTCTAAAGCTTCATCAAGCTCCCTCTTCAAACCTTCTTCATTCCTCTTAGATAAGACTAACTCCTCTTTTAGCTTATCTTCCATATTCTTGAATTTTTCCACTTGTTCACTTAAGTAGTCATTTTGAGATAAAAGCTCAAGATTCTCTTCTCTCAACATCTTGATCTTTCTTGTGCTCTTGATTGCTAAATCATTAAACTAGGCATGGTATTTAGCAAGCATCTTTTTCTCCACAAATCCATTTATGGAGTTAGATGAGGAATCACTTCTTCACTTGAGTCATTTTCCTCTTGACTCATTTCCTCTCTTTCACTAGCACTTTTGCTTTTATGGGAGGAGGCAAAAGCTAGGAGGTTAGCCATAAGCTCTTCATCATCCAAAGACTCATCTCCCTCATTGTAGTCATCACTACTACCACTCCATGTGGCAGCCATCATTTTACCCTTCTTCTTGTCATTGTGATTAGCACATTCGAGGGCAAAGTGACCTATGCCACCACACTCGAAGCATCGGACCCCTTTCCTTTCGGTCATTTCTTGCCTAGGTTCAAACTTCTTGAACGGACCATTTTTCTTCAAATCTTGACCTTTTGATCCAAAGCCCTTTCTCCTAAACTTCATAACCTTGTTGAACCTTTTTACAAATAAGGCGAGGTCTTCGTCCGAGTCGTTCTTTGCCTCTTTTTCATCCTTAGAGGCTTTCAAAGCAATTTCCTTTTGCTTTTTTGGAGGTGTGGAGATAGGACCCTTCCTAGACTCATAAACTAGAAGTCTCCCAATCACCTCACTCAGCTTCGTATCCTTATATCCACTATTTTCTTCTAAAGTCGTTACCTTCGATTCAAACCTATCGGGAAGCGATCTCATAATCTTTTGCTTGATCCTTCTATCCGAGTAAGGATCACCAAGTTGATGACTTTGGTTGACTATGTCTATCAACTTGATCTCGAAATCGTTGAAGCACTCATTCTCCTCTATCTTGAGCAACTCGAATTGAGTTTGGAGGACTTGAAGCTTAGAGTCCTTCACCACTTCGGTTCCCTCATGTGCAATCTCTAGGATGTCCCATGCCTCCTTAGCTATCATAGTATTTTGAATCAATTTATATTGATTTTCGTCCATTGCACATAGGATGGCATGCATCGCATTCCTATTCCATTTTGATGCCTCAAACTTTTGCGCGTTCCATTGCGCCTTAGGCTTGAGCACATCCTCTCCTCCACCCGTAGGAGTCATCATGGGTGATGTATAGCCGTCTTTAACTGCCATCCAAGCTCGGTCATGGATTTGACATATGTACGACTCCATCTTGCCTTTCCAAGAGGCATAATTCAACCTGGTAAGAAGCAAAGGCCTTGTGCTAGAAGAACCTTCGTTACCACCACCATTTCCACCGTTTCCACTCATAGTGTTTATGAATGAATGAAATGAATGCGAATGTATGAATGATCAAAAATCACACAAAATGCAAAACACACCAAAATAAGCAAGGATCACCTAAGTATATCTAGGAACCCGCTCTGATACCAATTGAAAGTTCTCACAGTGTGTTAAATATTAATCTAGAGGGGGGGTGAATAGATTTTAATCGATATTACCCAATTTTCGCATACAAGTCAATTTTACGAAAATGGCCCTAACTAGTCAAAAGGACATACAAGTGTAATATGGTGCGGAATGTAAAGCACACTTGATGTTTACATGGAAATCCTCACGGGAAAAGCCACGGGCTATTTTGTGAGCTACACACGAACCTTGAATCCACTAAATGTGATAAAATTACAACCTAATCCCGGTATGATTGAACCTAGTCCGATTGCTTGCGAATTAAGCAACCTAATCCCGATCACAACACAAGACTTAATTCTCTAAGAAGAGATTAACACCCTAAGTGAATATATGAATATCCAAATGCAATATAGAGCAAGGGAAACTCTATATGCTTATCTAAGATGATGAAATTGCAATTAGAACAATCCTAGATATTAAAACTAAATGATATGTCAAATAGCTTAGATAATCATAGATTATAAAAACCTAGATATCTATCACAATACAACACTCAATCAAAATGTCACAAATAATCTCTATCTTGTATTTAGCATATTATCTAAAAACATACAAGTAATCTAAGAGATGTCTTAATATGAAAAGCACTAAAATTAGATGAGATTAGTGAAAAACATACCAAGGAAGATGTGATGATCCAACAACATACATGGATGCAATCTATGAAGGTATAGTTGATACAATATGAAATTTGATGCAAAAGGGATTTGATTTGAGTGGTCAAAGGTGAGTTCTTGATTTGATTTTCTCTCAAAATTCTCTCTTTTTAGTTTAGGGTTCTTGGAGTAAAAAGAACTGATTCAGAGAATGAGAAAGTGAGATATTTGTAGACATCAAAAACAGAGCATGTGAAAAGACAAGTTTGCCCCTTAAACACACCGATCGGTGGTTTCAATCGGCAGCCAGGCCACCGATCATAACCGCCGAATTGAACCCGAGAAGAACAGGGGAACAACGACGGTTTCATTCGGCGGTTTCGTAACCGTCGATCCAACCACCAAATCAAACCCGAGAGATTAAATCGATCAGGTATGAACGGCGGTCATGGCTGCCGATCGTAACCGTAGAATTGCTCCAGACACTTCTGGATGCAAACGGCGGTTTCATTCGGCGGCCAGGGCACCGATCATAACCGCCGATCACCAATAAAGGTGAAAACTAAGGAGAAGCCAAGGGTATTCTCCGTAGACGGGCTTCACGCAAAACCGAGCACATTCTAGTGCATGCACAGACGTTTCCGAATACTATCAGGAAACAAATTACAAGACACAAATACACACAACAAGATACAATATCAAAGTGCAAGTGTGAAATGTGATATGTGAAGAGTATGCACACAAATGCAAGAATGCTAAGTGTGTGTGTGCAATCTAAATCTCTTCAAAGAAAACCAAGCACTAGAGAATATGCCTTTGTCAAGCTTGTCCCTTGAGGTCTTGAAAGGGCCTTCGAGCTTGAAGTTCAATCACATAAACTACCCTTACATAATAAACCCCAACACATGGTTTGTCCACGAAATAAGCCAATTAAGGAATGGGAATCCTTACAGATTTACTTGTTCTTGAATCGTGTATAGTGGAAGATGATTCTTCACCCAGGATAGTTGATTCGAGGGCCACTAACCATGTTTGTTCTTCTATGCAGTAGATTGATTCTTAAACACAACTTGAGGAGGGAGCCTTCTCTATACGTGTTGGGTCAGGGGATGTCGTGCTCGAGCAGTGGGTGCAATTAGACTACATTTTGGAAGTTGTTTAATTGTTTTGAATAATGTATTCTTAATTCTTGGATTTACTCGAAATTTGATTTCAGTTTCAAAGTTGTTGGAACAATTATATTATGTTTTTATTAATAATAAGTCTGTTATTATTGTAAAGAATGGTTTGAATATATGTTTAGGATTAAACAAAAACAACTTGTATGTTTTAAGGCCGTTAATACATACTGCACTACTCAACGCTAAATTGTTTAAAGGTGAAAAACCTAAAACAAAACGACAAAAGATTTCTCCAGAAAACAAAACGTATCTATGGCATCTAAGACTTGGCCATATCAACCTTGACCGGATAGATAGAATAGTGAAAAGCTAACCTTTAAGTGAGTTAAAGGTTGGCACCTTACCTGTCTATGAATCCTGTTTAAAAGGTAAAATGACCAAGAGACCTTTTACTAGAAAAATGGGTGTAAGGTTCCCATTTGTTGATTGGCTTATTTCGTGGACAAACCACATGTTGGGGTTCTTTGTAAGGGTAGCCTATGTATCGGTTTTATTGTTCGAAGCCCTTTGAAGACCTTGTGTTGATAAGTACCAAAGGTAAAATTCTATGTGCTTAGTTGTCTTGAAGAGATAGTTGCACACACTCACAACTCATGCATATGTTTAATTTTTGTATGTTGTGTTTCTTATTGTTGTGCATTAATGCTTATTTTCATCTCTTCTGCATGTTAGTTTGATTGCATCTTTCATATCCAATTGCCTTGTCATGTTTAGACTTAGGATTGCATTTTTGCATTGGGCGCTCCCAAAAGCGCTCTATGAAAGCGCTCTACGAACAGCGCTGTACGAACAGCGCCCATCAAGCACTGTTCAGACCTGATCGATTTTAATCGGTCGCTGTTGGGTCACTGCACAGGCGCTGTACGAAGCGCTGTATAAAGCGCTCTTCGTAGATCGCCACTTTGTTTTCCCGAGAGAACAGAGTTGGGGCGCTGTACAGAAGCGCTCTACGTACAGCGCCCAAGGCAAATTTTAGGCCAACTTATCAAAACGACCACACTTTGTTTTGGCCTCCTATATATATGCCACTTTGACTTTAGGTCAATCAAGAGAGTTCATATTCAGATTTCATACTTAGGATATTTTTCAAAGAGAAGAAAAATTCCAAGAACTCATTTTTTGTTTACTCAAACACTTTTTCATGATCATTAATCATCATCTAGCATCATCCTTGATCATCTAGATGTCTCTTTGCATGGATTCTTCATCATACTTTGCTTGGTAAGCTTTTCACTAATATCTTACATAATTTGTGTTTTTCTTAACAAGCAATCTCAATTTATAACTTGTATGATTTTCATATATCTTTTGATACAAGATTGAGATTAGTGTGATGTATGTTTGAGAAGTTGTATTGTGATAGCTAATTAGGTTTTGTGCTTAATCTTGATTAGCTAAACTATTTGATTGAACATGTCATTTAGTTTTTAATATCTAGGATTGTTCTAATTGTATATTAATCATCTTAGATAAGCATATAGGGTTTCCCTTGCTCTATGTTGCATTTGAATTTTCATATATTCACTTAGGGTTTTATTCTCTTCATTGAGAAAGTAAGTCTTGTGTGTAGCTTCCGGGATTAGGTTGCTTATATCACAAGCAAATTGGACTAGGTTCACTCATACCGAGATTAGGTAGGTGTGTGATTACTTCCGGGATTAGGTTGTAATCGTTTTACACATTTAGTGGATTCGAGGTTCGAGTGTGGCTTACTTACTAGCCCGTGGTTTTTCCCGTGAGGGTTTCCATGTAAAAATCAAGTGTTATTTAATTTCCGCATTTTATACTTGATTTATTGCTTTATCTATTTAGGGGTAATTTCGTAATTTTGACTAAACACGAAAAATTGGGTAATAAGCTTAAAATCTATTCACCCCCCTCTAGATAGTTTTATACACACCGTGCTATAATTTGTTTCAATGGGCTTAGAGCTAAAGAACCACTTGAGCTTATACATTCAGACGTCTGTGGACCGATGAGTGTTAAAGCAATGGGTGGTTATGTCACCTTTATAGATGACTACTCGAGATACGGACATGTCTACCTAATGCAACGGAAGTTGTAAACTTTTGAAAAGTTCAAAGAATTCTGAGCTGAAGTTGAGAACCAGTTAGGAAAGACTATCAAGTCTCTACGATCGGATCGTGGAGGTGATCAAACGGTACAACTAATGCTTTGATACCAATTGTAGGGAAAAACAATTGCACGCAGCGGAAGCGAGACTAAAAAAGGTTTAGTATATTTCAAAAAAAAATTCTTTTTAAAGATGAACCTTAACCCTTTAATTAATTAACATATAATAAAGATATTGTACCTATATCGCGTGATCCGATTGACGTTGCGTCGATGGTAATCCGCAAGATCTTCCAATCCAATCACGAACGTGAATCACCTAGGAGCGTGGTCTCCCTTCTCTTTGAATTGTGTACCTGAGGATGGATAACAAAAACTTTTTCTTTTTCGTTAGTCACAATTAGTTCCAAGAGACTACAAAGAATGTTCCGGTCACTTTTGAATTCACAATCGTTAGATCGAAACTCACGTGAACCTTATTCGAAATTGTGCACAAAACCTTTTGATGTAAAAGTTACAAGTGCACTATCAAAATAAGAACAATCTTTTCTCTCTTTTCCTCTTGGCCAAAATTATCACACTATTGTCTAGAGTTGGATTTTATTTTCTCAAGCAAAAGAAAATAACTCTCAATCCTTACATTAGGGTTAGCCAAATTCCTCTTTCCCAAAAATAATATGATATTAACCGAATTCTTTTCTCAATATATAATATATGTTAGGCGACCACTTGCCATATTAATCATATATATATATATTGCGATATCCTTGCACAATATATTATATATATATATCTAGTGCTATATACTTGCACAATGTATTATATATATATCTGCATGAATTCAATTTGCATATACATTCTATATAGGACACGAATTCAACTTTCCTTATATATATTATCCATAGTGCACGAATTCAATTGCCTATATAATATATATCATGCACGAATTCTCTTGCCTATATTAAAGGGTGGCCGAATTCTCTTGATAGGAAACCTACGGTTGGCCGAATTCCTCACTTTAAGAGAATTTGTGCTTTACCCAAATTCCTATCAACCTTAGAATCCTAACCCAAATCCAACTCTTTAGTGTTTAATCCTATTATGACTTTATAAAAGACTTCCTTATTTGACTAGATAAATAAATCCCTTATTTATCTACTTACCAAATAAAGTGTTTTATATTTATTATACTACCACAATAGTTACTACTAAGAAACATATTTCCTAGTCAAAAAAAGATTTTGATTCTTTATTAAATAATTAATCAATCAATTGATTAATTCCCATTTAATCAAATAATAAAATAATATAATATACTAAGCTATTTTTCAAGCCTTGCCACCCATACACAAAGACAGGCCCTAATATTATTTTTCATTTCATTAAATCCATTGAACCTTTAATTAAAAGGCCCACATGTGAACTAGGTCCAATCTTACTAAAAGAAACAAGCCCACATGCCTTAATACAATTCTGGATAGACCCATAATTAGTCCGGTAGAATATATCAAGTGATCCATGCAAGTCTGTGTGGATTGGGGATCTTGGCAGGCTATCTAAATTTAAGCTCCAATAGACATAACCCAATCACAATCAACAAATGATTCACTTAGGTTCGATCTATTAATTTTAGTTCATTCCACTAAAGAACTAAAATTGCACTCTTAAATAAAGATAGAACAAGTAAATGATTCTCATTCATACCCTAGACAATCTTATTGGAGATAGTGAATCCTCGTGAATAATATCAGTAATCGCCAAGAGCTCATAGACCGCCTATAGCTCTCCAAGTTACCATATTTACTCATATGACCACATTATATTATGACTTGTCCAGAAGCCATGCTTTCAATAGTCACTATCGAAAACTCAACGTTGAGATTTTATATCCAATTACCTCAAAACATCCATATGATGATATTATACTCTCATTGTATAAATGGAGCCATGATGTCCATATCTATAAATGAAGTCCTCTATCGATTAACAAATGAATATCACCAATCTATAGAGGATAGACTGTGCTATATAATCGTACTCATTAATAACTCAAAAGATACCACTTGCAATCATAAGTCCATCATTTATCTCAGGATTAAGATAGACTCTCCGATTGTCCTCAGAATGAAAAGACTTTTATCTATTGACGGTTCTAGATAAAGTATTTCATTGTGATCCTATTTAATGTACCTAGTGCATTAGATTCTTTTACTCAAAGCCACTTTGATGATTTAGACCAATCATAACACATTTGATCCCACTCAAATGCTAGCAAAAGAATCTACAACTTTAACAAGATAAAGGTGCCAACCTTTAACTTAAGTTGTGAACATTATTCAAGACTAACTAAAGAATTGTGTCTACCTCATACATATCCAGATGTACGAACAATTCTTCTTTTCTCATAGTCTTTTAACCTTATGATTATTTACCTTGACAATTATAATTATAAATGCTATAAGATTTTGTTAAATAAACAAAAATTACTTTATTAATATGATAAGATTGTCAATTACAATATTACACTCTTGCTATTGAGCATAATCTTTTTTTGGGTAAATAAATAGTATCATAGAAAAAAGGAAAGAAAGTACAAATTCAAGGGGCATACCCCAGGAAGAAAGAGACAAGAGCCGAAAGGCCCAAAAAACAAGCACAACAAAGCTCAAACAAGAGCTAAACAAAGGCTACACCAAAGCACAACCAAACACAAAAGCCAAAAGCAAACAAGCAGGCCTACAACACATTGGATTATCTAGAGTTGATGTTCCAATTCAATGCTAGAAGAGGCCAATCCTTCAAGTTGATAGAGGAGAGCCGGCAACGGATAATGTCAATAATGGACCGGGCAACCTCAGCATTAAGCTTTCGAGAGCTTTTAAAAATGCGACAATTTCTTTCTCTCCAAATAAAATAGACAGCCACCGCTAGACATAGCTTTTTAGTCACCGTGGAGGGAGAGTTCCCCTTCCAATGAATGGACACCCAATCTATAAAATCATAACAGCTGAGACCAATCCAAGGACAACCACATTTATTCAAAAGTTGTGTCCATATGGATTTGCTATACGAACACTCAAAGAAAAGGTGAGCATGAGTCTCGGCTTGAGAGTTGCAAAGGACACATGTAGCAACAACTTGAGCATAATCTTAACAGGTTCTAGATAAAGTATTTCACTGTGATCCTATTCAAACCACCTAGTGCACAAGATTCTTTTACTCAAAGACACTTTGATGATTTAGACTCATCATAACACATTTGATCCCACTCAAATGTTAGCAACATAATCTACAACTTTAACAAGATAAAGGTGCCCAACCTTTACCTTAAGTTGTGAACATCATTCAATACTAACTAAAGAATTGTGTCTACCTCATACATATCCAAATGTATGAACAATTCTTTTTTTCTTATAGTCTTTTGACCTTATGATTATTTACTTTTGACAATTATAATATTTAAACTATAAATGCTATACGATTTGTTAAAACAGAAATCACTTTATTAATATGAAAAGATTGTCAAAAACAATATTACATTCTTGCTATTGAGCATAATCCTAACACCCACAAACCCCCACACTTGGCGACCCCAAAGCTACACCATCCGTGTTAACCATTATCCACCCCGGGGCCAGGGGCGACCAAAGAACACTCCTGATAACCGGAGCCTTACCAGGACGACCACTAAGACCAAACCGACGAAGAATCAGTAGATCCTCAACACAATTACGTGTTAGGTCGATAAATGTTGATATTTTTTTTTGGGTAAATAAATAGTATCATAGAAAAAAGGAAAGAATGTACAAATTCAAGGGGCATACCCCAGGAAGAAAGAGACAAGAGCCGAAAGGCCCAAAAAACAAGCACAACAAAGCTCAAACAAGAGCTAAACAAAGGCTACACCAAAGCACAACCAAACACAAAAGCCAAAAGCAAACAAGCAGGCCTACAACACAATGGATTATCTAGAGTTGATGTTCCAATTCAATGCTAGAAGAGGCCAATCCTTCAAGTTGATAGAGGAGAGCCGGCAACGGATAATGTCAATAATGGACCGGGCAACCTCAGCATTAAGCTTTCGAGAGCTTTTAAAAATGCGACAATTTCTTTCTCTCCAAATAAAATAGACAGCCACCGCTAGACATAGCTTTTTAGTCACCGTGGAGGGAGAGTTCCCCTTCCAATGAATGGACACCTAATCTATAAAATCATACCAGCTGAGACCAATCCAAGGACAACCACATTTATTCAAAAGTTGTGTCCATATGGCTTTGCTATACGAACACTCAAAGAAAAGGTGAGCATGAGTCTCGGCTTGAGAGTTGCAAGGACACATGTAGCAACAACTTGAGGGTCATAGCGCTGAACACGATCCAAGGTAGAAAGCCTACCTTTAATAGCCAACCAAAGGACAAAACCCATTCTCGGAATATTCTGAGGAAACCACACAATTTCATACCAAGAAACAAGAGGATGAGGGGTTCTAAGAGACTCCATAGTAGAAGCAGCTGGATAAATGCCATTTGAAGAAGGAAGCCACCGAATACTATCATCCAAATTAGAGTTTGGGTTGTAAGAAGGCATACGACTCCTTATTTCAGCAAGATCAATGGACATAGCAATAGGCCATTTCCAATTATCACCTACAACAATGGCATTAACCTTAGCATTGATAGAGAGGCCAGAGTCATAAATTACACGGGAGCTCCATTTCGAACGAATAGGGCCATCCGGGTGCCAATTATCAAACCATAGGGAAGTTTTCAAGCCACTACCAATGATGTGCTGAATTAAAGGACGAACGAAAGGCCTAAGATGAAGAAGCTTTCTCCAATTCCATGAACAGGTATGCGGAGCTTTCACCTCCCACAAATTAGTACCTTTGAGGTGATAAGCTTTGATCCAAGATGTCCAAAGATTATTAGTGCCATAAACCAGAATCCATATGTGTCTAATCATAAGCGCCTTATTCCACAAAGAGAGGTCCTTGATTCCAAGGCCACCTTCTTTCCTTGGAATACAAATATCGGACCAAGCAATTTTAGAGCCTTTGCTGTTAACCTCAACCCCATTCCATAAAAAACTTCAGAATTTCTGCTCAATGCTTTTCAAAATTTTCTTTATGTAGCTTATCCAGCTTGTGAAGACCATATCTCCCTCCTTAGATTGAACTAGGTTGAGATCTACATGTTTTTGGTAAGCCCCCGGAAGTCTAGTTTTCGGCGCACTTCACGGTTTGTCAATTCAAGTTTTCTAAAGGAAGTTATGACTGATCTAGTAACCGAAGGTCAGAACTGGAAAAGTCAACCACAGGATGGACCGCGGTTCGTGCATGATGACCTCCGAAGCGACCTGGGTAGTGGTACACATCAGAAGAATTCCACGATTCAGACCACGGTTGACCTATGGAGCGACCCGGACTGTGGTTTTACTTATTTTTGGCGGATTTCCACTCTGAATTGATCCAAATTGTCCCCAAAGCTTTCCAAATCAAATTCTAATGACTTTAGAAGATCAAGATATGTTTGGGAAACTTCCTAAACTCAAATTAAGAGTCAATCATCAAAAGAGGAAATCCAAGTTAGGAAAAGATTTTCATTCCTTGTTCAAATCTTCTTTCATACTTGGTGTGTTTCCAACATCAAAGCAAATTGGGAATCTACAAGGAGAATCACCTATAAATACCAAGAGTTTTCTACAAGTGTGAGGTGTGGAGAGTTGGAAATTCATTGTTGAAGATTGAAGACTCCATCAACATTCTTTTCTTTTACCTTTCTTTAGATTAGATGTTTTTATTTATTTTTCTAGTTTTTATTTCTAGCTAATTTCTTTGTTAGTTAGGGCTAACTTGAAACCCTAAACAAGATTTCAATTCAATAGACAAGTTTTATGTTTTAATGAAGTACTGTTTTTCTTACATGATGATTTCAATTTCTTCATAAGAATTGTTTTTTTTTAATATCTTAGTTTCTTTGATTGGCCATCTTTGGAGCATGATTTTGGGATCTAAGTTGTCGGATAGAGTTTGAATACCTGACGAACATATTCTTGCATGCAACAATTAATTGGAATACAACATAATTAAGGAAAATTGATTCATGAATAACCTAGAATAAATACCATGTTTTAGGGTTCAAGTGATATTCATATTCTCTTGGTTCTTAATGGGTTCTGATTATTAAATCCAGTAAATACCCATGCTAGGATATAATTTGGAATACAAGTATTTATGCAAATACAATGCAATCTACATACTAACTAAGATAGAATCGATACAGCTAATGTGGAATACCCACGGCCTTGTTGTGAATATCTTCATCGTGTTTGACATCTTTAACTTCATTAGTGTCTATGGATTGGATGATTGTCTAGTGGTGGATAGGAGGTCCTAACTAGTGTTTTTCTATATATTTTTCCTCATTAATTTTTTGATCCATTTCTAGTTAGTTGTTTATTTAATTTTCTTTAGTTTTAATAATCAAATCAAAAACCCCATTTGTGTGTGTGTGTGTTAAGTGTCTTTGTTTTCTTATTTTTAGTTAGATTAGAGTCCTAGAGTGTCTTAGATTTAAACTCATTATTTTAGTAGGTAATTAATTCTTCATGGGAACAATCCTTGCTTAACCATTGTACTATCGTTTACAATTTGTGCACTTGCAAGGTTTTTATTATTTTTGCTTGCCTATTTGGCAACCAACATTACGCATACAACCGATCCCCAAACGGTTCGTATCATAAACTGAGTGCCAAACTAGAGATAAAGCAGCTCTGAAGTCAATAGATTTCCTATCAAAATCCACTGGTTACGGGAATACCACAAATTCCAAACCACCGTATGAATAGCAGCTTTCCACAAAATACTAATCTAATCACTGAAAGAAACTGACATGGCCTATCTGAAAAAAGAGCCCCAAGTGTCAGTGGAGACACGCCTATGAAATGCTGGAAAAAATCTCCTCCCAAAGAGCAGAAGCAAGAGGGCACTTCAGAAAAAGGTGATCCATTGATTCCGAGCTAGCTCAACAAACACTACACCTGGAAGCTAATTGAAAACCGAACCTACATAAACGATCTTCGGTATGGGGACTATCCATCAGAAGACGCCAATTTAGGATCGAACGGGAGGGAGGGATATAGCGAGACTAGATGTCCATCCACCAGGTAACCTACGGGATGTCATGAAACTGTTAGGATTATGCTCAACAGTAAGAGTCTTATATTGTATTTGACAATCTTTTCATATTAATAAAGTGATTTCTGTCTTAAACAAATCTTATAACATTTATAGATTGAATATTATAATTGTCAAAAGTAAATAATCATAAGGTCAAAAGACTATGAGAAAAGAAGAATTTTTCGTACATCTGGATATGTATGAGATAGACACAATTTTTTAGTTAGTCTTGAATAATGTTCACAACTTAAGTTAAAGGTTAGGCACCTTTATCTTGTTAAAGTTGTAGAATTCTTTTGCTAGCATTGAGTGGGATCAAATGTGTTATGATGAGTCTAAAATCATCGGAGGGTCTTCGAGTAAAAGAATCTAGTACACTGGGTGCATTGAACAGGATCACAATGAAATACTTTATCTAGAACCGTCAGTAGATAAAAGTCTTTTCATTATCAGGACAATCGGAGAGTCTATCTTAATCCTAAGATAAATGATGGACTTATGGTTATAAGTGTTATCATTTGAGCTATCAATGAGTACGATTATATAGCATAGTCTATCCTTGATAGTTTGGTGATATTCATTTACTAATCGATAGAGGACTTCATTTATAGATATGGACATCGTGGCTCCATTTATTAAATGTGAGTAGAATATCATCATATGGATGTTTTGAGGTATTGAGGTATTGGATATTAAATCTTAACGTTGAGTTTTCAATAGTGACTATTGAAAGATGACTTCTGGATAAGTCATAATATATATCCAAGTTCAAAATATGGTCATATGAGGAAATATGGTAACTTGGAGAGCTATAGGCGGTCTATGAGCTCTTGGCGATTACTGATATTCTTCACGAGGATTCACCATCTCCTATAAGATTGTCTAGGGTATGAATGAGAAACATTTACTTGTTCTATCTTTATTTAAGAGTGCAATTTTAGTTCTTTAGTGGAATGAACTAAATTAATAGATCGAACCTAAGTGAATCATTTGTTGATTGTGATTGGGTTATGTCTTTTGAAGCTTAAATTTAGATAGCCCGCCAAGATCCCCAATCCACACGGACTTGCATGGATCACTTGATATATTCTACCGGACTAATTTACGAGTTCATCTAGAATTGTATTAAGGCATGTGGACTTGTTTCTTTTAGTAAGAATGGGCCTAGTTCACATGTGGGCCTTTTAATTAAGGTCCAATGGATTAAATGAAATGAGAAAA
Source organism: Acer yangbiense (assembly GCA_008009225.1). NCBI lineage: Eukaryota > Viridiplantae > Streptophyta > Magnoliopsida > Sapindales > Sapindaceae > Acer > Acer yangbiense. The sequence continues at coordinate 6,894,569 of CM017767.1, forward strand.
TAATATATGGGCCATATATATATATATATATATATATATATATGGCTGCCCTTGGGCACAACGTTACATGATGCAACGAAATGTTTTTGATTATGATCATGTCTTCTTTGGTACAACCACATCGGCTAATATGTGATCATATGTTCTAACATGCGATCACAATAATTTAATTATGTGATCACGTGCAATTCATATGCGATAACATTATATATATTTGTAGGGAAAAAAACGTTTGCACGTAGTGGAAGCAAGACTAAAATAGAGTTTAGTATAGTTTAAATTTTTTCCATAAGTTGAACCTTAACCCTTTAATTAATTAACATATAATAAAAGATTTCGTACCTTTGTCGCGTGATCTGATTGACGTTGCGTCGATGGTAATTCGCAAGATCTTCCAATCCAATCACGAACGTGAATCACTTAGGAGCGTGGTCTCCCTTCTCTTTGAATTGTGTACCTGAGGAAGGATAACAAAAACTTGTTCTTTTTCGTTAGTCACTAAACCTCCAAAAGATAACAAAGAACGTTCCGGTCACTTTTGAATTCTCAATCTAATGATCGAAACTCGCTTGAACCTTATTCGAAGTTGTGCACAAAGCCTATTGATGTATAAGCTACTAGTGCACTATCGAAGTAAAACGATCTCTTCTCTTTTTCTCTCTTGGCCGAATTATCACACTAATCGCTAGAGTTGGATTCTATTTTTCTCAAGCAAAAGAAAAAACTCTCAAGCCTTGCATTAGGGTTAGCCTAATTCATCTTGCCCTAAATATATATATATATATATATCAACCAATTCATACTCAATATATTATATATATATCTATGTCTAATTTCTTGCACAATATATTATATATGTCGTGCGCTGACCTTGCACAAATATATTATATATGTAGTGCGCAGACTTTGCACCATATATTATATATGTCTTGTGCGATGACTTTGCACAATATATTATATATGTAGTCCACGAATTTGACATATAAAGTAATATATATATATAAATTCTTCTTCTCATATATATTTTAGGGTGACCCAAATCTTCCACCAAATAGGAATTTTGTCTTTTGACCTAAATCCTAACTCTAGGTAGATTTCTTTAGAATTCCAAACCCTAATCCAACTCTTTAGTGTATTTGTGACTATATCAAAGACTTCCTAATTTGACTAGATAAATAAATTCGTTTTATTTATCTTCTTATCAAATAAAGTATTTTATTCTCATTATACTACCACAATAGTATAATACTAAGAAACATATTTCCTAGTCAGAAAAAGATTTTGATTTTTAATTAAATAATTAATTAATCAATTAATTAATTCCCATTTAATCAAATAATAAAATAAAATAATATATTAGACTAATATATTAGCCTTGCCGCCTCACATACATATACATGGGCCATATATTATTTTCTTATTTTATTTAATCCATGGACTTTAATTAAAAAGCCCACATGTGAACCAGACCCATTCTTACTAAAAGAAACAAGCCCACATGTCTTTCATTAATATATTAATATAATTAATCAGCCCATTAAATAAATAATGTGCAAATTATATTCTTAATATATTAAATACAATTCTAGATGGACCCATAAATTGGTCCGGTAGAATATATCAAGTGATCCATGCAAGTCCGTGTGGATTGAGGATCTTGGCGGGCTATCTAAATTTAAGTTTCAATAGACATAACCTAATCACAATCAACAAATGATTCACTTAGGTCCGATCTATTAATTTTAACTCATTCCATTAAAGAGCTAAAATTAAACTCTTAAATAAAGATAGAATAAGTAAATATTTCTCATTCGTACCCTAGACAATCTTATTGGAGATGGTGTATCCTCGTGAAGAATATCAGTAATCGCCAAGAGCTCATAGACCGCCTATAGCTCTCCAAGTTACTATATTTACTCATATGACCACATTTTGAACTTGGATATTTTGACTTGTCCAGAAGCCATGTTTCAATAGACTCTATCGAAAACTTAACGTTAAGATTCAATATCCAATACCTCAAAACATCCATTTGATGATATTCTACTCTCATTTAATAAATGGAGCCACGATGTCCATATCTATAAATGAAGTCCTCTATCGATTAACAAATGAATACCACCAAACTATCGAGGATCGACTATGCTATATAATCGTACTCATTGATAACTCAAATGATAACACTTGCAACCATAAGTCCATCATTTATCTCAGGATTAAGATAGACTCTTCGATTGTCTTGATAATGAAAAAACTTTTATCTACTGACGGTTCTAGATAAATATTTCATTGTGATCCTATTCAATGCACCTAGTGCACTAAATTCTTTTACTCGAAGACCCTTCGATGATTTCAAACTCATCATAACTCATTTGATCCCACTCAAATGCTAGCAAAAGAATTCTACAACTTTAACAAGATAAAGGTGCCCAACCTTTAACTTAAGTTGTGAACATTATTCAAGACTAACTAAAGAATTGTGTCTACCTCATACATATCCAGATGTACGAACAATTCTTCTTTTCTCATAGTCTTTTGACCTTATGATTATTTACTTTGACAATTATAATATTAAACTATAAATGCTATAAGATTTGTTAAACCAAAAATCACTTTATTAATATGAAAAGATTGTCAATTACAATATTACACTCTTGCTATTGAGCATAATCCTAACAATGTTTATGATCACATGTAATCATATGTGATCACATTCTATTTTTTAAAATTGTATGGTGTCATGTTGCACTCAAGAATGAGCTATATATATATGGGCGGCAAGGCTTAAATAAAAGTCTGAAATATTATTTTATTTCATTATTTGATTAAATGGAAATTAATTAATTGATTGATTAATTATTTAATTAAAAATCAAAATCTTTTTCTGTCTAGGAAATATGTTTCTTAGTAGTATACTATTGTGGTAGTATAATGAGAATAAAAGACTTTATTTGATAAGAGGATAAATAAAAGGATTTTATTTATCTAGTCAAATTAGGAAGTCTTTGATATAGTCACAAATACACTAAGAGTTGGATTAGGGTTTGGAAATCAAAAGATTGATAGGAGTCATTGGTGGAAACACAAATCCTCTTCAAGTGAGGATTTCGGCCACCACATGTATTTCCTATTAGTGATTTTCGGCCAACCCTATTGTAATAGGGCAAGGAATTCGGTCACCTTATATAATACAAGTGATAGAATTCGGCCACCCCTAATGCAAGGCTTGAGAGTTATTTTCTTTTGCTTGAGAAAAATAAAATCCAACTCTAGACATTAGTGTGAAAAATTCGGCCAAGAGAGAAAAAGAGAAGAGATCATTTTACTTCGATAGTGCACTAGTCGCTTATACATCAATAGGCTTTGTGCAAAACTTCTAATAAGGTTCACGCGAGTACCAATCATTAGATTGAGAATTCAAAAGTGACCAGAACGTTCTTTGTTATCTTTTGGAGGTTTAGTGACTAATGAAAAAGAAAAAGTTTTGTTATCCATCCTCAGGTACTGATAGGAACCTCGTCGATTGTATCAAGATTGATGCCTAGGATCGTTCTAACCTCTGGTTCGGATGGAAACCGCGACCCAACACCTATAATGAGATGTGAACCTTGGTATGAAGGAGGACGCCACAATCAAGGATGGAATACTCGATTGATAAGTCAAGGAGGAACGCCACAGAGAAATCTGATAAGTTCCAATTAGTTCTCAAAGAACAAAAGAGAAAATTCTCTCAAATTTCATTCAAAATCCAGTCTATCGAAAAATACATCAAAATGACCCTTAAATACTGAAACCCTAAAACCAAAAAGGAAATAAATATTTGGCAATTAATGCCTTACAAACGGCAAAGAAAATAAACTAAAACAAGCAACTAATTGACTTGCTCCCTATTTGGAAACAAATCAATTCATTATTCTTTGGAAAACTAAGAAAAAGGAAAGAACTAAATTTGACTCTCCTCCACACGCCCAAACTTCTACTTCACGCCCAAGTCTTCTACTTCACGCCCAAGTCTTCTCTTATTCGGCCCAATCAATTGCCTTGATGACGTTAGTTAAGCCTTGGTCTTCATGTGGGCTCATCTTGGACTTTAATAATTCAGAATCAGCCCAAGTGTCTTGAATCAGGCCATTTAGTACTTCCTTGAATCTCTTAGCCCTTGCCCTTGTTATTGGCCCAACCGGAACGTGCAATGGATCTCTTGATGTGGCCCCCTTATTCTTATCAGGTACACAATTCAAAGAGAAGGGAGACCACGCTCCTAAGTGATTCACGTTCATGATTGGATTGGAAGATCTTGCGGATTACCATCGACACAACGTCAATCAGATCACGTGACAAAGGTACGATACTTTTATCATATATGTTAATTAATTAAAGGGTTAAGGTTCAACTTATGGAAAAATTTTAAAATATACTAAAACCTCTTTTAGTCTCGCTTCCGCTGCGTGCACTTGATTTTTCCCTACAATTGGTATCAGAGCCTTGGTTGTACCCTTTGATTAATTAATGTATATATACATGAATCGATTTCTTTTTATTGTGATTATGCATGTTTTAGAAAGAGATGGCACTCTAGGCATTGACATATATAATTACATTGGAATGTATGGATTTATATATGTTATTATAAAGTGAATTTTTGTTGCTCGATTTTGGTCCTAGAATTTCAATGTATTTTTGTTTCAGAATTGTAACAAGAAGGGTGGTCTATCATCACCATGGTTCCTTCTTGATAGTTGCTAATTTTTTTTATTGTAATTAAATAGTGCAGTTTTTTTATTGTAATAAAACTACTGCAGTTTTTTTATTTTAGTGCAGTTTTTGTTGAATTAAATACTGCAGTGATTAAAAAATAAAATTCTGCAGTATTTTTATTGTTAAAAAAATATGTTGTAATATATTCTAGTATCGAAGATTCGAAGATTTGAAGAATTGGAAGCAACCGGAACCAAGGACAAGCACCATGCGCACCCTTGGAATGGTATGGGCTGCGCATGGCAAGCCCATATGATTGTTGGCTGCGCACGGCAGCCCTTTGTGGGGTTGTGGGGTGTGCACGCCCATAGGAGGCAGCCAAGGGGTGCGCGAGTGGACGATGGTCACTTGAAGACTTGTTCGCTAAGAAAGGAGTTTTTGTATTCCAAACAAATGTAATTTACTTGCTTTTCTAGGATGGACCAAAATTGTGGCTATTTATTTTGCGTAAATATTACAATATTTGTTATAGTTTGATGACATGTCATATAGAATAGGAGTGCCAGTCATATATCTCTTTTGGTATGAACATGCATTGAATGATTTAGGTATCTAATTGGCATCTAGATAACATGGTAAATCATTCTATGGAATTTAATCACATGCCTTAAATAATTGAGTGAGAGAAGGTGTCTTGCAACACCTATGGCCTCCAAGGTTAGTTGAGCTTTATGTTTTATTGGTAATCCACCCAAGGGGCGTCCATGAATGGAATTTAGCAAAATACTTCCTTTCAGGGATAGACTAGACAATTGACTCAAACGAGATCTACTTCCAAATGAGGGATTTTCGCGAGAGAAAATATTGAGGGTCGATATCTTGGTAACACACTAAATGTGATTTTATTGATATCCTCCCAAGAGTTCTTGTCAATAAAATTGCAAGGCTAAAATTGAAAACGTTGATTGTTATGCTAACAATTAGGTGGGACCTAGTCCACCTAGTAAATGATACGAACTCCCAAAGGAGGCGTAACATTTATGGGTGTTGGATCACCGTTGAATTTTTACGATTGAGTTATTAAATTAACTCAAGATAAATATTCGAAAGTGCTTTATCATGATTATTTACTCATATATATTTTTATTTTTATTCAGAAATCATGACCCCATCCCTAATAAACATCCTGAAAGATAATACTTTAATTGGAGATAATTATGTCACATGGAAAAGGAAAATTGGGCCGTTGCTGCAAGCTAAAAAACATAAGTTCGTTCTAACTACTCCTAAACCACCTACTCCTACTATTGATTCTAATGTTGTGCAAAGAGACGAGTATGAGCAGTGGAAGATTTCTGATGACATGGCCAAATGTTACATTATGGCTACCATTTCCGACGTGTTGCAATAGCTGATGAGAATCAATAAGCATCACCAAAGGATCAATTGCATGTTCCGGTTGGGCCAATTACAAGGGGCCAAGAGGATCAAAGAAGCAATTAATGATGGGCTGATTCTGAGTTGCTGAAGTTCAAGTTCGGCCCAAATCCAAGCTGAACTTCGTGGGCCTCTACAGAGAGCATCTGAAGTCGGATCGTCTATTATAATATGTTTTCGGAAAGCCCAAGACGAGCCCTACAGATGTTATGAAGACTCTGACGTCTGTAAAATATCACAATAGGCCCAAAATCGGCCATCTATCCTGTTGCGCGAAGACTTGAGCTGAGGAGTCCGAATTTCAGCTTTTTCCTTTTTTAGTTTCCAAAGAATAATGAGCTGATTTGTTTCCTAAATTAAAGGGCTGATTTGTTTCCAAATTTAGGCTTCCAAATAAGGAGCAAGTCAACTAATTGCATGTTTTAATCTTTATTTTCTTTCCAGTTTGTAAGGCAATAATTGCCTATTTTAGTTTCCTGATTGTAAGGCATTAATTGCCGAATATTCATATTGTAAGGGCTGATTTGTTTCCAAATTTAGGCTTCCAAATAAGGAGCAAGTCAACTAATTGCATGTTTTAATCTTTATTTTCTTTCCAGTTTGTAAGGCAATAATTGCCTATTTTAGTTTCCTGATTGTAAGGCATTAATTGCCGAATATTTTATTTCCTTTATCTTTCCTTCTAGGGTTTAGATATTTTTAGTATTTAAGGGACGTATTGATGTATTATTTGACAGATTAGACTTTGAATAAAATATTATTTGTGAGAACTTTTTTTCTTGGTTTTTCATTGAACTATGAACTTATCAAGGTTCTACTTTGTGGCGTTCAAACCTTGACTTATCACTCACCTTCTTTCTTGTTCTTGAGTGTGGCGTCTACAACCTTCTTGATACCGTTGGTTCTTATCTCCTTATAGATAATGGGTCACGGTCCTTTATTTTCTTTGTTTTTATAAACTTGAATTAGAAAACGATCCTTCGTTGCCATATATTGGTTTCGGGTCTCACTACTCTTGGTGAGGTTCATATCAACAGCAGCATGAAGGAATGGAGTCTGCTGCTGATATAATGATGTCTTTAGAGGAGATGTTTGCTGTGAGATCTAGGTCGACTAAGAGAGAGGCAGTGACTGCTTTTATGAATCTTAGAATGAAACCTGGACAGGCTGTGAAAGATCACATGATGAAAGTCATAGCACATCTCAATATTACAGAACTTAATGGTGCTGAGATAGATGGTGAGACAAAAATTGACATGATTGTCAACTCACTGTCAGATTCCTTTGATCAATTCAAGTTGGACTACACCTTGAACAATAAGGAATACACCTTGCAAGGCCTGATGCAAGATGTTCAAAGGGCTGAAAAGATCCTTGTAAAAAACAAAGGTCAAGAGATTCATATGGTTGGTAAAGTTGATACTGTTAAGACCCGTTAGAAGGTCAAGAAACAACAAAAGAAAAAGTAACTTGGGCCTACCAAGAAAGAGACCAAGAAAGTAACCAAGATCAAAGGGAAGTGCTTCCTTTGTGGTGAAAAGGGACATTGGAAAATAATTGCCCAAAGTCTCAGAAAAAGAAGGAACAAGGTAATGTTAATTATCTTGAAACATGTTTTCTGGCAGATTCTATAGATTCTTGGATCATAGACTCTAGAGCCACTAATCATGTTTGTTATTCTTTGCAGGGGAGAAAGCTGAGTAAGAATGAAATCAACTTACGTTTGGGCAGCGGAGCGTTGGTGTCCGCCAGTGCAGTGGGAGATATTAGAGTTAATCTAGATTCTTTTAGGCATTTAGATTTAATAGACGTTTATTATGTACCTCAATTCAAGAGGAATTTAATTTCAGTTTCTTGTTTGAATAATTTTGGATATTCGGTTACTTCTAATAAAAATTTTAATATTAGTAAGAATGACAAATTTATTTGCAAAGGTACATTGGAAAACGGTCTATTCTATTTACATAGAAATATCTCTTACTTGTTGGACACAGAGTTAACGCAACCTAATCAAAAAAGAGTAAAATTATCAAAAGATGAAACCTACCTATGGCATTTGCGCCTAGGTCATATTAACCTTAATAGGATTAAAAGATTGGTTAGTGATGGACCTTTAAGTGACTTAAAGGTTAATGATCTACCAACTTGTGAATCCTATTTGGAAGGTAAAATGACCAAAAGGTCGTTTACGACCAAAGGCAAAAGAGCCACTGAATGTTTAGGATTAATACACACCAATGTATGTGGTCCTATGAGCATTCAAGCTAGAGGTGGATATGAGTACTTCATCACTTTCACAGATGATTACTTGAGATTTGGCTATATGTATCTCATAAGACATAAGTCTGATGCTTTTGACATGTTCAAAGCATTTAAAGCTGAAGTGGAAAATCAGCTAAAAAAACACATAAAAATCTTGAGATCTGATCGTGGTGGAGAATATCTATCTGGTGAGTTTCAGTAATATCTTATTGATGATGGAATTATTTCTCAGTTTTCTGCACTAGGTACACCTCAACAAAATGGGTTGGCAGAAAGGAGAAATAAAACTTTTTTGGACATGGTTAGGTCTATGTTGAGTTATTCAACACTTCCTATTTCTTTTTTGGGATATGCTTTACAAACTGCAATATACATTCTAAACGATGTATCATCTAAGTCGGTTCCTCAAACACCGCATGAGTTGTGGACTGGGTGAAAACCTAGTTTACAACACTTAAGGATATTTGGTTGTCCTGTGCATGTGTTAAAAGGAAAGACAGAAAAGATGGAGTCCCGTTTGGAAACATGCATATTTGTGGGGTATCCAAAAAAAAACTAAGGGATATTATTTCTATAGTCCTTCAGATCTTAAAGTATTTGTTTCAACAAATGCTAAATTTCTGGAAAAGGACTGTATGAATGATTTTGTACCCAAAAGTAGAATTGTCCTGAATGAGATGTCAGGAGATACAATTCCACATGAGGATACACAACCTAGTCCAATTATAAGTTCCGTACCATCACAAAATCAACAACCTACCATTCCTCGTCGTAGTGGGAGGGTTAGAAGTCAACCTGAGAGATACATCGGTCTGGGAGAATCAGTGGAGAATCTCCCAGACGATGATGATCCCTACACGTAAATGGAAGCAATAGAGGATGTTGATTGTCGCCATTAGCAAAAGGCAATGCAATCTGAGATTGAATCCATGTTCAATAACAAAGTCTGGTCTCTTATAGACTTGCCTAAAGTGATAAAACCCATTGGTTGCAAGTGTGTATACAAGAGGAAAAGAGGTATGGATGGAATGGTGGAAACCTTTAAATCTAGACTAGTAGCTAAAGGTTACACACAGAAAGAAGGTATCGATTACGAGGAAACCTTCTCTCCTGTGGCCATGCTTAAATCCATTAGGATACTCTTATCCATTGCAGCATCTCTAGATCTAGAGATTTGGCAAATGGACGTCAAGACAACTTTCCTTAATGGAAGTCTTGATGAAAGCATCTATATGGTGCAACCAGAAGGATTCATTGAAAAATGCCAAGTGGAAAAGGTATGCAAGTTGCAAAAATCCATTTATGTACCTCAATTCAATAGACATTTATTATGTACCTCAATTCAAGATGAATTTAATTTCAGTTTCTTGTTTGAATAATTTTGGATATTCGGTTACTTTTATTAAAATATTTTTTATTAGTAAGAATGACAAATTTATTTGCAAAGGTACATTGGAAAACTGTTTATTCTATTTACATAGAAATATCTCTCACTTGTTGGACACAGAATTAACGCAACCTAATCATAAAAGAGTAAAATAATCAAAAGATGAAACCTACCTATGGCATTTTGATGAGGTCGTTTTGGTGCTCAACAAAATACAATATTGATGTTCTTTTGAAAACCGTATTTTAACCACTTAAAAATCCTTTAAGATAATATTTCTTAGCAAGTGGTAACCAAGTTCGTTCCACAGGGAGATGGAGGATGTATTGGATCAATTGACTAATCTAAAGCAATAAAATAAATCATTGAAAATGGATAGTTGCTTGGGTTTTACAACCCATGAAATTGCAATTAAAATAAACATACAAAAATGATATGAAAAATAGAAGACTCAACAATCTTGATAAGACAGATGATAAAATCAATTAATAGAAGTTAGGGAATAGATTGAATTACTCATGAATCTAGGTAATGCTTTCAAAACTCAATAATGACCAATCTCATAATGGCCGTCGATCGTAACCGTAGAATCACTCCAGACCTTTCTAGACTGAAACGGCGGTTTCAATTCGGCGGCCAAGCCGCCGATTAAACCACCGATTCACCAGTGATGGTGAATCTAAAGGAGAAGCCAAGAGCATTCTCCGTAGACGGTCTTCACGTAAAACCAAGCACATTCTAGCGCGGACGTTTCTGAACACTATTGTGAAACAAATTACTAAGCACATATACACGCAACAAGATATCAAACAAAGGACTAGTGTGTAAAGTGACATGTGAAGAGTATGCACACAAGAACAAGTATGCTAAGTGTGTGTGTGCTAACTAAATATCTTCAAAGAAGACCAAGCACTAGAAATTATACATTTGGCGTGCTTGTCCCTTGAGGTCTTGAAAGGGCCTTCGAACATGAAGATCAATCACCTAAACTACCCTTACACAATCAACCCCAACATGTGGTTTGTCCACGAAATAAGCCAATCAATATATGGGAATCCTTACAATCTCCCCCTTTGGCTATTTCGTGACAAAACCACCACTCACATTGATTCCTCACAACATAATATAAACTATGGGTCTACTATGATTTTCTACTTTACAAAGAGATATATAAAAATCATCTTGAAGTCTTCAATCTCATGTAGAACAATCAATCCCTGAAAGCAAAGTTTCTATACTTTCCAATACAAGTAAAATGTGAGATTAATCAAGTGAGAACATAAACAAGCATTTGCATTCTTGAAAATTAAACACAACATCATGCAATGTATGATGAATGCAATGCTCCCCCTCAATGTGTTGTCTCCCTAACATGCACAATTACTACCACAATTTGCAACTCCCCTTACCACCATTATACTCCCCTTTTTTGTCATGATATAGGCAAATGAGTAGTCCCCAATCGGGTCACTTAGCAAAGGGAGATAGTAGCATACTATATCTTGCATAATCATATAAACCACTTTATGCAACTCAATCAATTGGAGAGAAACAAGGAGATTTATTTAAAATAAATGTGTGAATCAAAACATGCTTTGCATACAAGACATGTAGCATTCAAGTCCAAAAAATAATGGTATTTGGCAAAGCAAACGACAAAGGTTTCTAATAAGAATTCAAACCAATTTAACTAATGTCATGAGAGAAGCAAGGATATAGAGTTTTCATTGATTTTAATTTATGAGCAACTATATCCATCTTTATAAGCGAAACATGGTATGAGCGACTTTGCACCCTATTCGATTTTTCCGGGAATGAAACCCGTATGATTGTAGACAAGTTCAACAAATAAAGAAATAGAGACAATTTGGAATATAAATTCCTTTGAACGGATACAAGATCCTTTATTCATTTTGAGTCTCATAAGCTTTTTCACACGAGTTTTGCATTTAAAAATTGCAATCATCAATTCATGCTTTTTCATTTGAGCATGTCATTTGAATTTTATGCTTTTCATATGTCATTAGCATGTTATAAAAACAACTCATGCTTTTCAATTTTTAAGCATGTCATTAAGAATCATCATGTCATGGAGATAACTATAGGTCATTCATATCATACTTCCTATGTAAATCTCCTAGTCCAAAAATGCATGTTTGAACATAAATATGACATGGATTGTAGACAAGCATGGTTCACACTTATTGAATTGAAAACATATATACATATGTGCAACCAAGCTTACTCAAGCAATCAATAAAGAAGCATAAGATTTTTTAAATATTTGCATGCAACAAGTATGCATTAGCTTTCTTTGCTTGAGTTCCCCATATGGGGTCATCATCATCCTTCATCAATGAAGGTCATGAGGTCCTATGGACCTCCCAAGTCCATTTGACTTGGTTGAACCTATTTGAGACTTGTTAGTCTCATAGCAAGCGGGTTCATTTTTCCTTATCCACATAGATATGACATTTTTCTTCCTAGTGGACAATGGTTCAAGAGTACTAGAAATAATAGGATCATGAACATGAATATTTTTGTAAGGATTCCCATATCTTCATTGGCTTATTTCGTGGACAAACCACTTGTTGGGGTTGATAATGTAAGGGTAGTTTAGATGTTTGAACTTCAAGCTCGAAGGCCCTTCCAATACCTCAAGGGACAAGCATGCCAAAGGTATAATTTTTTGTGCTTGGTTGTTCTTTGAAGAGATTTAGTAAGCACACACACACTTAGCATACTTGCATTTGTGTGCATACTCTTCATATGTCACTTTACACACTAGCAATTTGTTTTATATTTTGTTGTGTGTATATGTGCTTAGTAATTCGTTTCCTGATAGTGTTCGGAAACGTCCGCGTTCACACGTATGTGCTTGGTTTTGCGCGAAGACTGCCCACGGAGAATGCCCTTGGATTCTCCTTGGTTTTAACCATTGTTGGTGATCGGCGGTTATGATCGGCGGCCTGGCCACCGAATGAATCCGCCGTTTCAGTCCAGAAAGGTATGGAGCAATTATGCGGTCACGACCGCCGTTCGAAACCGCCGTTCATACCTGATCAATTTTAATCTCTCGGGTTTGATTCGGCGGTTGGATCGGCGGTCACGAAACCACTGAATGAAACCGCCGTTGATGCTCTGTTCTTCACGGGCTCAATTCGGCGGTCGTGATCGGTGGCCTGGCCACCAATTGAAACCGTAGATCGGTGCGTTTCAAGGGCAAACTTGTCTTTTCACATGCCCAATTCTTGATGTTTATAAATATCTTACTTTCTCAATCTCTGATCAAATCCATTGAGTTATTAGAACCCTAAACTTCAAAGAGAGATTTTTGAGAAAAAATCAAATCAATAACTCACCTTTAAACACTCAAATCAAATCTTTTTTGCATCAAAGTTCATCTTGCATTCATCTATGATTGGGTTTGCATCATCACAACATGCTTGGTAAGATTTTGATTAATTTCATCTTATTTTAGTATTTTACTAATCAAGCATATTCTCTTTTAATTACTTGTATGTTTTTGATCATATGATAAATACAAGAATAGAGAATTAATTGTGATGAATTGATTGAGTGTTATTTTGTGATAGCTAATTAGGTTTTTGATTAATCTTGATTAGCTAAGCTATTTGACATGTCATTTAGCAATTGATATCTAGGGTTGATTTAAATTGATTATCTCATCATCCTAGATAAGCATCTAAGGTTACCTAGCCTTGTTTGTTATTTGAATATTCATATATATTCACATATATTCACATAGGTTGTATAATCTCTTCATTGAGAATTAAGTCTTGAGGCTAAGATTGCTTAGGCCTCATGCAATTGGACTAGAGCCACTTTTAAAGGCCCGAGTGGTAGAAGTGGGGGGGTTATTGACCGGAGTGTTAGACGAGGTCTATATAGGTTGTAAACTCCATTTCGATTAGTGGATTTCGAGGTCCTAGTGTGGCGCACTAAACAGCCCGTGGTTTTTCCCAGTGGTTGGGTTTCCACGTATACATCAAGTGTTATTTAAATTCCACACTATATTACACTTGCTTGTATTTTTTACTAGTAGGGGTATTTTCGTAAAATTGACTTGCATGCGAAAATTGGGTAATAATAGTTACAATCTATTCACCCCCCCTCCCCCTAGATAATATATATCGAACACACCGAGCGTTATTGTTATTTACTTTCAATTTTCCTTCCTATTAGCATGCATTCTAGCTCTTGTCATTCTCTTTTCAATCATGCTTTTGATTCTACATAATTTAATGAAATGAAAGCAATTTGGTCTAATGTGACCATCAATACCACAAAAGTGATATGTAGGGATAAATTTAGAATTCATACCATGTCCTTGTGCATGCATAGGAGCCTTCCCATGACTTTGTGGTTGAGCGGGTTCAAATCTTCTTTGTTGTTGAACCGGTCTAGCTTGCTTCCTTATCCATTTTGCATGATTGGCCTCTTCCCTTGATGAATTTGAGCGTGAGGGAAGTTAGGTTGAGGAACTTTTTGAGCTTGAGGTTGTCTCCTTGGAGCTTCCTTCACTTGTGCACTTCTTGAACATTGTCCTAGATCAATTTTACAATGTGTTGTATTTTGTTGAGTACCAAAATGACCTCATCAGAATTGGCGCCGCTGCCGGGGATTGGTGTTTAGAGTAATTGATTTGTGTAACTTTCCTTGTTGTTAGATTTTTTTTTTTTAGGTAGTGTGTCATTTTTGTTAATTTTAGATTTTCTAGTGTCATTTTCTTTTGTGTCTTGTGTCTTTTGTCATTTTTCTTTTCGTTGTCTTTTCAGGAGCAATGGATCCATTCACTATGCACTTGGAGGAATTTAATAGGCAGATGGAGTTGTTTGCTTCAAGGACTTCGGGAATAGGACATGCGGAGGCTATAGCTTGCACATTTTGTGGAATGTATGGGCACGAGATATGGGGTTGCCATTCAAGAGAAGAGTTTTCTAATGAAGGAGGACAAGCCCAAGCTTCAAATTACAATCCTTGGCCTATGCATGAACCATGTGGAGATTTCTACAATCCGGGGTCAAGCTATGAACGGTGCGCCGATTCGTACACTCCGGATTGGAGGGGCGCTCAAGCTAATGCCTATGAGCGATCTCAAGAGGAGACTTTGAATGATTTTATTCAAAGTGCTCAAGCCTTCCAACAAAGACCTCAAGCCAACATACAAGCCAATAGATCAAATGTGGCAACAAGAAGAAGAGAGGATGGAAGCCTCAATTAGAAGAATGGAATGGTACTTTGAGATCATCACCGAAGCTATACAAAGTCGGGTGCATCAAGAGTACTTGAGTCATTTGAAGAAGGAAAATGCCCCCACCATCCTTTCAAATGGTGAAAATGTAAAAACTGAAGTTGGCCATGAACTTTCTAATGATTTACCTAGTGTTTCAGGAGAGGAAATAGAAAAGGAGGAGACGGAAGAACAAATGAAGGAAGCGGATGATGTCTCTTTTGAGGAAACCATGCCTTATGTCCCTCCCATTGCTCGTCCATGCCGCCTACACAAAAGCAATTGGCATAGGTTGTTTTCTAAACCTTCTAAACCACTTTTTCAAGTGCACATTTACTTGCCTTTGCTTGTTGTGATTAGGAACACACCGATGCGAACCAGATATTTCCAAGAACTAATCTCGCATCGGCGTATTTTTGATGCCTTGGAATTCGGTTGACCGATCCAAGTAGCCCGTCTAGCTAAAGACGTAAAATCAAGCGCTTGGTGGGAGGCACCCCACCTAGGTATAATTTTCTTTATTTGTTCATTTTACTTTGCTTTTTAGTTTTCTTATTTAGAATAAGAGTGTGAGATGGATTTTGGTAGTGGATTTAGGATGTATGTGCTTTATTGATTAATTTTTGGATGATAGGAATGTTGAGAATATGCTATTGATAATTGAGCATCTTTTTAGATGATTTTGTGCATATTAGGATGAGAGGGCACTTTGCCAAAATTTTTGAAAATACATTGATTATTTGAGGACATATATGCATTATTTGCATTAGATTTGTTGGGTTGCGCCTTTGACAAATTTTGCCTCCCATGAACATTGAGGACAATGTCCAATTTAGGTTTGGGGGTACATTTGCGCAACACCACTTTGCTTACCTTGCTTGGTTTTTAAAACTTGAGCTGAATTTTTCCTTGATTGGTTTTTTAAATAATGCCATATTTAAGCATACTTTGCTTATTGAGATTGTGCTTTACATGAGTAGTGAGGAATTGCGCATCTTTGCGATTGTTTGGTTTAGATTAATGTCATGCCACTTAGGACATCATTGAACAAAGTGCGTTAATCTTTTTCTCATAATGTTAGGGTGAATTATCAATTTTGCTTTAAGGCTAAGAATTAATAGTGGAGATTCCCGTGAGGATCACAAACACGGCCCTTAAAAAGCGTATTTTGAGTTGTCAAATATTCACTCTTTAAACACTCACTCTCAAACACTCATTCAAGCATGTATGGGTCTCATTTGCACTTAAATATTGCTTGCCATAGAATATTATAGACTGCTTGTGGATGCTTGATTTTGCTTTGTGGACAAACCTTTAGAAAGAACTTTAGGCAATGCATGTGTAGAAAACTGTAAATTGGCCTAAATACTTCCATCCCCTCTAAATGTGTGTGCTCCTAAGCCCTTTTGAAGCCAAATACATCTTAAGCTTTTCATTTTGTGAACCACATCTAAATTAACCATATAGCCTACATAGTTGACTTACCTCAACCAAATGATTTTGCTAAAGGCTTAGGTTATGAATGTAAGCTCTTTTATGAGAAAATGTTGATGCATGTACCTAGGCATGTAATTTTGTGTAAAGAGTATTGAAATGAAAGAGTGGATAAAAAGCAATGATAAAAAGAAAAGCAAAAGCAAAGAAAAAGAAAAAGAAGAGAAAAGGTTTGAAAGAAAAAGATGTATGCAAAAGAAAAGAAAAGAAAAGAAAAGAAAGGGAAAAGCCAAATTAAATAAAAAGAGAACCATGAATTAGGCACAATTGGCCTAAATAGAGGGTTAATATTGTAGGGAAAAATCGTATGCACGCAGCGGAAGCGAGAATAAAATCGGTTTTAGTATAGTTTAAAATTTTTCCATAAGTTGAACCTTAACCCTTTAATTAATTAACATATAATAAAAGATATCGTACCTTTGTCGCGTGATCCGATTGACGTTGCGTCGATGGTAATTTGCAAGATTTTTCAATCCAATCATGAACGTGAATCACCTAGGAGCGTGGTCTCTCTTCTCTTTGAATTGTGTACCTGAGGATGGATTAACAAAACTTTTTCTTTTTCGTTAGTCACAACAAGTTCCAAAAGACAACAAAGAATGTTCCGGTCACTTTTGAATTCACAATCTTTAGATCGAAACTTGCGTGAACCTTATTCGAAATTGTGCACAAAACCTTTTGATGTAAAAGTAACTAGTGCACTATCGAAATAAGAACAAACTTTTCTCTCTATTCCTCTTGGCCGATTATCACACTAATCTCTAGAGTTGGATTTTATTTTTCTCAAGCAAAAGAAAAATATTCTCAAGCCCAAGACCTAGGGTTTTTGAATTCTCTTTGCAAAAAAATATATATCTATTGGTCGCAATACTTCCTTGCCCAAAAAATATCGTTGCACCGAATTCTTCTTGCTTAAATATATGATTGTGCGCCTGAATCATTCTTGCCAACATAATATATATATATCAATATCTTAGAATTCAACTTGCCATCTAAATCTATAGTGCACGAATTCTGCATGCATTATAAATACATATATATTGCGGTCAATTGCCACATATATTATATATATATCCAATACCAAATATAAAAATCAATATATATATCCGGCCAATTGCCATATATATCTCATATATTGTGGCCGAAATCCTTTACCATGTAGGATTTGTCTTTTGACTTAAATCCTAATCCTAAGTAGACTTCCTTAGAATTCCAAACCCTAATCCAACTCTTTACTGTATTTGTGACGATATCAAAGACTTCCTAATTTGACTAGATAAATAAATTCCTTTTATTTATCTACTTACCAAATAAAGTCTTTAATATTTATTATACTACCACAATAGTATACTACTAAGAAACATATTTCCTAGTCAGAAAAAGATTTTGATTTTTAATTAAATAATTAATCAATCAATTAATTAATTTCCATTTAATCAATTAATAAAAATAAAAATATATAATATTATATATATCTCGGCCATGTGCCATATATATTAATATATCTATATATTGTTTTTCTATTTTATTAAATCCATTGGACCTTAACAAAAGGCCCACATGTGAACTAGGCCCATTCTTACTAAAAGAAACAAGTCCACATGTTTTAATACAATTCTAAATGGACCCATAAATTAGTCCGGTAGAATATATCAAGTGATCCATGCAAGTCCATGTGGATTAGGGATCTTGGCGGGCCTATCTAAATTTAAGCTCCAATAGACATAACCCAATCATAATCAACAAATGATTCACTTAGGTTCAATCTATTAATTTTAGTTCATTCCACTAAAGAACTAAAATTGCACTCTTAAATAAAGATGGAATAAGTAAATGATTCTCATTCATACCCTAGACAATCTTATAGGAGATGGTGTATCCTCGTGAAGAATATCAGTAATCGCCAAGAGCTCATAGACCGCCTATAGCTCTCCAAGTTACCATATTTACTCATATGACCACATTTTAAACTTGGATATTTTGACTTGTCCAGAAGCCATGTTTCAATAGACTCTATCGAAAACTTAACGTTAAGATTCAATATCCAATACCTCAAAACATCCATATGATGATATTCTACTCTCATTTAATAAATGGAGCCACAATGTCCATATCTATAAATGAAGTCCTCTATCGATTAACAAATGAATACCACCAAACTATCGAGGATAGACTATGCTATATAATCGTACTCATTGATAACTCAAATGATAACACTTACAACCATAAGTCCATCATTTATCTCAGGATTAAGATAGACTCTCTGATTGTCCTGATAATGAAAAGACTATTATCTATTGACGGTTCTAGATAAAGTATTTCATTATGATCCAGTTCAATGCACCAAGTGCACTAGATTCTTTTACTCGAAGACCCTCCGATGATTTTAGACTCATCATAACACATTTGATCCCACTCAAATGCTAGTAAAAGAATTCTACAACTTTAACAAGATAAAAGTGCCCAACCTTTAACTTAAGTTGTGAACATTTTTTTTTTTTGGGTAAATAAATAGTATCATAGAAAGAGAGAAAGAATGTACAAAATACAAGGGGCATACCCCAAGAAAAACAAGAACAAAAACAAAAGTTCAAATCAGCTCAAACATACGAGCAAAAACAAGAAGCAAGAGCTAAACAAGGGCTCAATCAAACAAAACAAAAAAAAAAACAAAAAAAAAAACAAAAAAATACAAGGCAAACGAATCAACTAATAGAAATATTCCACTTTAAAGCAACATGAGGCCAATCCTTCAAGTTGATAGATAAGAGCCTACTACGAATAGTATCAATATTGGAACGGGTAACAACTATGCTGATCTTATGATGGCTCCCAAATATTCTATTGTTCCTTTCTCTCCAAATAGAGTAAACTGCCACAGCAAGACAAAGCTTCTTAACAACAATGGAAGGAGATTTCCCCCTCCAATGTTGAGAAGCCCAAGCAATAAAACTAGGCCATCTCTGACCATTCCAAGGCCGACCACACATACCCTTCAAATGAGACCATATGACTTTGCTATAAGCACACTCAAAGAAAAGGTGGGCATGAGTCTTAGGGAAAGCGGAGCAAAGAACACAAAGAGTGCCAACATGAGGAGTATAAGGATGAACACGGTCCAACGTTGAAAGTCTCACTCTAATAGCTAACCAAAGATGAAGCTCATCCTTGGAATGTTATGTGAATACCACACAAGCTCAAACCAAGGAACCAAAGGATGAGGAGCCTTAAGACTAGCCATGGTAGAGGCTGTGGTGTAAATACCATCAGGTGTAGGAAGCCACTTAATACAATCCTCCAAACTAGAATTAGGGTTGTAAGAAGGCATGTGGTTCTTGATTTCAAAGAGGTCAATCGACATAGAGCAAGGCCAAACCCACTGATCACCAAGAATAATAGAACTGACTTTAGCCTTATTCCCAAGACCTGAGTCGTAAATTGCCCTAGAGCTCCAATTTAAAAGAATAGGACCATCGGGATGCCAATTATCAAACCACAAGTAAGTGCCGAGACCATTACCAATTATATGCCGAATCAAGGGACGAGCAATGGGACGAAGCTTGAGGAGCTTTCTCCAATTCCAAGAACACATTTGAGGAGATTTCACCTCCCAAATACTCCTATCTTTAAGATGATGGGTTTTAATCCAAGTAGACCAGAGGTTATTAGAACTATGCACTAGATTCCACAAATACCGAATCATTAGAGCTTTATTCCAAGAAATGAGATCCTTGATGTCGAGACCACCCTCATTTTTTGGAAGACATATATCAGCCCAAGCAACTTTCGCCCCTTTACAATTTCCATCAACACCTTTCCACAAAAATGAGCAAAGCTTCTGCTCAATATTCCTTAGAACCTTTGATGGAAGACAAAGGTGACTAGCCCAAAAGACTTGAATACTAGACAAAACCGAGATAATAAGTTGCAACCGACCCGCATATGAAAGAAAACGATTCATCCAAGAAGAAATTCTAGTCGAAACTTTAACCAAAAGAGGAGAGCAATCAAGATGACTTAACTTTGAAGAAATGATTGAAATCCCCAAATACCTGATAGGGAGCAATCCAACGTTATAGCCAAAAATATTGATGAGCTGCTGCCTACTGTCATTATGCACCCCAGAAAGAAAAATATTACTCTTGGTTGGATTAGCTTTGAGGCCCGAGAGAGAAGAGAAATCATCAAGAGACTTCTTGAGAACGGTAGCAGAAGGAGTAGAACCATGACAAAGCATAATAAGATCGTCTGCAAAACAAAGGTGAGATAGCTTAATCTTGTCACACTTCCAGTGAAATTTAAAGTGAGGGGAATCTTGAATGTGCTTGGCTAATAACTTAGTGAGAACCTCCATCGCAATAACAAAGAGATAGGGAGACATAGGATCACCTTGACGTAGCCCCCTCTTACTATGAAAGAAACCAGCAAGCTCACCATTTATAGAAATAGAAAACTTAGGAGTAGTGATGCACGCCTTAACCCAGTTAATAACCTTCGAAGGAACATGAAAAATAGTAAGGGTCTCTAACAAGAAGTCCCATTCCATCGTATCAAAGGCTTTCATTAAATCCACCTTCAGAGAACACTTGGGAGAGCCATCATCTTTATGGTAATTCCTCATAAGCTCTTGGACAAGAAGGATATTATCACCAATCCATCTTCCAGCCACAAAAGCTGATTGCGGAGAGCTTATAATGTCAGGAAGGATGATCTTAATCCTACTTGCAATGATCTTCGCGATGATCTTATAAAGAGTATTGCAACAAGAGATCGGTCTAAAGTCCGTT
This sequence comes from Acer yangbiense, assembly GCA_008009225.1. NCBI lineage: Eukaryota > Viridiplantae > Streptophyta > Magnoliopsida > Sapindales > Sapindaceae > Acer > Acer yangbiense. The sequence goes on from CM017767.1 coordinate 6,915,888, forward strand.
ATTCTAGAAGGGTTTGGAACTTTAGGAACCAAAGCTAAGATCGTTGTATTGAGCTCTTTGAGAAGATGACCGGTTTGAAAAAATTCTTGAACGGCATTAATCACATCTCCACCAACTATATCCCACGTCTTTTTAAAGAAATGGGCATTAAAACCATCAGGCCCTGGAGCTTTATTAGGGTGAAGCGAGAAGCAAACCTCACGGATCTCTTCATTAGTGACACCCCTACTCATCAAATCAGCTTGATCAGTTGAAATATGATTATGAATTAAAGTTTAAAGCATACCAGCTCTATTCAAAGAGGGAACCGAGCAGCCAAGAATATTTCGAAAGTGGCGGATAGCCCCATTTTGAATAGGAACATCACCATCAACCAAAGCACCGTCTTCCCCCAAAATAGAAAGAATTTTGTTTCGATTTTGTCTACCATTGATGGCCTTGAAAAAGTAGGATGAATTCTGATCCCTGGCATGTAACCATTGAATTCTTGACTTTTGCTTAAGAAAATCTTCCTCAGCTTGAAGAGCCCTAGTATAAGATTTAATAATATCCTTTTCTTGCAATCTAAGAGTATTATCAGTGGGATTGACATCAAGAAGATGTTGACACTCTTCAAGCGCTTCTTTAGACTCATTTAACTTGACCGTCACATCACCAACCTGGTTCTTATTAAGAGATTTTAAAGCCTTCTTGAGAATACGAAGCTTAGAGCAAAGCTTAAATTGTATAGTACCAAGAACTTGTTCCTGCCAACAGCTCTTAACAAGAGGAAGAAAATCTTCCCTCTCCGTTAGAAAATTAAAAAACTTAAACGGGTAGTTCTTCCTTCTTCCTTGTAACCCAAGCTTAACCAAAGAAGGACTATGATCTGAGATGCTAGGGGAAAGAAAAATGGCTTCAGAGTTCGTGAACTTACCAAGGGAAGCAGCATTAACGAGCACCCTATCCAATTTCTTAGAGATACAGTCATCATTACTCCGTTTGTTACACCAAGTGTGGAAAAAACCCGAAAAACGAAGATCATCAAGTTCAGCAGCTTGTAAACAATCTTCAAACTCATCCATAGCAGCTGATCTTCTTAAAGAACCCCCACTAGTATCATGAACCCCTCTAGCAACGTTAAAGTCTCCAAGAACAATCCAAGGGGTACCAGTTGAAAGATTAGCACACATATTCTCCCAAAGAGCTCTCCTTTCTCTATCATCATTAGAACCATAAACAAAATTGATTCTAAAAGGTTCATTAATATCAAGAAGACAAGCATGACAGTGGATAATCTGATCAGTTTCACAAATTTTGCCCACTTTAAGAATTCTAGGGTCCCAACCAACCCAAATCCTTCCAAGGCTATGACTACAGTAGTTGTCAAGCATGTTCCATTCTCTAAAAATAGATTTGATAACATTGGGTTTATTAATAATTCTCACTCGAGTTTCAACCAAGCAAATCAAACTAAGCTTTAAATCAATCAACATCTTCCTTACCTCCATTTGTTTAGGGGCAGCATTAAGACCCCTAATGTTCCAGCAAGCCATACTAATCATCTAGAGGTGATGGGAGACTCCACCTTAGCTTTAGAGCTATGAACATCGCTTGACTTAAAGGCTTTCGAATTTCGCTTCTTCTTCTTTCTACTAGAGGTAACGGCAGCGCTAGAAAGTCCTACAATAGGAATCCCATCAATATTCCTGATCTTGGAACCCCAAAGTGATAAATCTGGAGAAGCTGTGGCAGGAGAATCTTCATTGCTATAAGCCTCTTCTTCATCTTCAATAAGAGCCAAGAACTTGTTGGAGGTATCAACTACTTCTTCCTTAGAACTAGCAGCAATGCTATGGACCTCACTTCCCAAAATCAGAAGAGGAAGACAAGTAATACCCCGTAACTGGCACATCCGCAAAAATACAAATAGAAAGGGGGAGAGGCTGTCTTCCACCAATATCTAGAGCTTCATTAATCTTCTTACCAACAGAGGAAGTCTGAGCAAGGTCCTCTGAAGAGATGGATATAGGAGCTGTGGCTCCACGATTGACCTTCACCCATTCTTGCTTCATTTTGGAATTACAGTTCTCATCAAATCTGCCATCCACATGCTTTAGTCGTGGGCAAGTAGCAGCGGAATGACCAAACGATTTGCAATCAGGACAAATCTTTGGTTTCCATTGGTATTCAACCAGAATTTCAACACTCTCCCCATTATTGTGCTCATCACAATCGCCCATAAGTAAATCAAAAGAATCAACTAACTTGCTAGTAGCATCAATTTCAACACAAATTCTTGCGTACGAAATTCTTTTTATTGTTTCAGTTAGGCTATCAGCATAAAGAGGCTTCCCAACGGCACTAGCAATATAGCTTAGCCCTTCTTCTGTCCAATATTCGTGAGGAATATTAAAAAACTTGACCCATACTGGAACCTTAGAGTAAGATTCCTTCGTTAAAACAAGCCGAGAGTGCCATTTCTTAATAATTATCATTCTGCCAGCAAAAAGCCATGGACCATCCTCAAGAATTTTAGAGCAAGATACATCGTCTGAGAACTTGAAAAAATAGAACCCTTTTTCATTAGCAAGCACCTCTAGAAGACCACAATTACCCCAAATCCTCTTAGCAATATTGTTAACAAGAGAGAAAGGAAGCTTCTTCTCAATAAAATAACCCACTAAGCAGTTCCTCCAAGCCTTACATCCATCATCAGCAACTTTCACAGGTGGAGCAACACATCTCCTATTTCCATTGTTAATAGGGTGATGGAATTTTAGCTTCATGGGCATTCGGTTAGAACCACCTGCATTTTGAGAAGTAAGAACATTCTGAAGCACATTACTGTAGCTAACAGGCCTATTTTCAGGTTGAACAATGTCGGAGACATCCAAAGTTCCTTTCTTTTGCTGCTCATTAGCTGATAAACCTTCATTCTCAAGAGACAAACCAGCTCCATAACCAATAGTATCGTTACCATCTGAAATATCATCAGTTTGAGGACTCAATCCAACCCCATGGGAGAGAGCCTTATTTGAAACCCTACAATTACTCTTGTTAACAACACAAACTTCCAAGAGAGAAGGGAAACCAGAACATAGTGGATTCTCCATGATAGAACCGGAGAAACCCTAGAGAAAACCAACCAGAACAGAAAACTTGAAACAGACAGAACTTAGTGCTGTGAACCCTAAAACACAAAGTTCTTGATTCTAGGTTGCATAAAAAAATACGATCTACAAACTTGAAGAAGGACAAAAGAACAGAATCTTACCGGAAGAGGGCCAAAAAAGCAAAACGGTGGAGAAACCCTAAAAAAAAACACAAACCAGTGCAGAAACTTGAAACTGATGTAACTCTGTGAGATCAACTTCAAATCACGAGATTTTTGATTCTAGATTGCATGCAATTTCAAAATCTACAACTTTGATGAAGAATCAAAGACCAGAATCAGACTGGAAGAGGATCAAAATTGTAAAACGGCGCTGAAACCCTAAATACCCTAAAACCTAAGCACCCAGCCATAATTCTAGATTTTATTCAAGACTAACTAAAGAATTGTGTCTACCTCATACATATCCAGATGTACGAACAATTCTTCTTTTCTCATAGTCTTTTGACCTTATGATTATTTACTTTTGACAATTATAATATTAAACTATAAATGCTATAAGATTTGTTAAACCAGAAATCACTTTATTAATATGAAAAGATTGTCAATTACAATATTACACTCTTGCTATTGAGCATAATCCTAACAATCTCCTACTTGCGCTATAGCAAATGTTTCATATCTCTCATGCCCATGTTCTCTAGGTGCCCATCAAAACTCTTATGTGGTAGAGCCTTTGTGAATGGATCCACTAGATTTTTTGCTGACGCGATTTTGGTAATCGTCACGTCACCCCTATGCACAATCTACCTAAGAAGATGATACTTCCTTTCAATGTGTTTTCCTCTCTTATAACTTCTTGGTTCTCTCGAATTAGCCGCTGCTCCACTGTTATCACAGTAGATAGTGATCTGCTTATTCGTACTGGGAACCACTTCCAAGTCAATCAGGAATTGGCGGATCCAAATAGCCTCTTTAGCAGCTTCGCATGCCGCAACATACTTAGCTTCCATGGTGGAATCAACAATACAAGATTGCTTGATACTCCTCCATATGACTGTTCCTCTTCCAATAGTAAACACATATTCTGATGTGGATTTTCTAGTAGTCAGAATTCGATTGGAAATCAAAATTTGTATACCCAACAAGAATCAAATCCCCTCCTGAGTATACAAGCATATTACCTCTCGTTCTCCTGAGATACTTGAAAATATGCTTGACTGTCGTCCAGTGATCAGGATCATGTTTCGATTGAAAACTACTAACTATGCCCATAGCAAAACAAATATCTGGTTTAGTGCAGAGCATTGCATACATGGGACTTCCAACTGCCGAGGCATTTGGAATCCTACTCATGAATTGCTTTTCATGCTCATTCTTAGGAACTTGTTCCTTAGAAAGTTTGATTCCATTTCTGAAAAGTAACATACCTTTCTTGGAATCTTGCATGGAAAATCTAGACAAGATTTTATCTATGTATGAAGCTTGGGATAGTGCAATCGTTCTATTCTTTCTATCCCTTATTACTTGGATACCAAGAATATAACTTGCTTCTCCTAAGTCCTTCATATCAAATTGTTTTGCTAACCATTCTTTTACTGATGTCAATACACCTACATCGTTTTCGATGAGTAGTATATCATAAACATAAAGAATTTAGGAAAACCAACTTGTCGCCATTAATCCTTTTGCTTACACAAGGTTCGTCACAGCTTGATCGAACCTTATGTTCCAGGATCAGGATGCTTGCTTTAATCCATATTTAGATTTTTGCAACTTGCATTGCCTTTTGCCAATGGCGACCATCAACATGCTCCATTGCTTCCTTATATGTGTCGGGATTATTGTCGTCCGGGAGATTCTCCATTGATTCTCCCAGACCGATGTATCTCTCGGGTTTTCTAATAACCCTCCCACTACGATGAGGAATGGTAGGTTGTTGATTTTGTGATGGTGCGGAACTTACAATTGGGCTAGGTTGTGTAACCTCTTGTGGAATTGTATCTCCTGACATCTCATTCAGGACAATTCTACTTTTGAGTACAAAATCATTCATATAGTCCTTTTCCAGAAATTTAGCATTTGTTGAAACAAATACTTTAAGATCTGAAGGACTATAGAAATAATATCCCTTAGTTTCTTTTGGATACCCTACAAATATGCATGTTTCCGAACGGGACTCCATCTTTTCTATCTTTCCTTTTAACACATGCGCAGAACAACCAAATATCCTTAAGTGTTGTAAACTAGGCTTTCGCCCAGTCCACAACTCATGCGGTGTTTGAGGAACCGACTTAGATGATACATCGTTTAGAATGTTTATTGTAGTTTGTAAAGCATATACCTAAAAGAAATAGGAACCGTTGAATAACTCAATATAGACCTAACCATGTCTAAAAGAGTTCTATTTCTCCTTTCTGCCACCCCATTTTGTTGAGGTGTACCTGGTGCAGAAAACTGAGATATAATTCCATTATCAATAAGATATTATTGAAACTCACCAGATAGATATTCTCCACCACGACTAGATCTCAAGATTTTTATGTGTTTCTCTAGCCGATTTTCCACTTTAGCTTTAAATGCTTTGAACATGTCAAAAGCATCCGACTTATGTCTCATGAGATACACATATCCAAATCTCGAGTAATCATCTGTGAAAGTGATGAAGTACTCATATCCACCTCTAGCTTGAATGCTCATAGGACTACATACATCAATATGCATTAATCCTAAACATTCAGTGGCTCTTGTGCCTTTGGTCCTGAACGACCTTTTGGTCATTTTACCCTCCAAACAGGATTCACAAGTTGGTAGATCATCAACCTTTAAGTCACTTAAAGGTCCATCACTAACCAATCTTTTAATCCTATTAAGGTTAATATGACCTAGGCGCAAACGGCATAGATAGGTTTCATCTTATGATAATTTTACTCTTTTATGGTTAGGTTGCGTTAATTCTGTGTCTAACAAGTGAGAGATATTTCTATGTAAATAGAATAGACCATTTTCCAATGTACCTTTGCAAACAAATTTGTCATCTTTACTAATAATAAAAAAATTATTAAAAGTAACCGAATACTCAAATTTATTTAAACAAGAAATTTAAATTTAAATTTCTCTTGAATTGAGGTACATAATAAATGTCTATCAAATCTAAATGCCTACTAGAATCTAGATTAACTCTAATATCTCCCACTACACTAGCAGACACCAACGCTCCATTGCCTAAACGCAAGTTGATTTCATTCTTATTCAGCCTTCTCCTTTCTTGAAACCCCATAAGGAATAACAAACATGATTATTGGCTACTGAGTCTACGATCCAAGAATCTATAAAATCTGCCAGTAAACATGTTTCAAGATAATTCACATTACCTTGTTCCTTTTTATTCTGAGACTCTGGGCAATTACTTTTCCAATGTCTCTTTTCACCACAAAAGAAGCACTTCCTTTTGATCTTGGTTACTTTCTTAGTCTCCTTCTTGGTAGGCCCAAGTTGTTTTTTCTTCTGTTATTCCTTGACCTTCTGACGGGTCTTAACAGTAGTAACTTTACCAACCATATGAATCTCTTCTAGAAACATCATCATATCAGCAGCAGACCCCATTCCTTCATGCTGCTGTTACAACACGTCGGAGATGGTAGCCATTTGGCCATCTCATTCGAGGTCTTCCACTGCTCATACTCGTCTCTTTGCATCACATTATATTCATTAGTGGGAGCAGGTGGTTTTTAGGAGTAGTCAGAATAAATTTATGTTTTTCAGCTTGCAGCAACAACCCAATTTTCCTTTTCCATGTGACATAATTATCCCTAGTTAAAATATTTATCTTTTAGGATGATTATTAGGGATGGGGTCATGATTTCTGAATAAAACAAAAATATATATGAGTAGATAATCATGATAAAGCACTTTTGAATATTTGTCTTGATTTAAATAAATAACTCAATCATAAAAATTCAACGGTGATTCAACACTCATAAATGTTACGTACCATTTACTAGTTGGACTAGGTCCCACCTAATTGTTAACATAACAACTAGCTTTTTCAATTTTAGCCTTGTGATTTTATTGACAAGAACTCTTGGGAGGATATCAATAAAATCACATTGAGTGTGTTACCAAGATATCGACCCTCAATATTTTCTCTCACGAAAATCCCTCCTTGGGGAGTAGATCTCGTTTGAGTCAATTGTCTAGTCTATCCTTGTAAGGAAGTATGTTGTTAAATTCCATTCATGGACGCCCCTTGGGGGGATTACCAATAAATAATAAAGCTCAACTAACCTTGGAGGCCATAGGTGTTGCAAAACACCTTCTCCCACTCAATTATTTAAGGCATGTGATTAAATTTCATAGAATGATTTACCATGTTATCTAGATGCCAATTAGATACCTAAATCATTCAATGCATGTTCATACCAAAGAGATATAAGAGTGGCACTCCTATTCTATATGACATGTTATCATACAATAACAAATATTGTAATATTTATGAAAAATAAATAGCCACAATTTTGGTCCATCCTAGAAAAGCAAGTAAATTACATTTGTTTGGAATACAATAAAACTCCTTTCTTGGCGAACAAGTCTTCAAGCGGCCATCGTCCACTCATGCACCCCTTGGCTGCCTCCTATGGACGTGCACACCCCACAACCTCACAAAGGGCTGCCATGCGCAGCCCATGACAAACCAAGGGTTGTCGTGCGCAGCCCATAGCTTCACATGCATAGCTACGTGCTAACTTGCACGCATGCATGTAGCTATGGTGCGCATCGTCCCATACTCGTTCCAGTTGCATCCAATTCTTCAAAACTTCGAATCTTCAATACTTGAAAATATTACAGCAGTATTTAAACAAATAAAATACTGCAGTATTATTATTATTACTATTATTATTATTATTATTATTATTATTTTAAACACTGCAGTATTTAATACAACAAAAACTGCACTAAAATAAATATAAAAAAACTGCAGTAGTTTTAATAAAAAAAACTGCACTATTTAATTACAATAAAAAAAAAAATTAAGCAACTATCAAGAAGGAACCATGGTGATAGTAGACCACCCTTCTTGTTACAATTCCGGAACAAAAAATACATTGAAATTCTACGACCAAAATCGAGCAACAACAATTCACTTTATAATAACATATATAAATCCATACATTCCACATGTAATTATATATGAGAATACCTAGAGTGCCATCTCTTTCTAGAGTGCCATCTCTTTCTAAAACATGCATAATCACAATTCAAAGAAATAGATTCACGTATATATATTTTAATTAATTAAAGGGTACAACCAAGACTCTGATACCAATTGTAGGGTGTTGTATATATAATTTCGCCAAGCAGCCACGTCATCAAAGGAATCAATAAATGTTGATTAACAGGTTGCCACGTCACTCATCGACCAGGTCAAAGGAGAAAACGTGGACCAGCCAGTATGTAAACGTCAAGTCAATAAAGTCAAAGGTATGGTCGCTAGAGCTAGATATGTACTCGCCAAAGATAGAAACATGGTCGCCGAAGGTTAATACCCAGGAGGGGAGATGTTCGTCGCATCAGCGTACTAGGTACGAACCAACTCGACAGAAACATGAAAATAAACCCTAAAACTCCCAGAAGACCCACGATAACCAGGAGTCATAGGAAAAGGCGGAGAGAAGAAGTCCTAATCCAATACAACATGGGACTCCCAATACAAAACCAAGAGGAAGTCCTACTACCAACATGACAAGGATCAAGAGAAAAACCCTAATTAACATGTATAAATAGAACCATCTATCCCATGAGGAAGGGGTTCGAAAACCAAAAGAGAGAAAAGCAATAATTAGAGAGATTTGAGTGTTTAACCGAAATAAAGGAACTATAGTGATATTTTCTTGTCCTCCGGGACGCTATGGTTTTTTCCCATTCAAGGGTTTTCCACGTAAATTTGTCTCTTGCATGCATTGATTTTCTTTCTTAATTGACGATTGTTTTGATTTAATTGTTGGCTGCGTGGTAATCCAAATTTCACCGTCAACAATTGGCGCTAGAAGGAGGGGGTAATTGAACAGAAACTTCGAAGAACCCTTGCGACTTGAAAACATGAACAGCAACAAGAATAGCAACTCCAGCGGAGATCAGATTGTTAAGGCAACTGCACCAACAGGCTATAGGGCGACGACAATCGGGGAACAATCGGCGGCAACACCAAGAGCTAGGGCAACCGACCCAGGAACTCTGCAGCACTTCCAAACTGCGTTGATGAATTTGATCAATGAGGCTAACAAAATAGGACTCTCACTTCCTATAGGCGCGGGAATCTCTTCTCCCTACGAATTAGCCACACCTGGAATCCAGCCGCTCGGGAGATTACGGTCAGAAATCCACATTGCAACCCCTGATGCTCAAGTGAGGCAGACCCTCGAAGAAACCCTGCAGGATCACCCAGAAGGTTTCGAGGAAAGAAGATATGGAAAGAGAAAAGGTGTGGCGAATGACGAAAACCCCGAAGATGCAAGATCATGGACAGATACATGGGACAAATTCCAATGACACACACCAAAAGAGACGGCGGAGACACCGCTCAATCTCATATGAAGACAGAAGTCCCCGACAAAGAAGAGAATTACCATCCAAAAGGGTACGGCGAAGAAGGTCTGAGAGCGCGGAAGATCAGATTGGTAGAAATTCGAATGATAAGGATAACTATAGGAGGATGACAATCAAGAGCAGACTCCATCCAGCCAGAGAACCAACTGGCCATCGAGATATCGTTTTGCAAGAGCTGTCAAGAAAGGTTTCAGCAATGGCACGAAGATATGGTCGCAATGTGTCTTCAGATGATGAGTCGGAGAGTCCATTTGTCGATCACATTGCTCGCACCCCGTTCCCAGATAGATTCAGAATGCCAACCATTGAACAGTATAAGGAAAGCAGAGATCCAAAGGAGCATGTTCGTCGATTCCGCAATATTATGGCTCAGTATTCATCCAATGACGGACTGCTATGCCTTACCTTCCCACAAACATTCGGCGACCTCGCCTCCAGGTGGTTTGGAAGACTTCCACCCGGAAGTGTAAGCAATTTCTCAAACCTCAACAAAGCGTTCATAAGACAATTCATGGGGAGCGTACAGAGAAGGAAGTCACTCGCCCATCTATCAAATCTAAAGCAGGAGCACAATGAGTCGAAGTATCTAGCAAGATTCGGGAAGGAGGTTGCCCAAATTGAGGATGCCAGTGATGTAGCTGTTATCGCCGCTTTCACCAATGGGTTGCAAAGTGGGCGACTATCCTTTGATCTGCGAAGGGATAGGCAAAAAACTTTTGAGGAGATGATGGAAATAGCTGGAGATTATGCATTGACAGAAGAGGAAGAAGTAGCGCAAGGGGGTAGCTACGTACATGGCCATAAGCCTGACTCAAAATCAGAGCATAAGTATAACAAGAAGACGCAGTCGCGTGATCGCCAGAGAGACGAAAAGGGCCAAAAGGGACATCCAAGGGAAAACAAGGGAAATAACCGAGCCAGTAGGTTTCAAGAAAGGTACAACCATTACACCCCCTTAGCTGGCGATCAAGAGGAAATACTTTCTGTGGTAGAAGGCAAAGGACTTGCCAAATACCATCGGCAACAATCAGCTAATGCCAGGAGATACAACCAAATACTGCCGATTTCATAAAGATCATGGGCATGAAACTTCAAAGTGTTTCCAGTTGCGTGACCATATTGAGAGCTTGATCAGAGATGGACATCTAAAAGATTTTACTTTGAAAGGTGACAAGCAAGGTGGTCGTCAAGACAACCGCCAAGGGAACGGGCAGGAAAGGAGGAGTCCGAGGAGAAACAGCCCTAACGCCACTATAAACACCATCTTTGGCGGGCCCCATACTAGGAAAAGCAATCGAGAAAGGATGTCAGAAGTCCGGGAGGTAATGCAAGATAGCAGAAACATGGAGATTAATTCTGTGCAAAGGAACCCTAAGAAAGGAAGAGAAGGACATGACCCCATAACATTCACAGCGGAAGACTCCGACGAAATTGATGCCAAACCTAACGATGCAATCGTAGTGGGAGTTCAAATTCCACATAGGGATGTCCTTCGGGTAATGATTGACAACGGAAGTTCAGCAGATATTTTAAGTGCTAGAGTGTACGATGAGCTGCGACTGGATAGGAAAGATCTAGAACCCTTTCATGTACCACTAAAAGGTTTCGGGGGCGCAGAAGTGAGATCTTTGGGAACTGTGAAATTGCCGGTGAGGTTTGGTAGAGCACCATGTCGACGAACAATCCTCTTGGATTTTGTTATAGTCGACATCCACAATTGGCCGTATAATGCTTTGCTTGGCCGACTGTTTCTTAACAAAGCCCGAGCTGTCACTTTAACCCATGCGTTAAAGGTAAAGTTCCCCACAGAATTTGGAGTCGGAGAACTGAAAGGATCACAGGAGATGGCTCGCCGCGCCAACCTTTCAATCTTTAAAGATAAGGCAGGGATGGAGACCTTAAAAATATTCGAGGTAAATAAAGAAGTACAGGAAGAAAACCCAGAAACATTCGAATTGGACCTAAGGGACAAAGCAAACAGAGAGAAAGAAGAGCCAACTAAGTCAATTGTTCTAAATGAAGCAGAATCGGATAAAACAATCAGGATCGGAGCAAGGTTGGCTGAACGAGTCAAGAGAGATGTGATAAGCTTGCTAAAAGAGTATAAGGGGATTTTCGCTTGGAGCCATGAGGACATGTCGGGGATTGATCGAGGCGTTATTTCACACATCCTGGCTATGAACGAAAAATGCAAACCGGTGGTACAAAAAAGGAGAAGTTTCAACCCAGAGAAAAGTGCGGCGATAAAAGAGGAGGTGTCCAAGCTGCTCGCCGCAAGGTCAATCAGAGAAGTTAACTACCTGGAATGGGTGGCGAATGTAGTTCTAGTGAAGAAGAAGAATGGCCAATGGAGGATGTGCGTTGACTTTACTGACCTAAACAAGGCCTGCCCCAAGGATAGCTTCCCGCTGCCAAGAATTGACCAATTGGTCGATGCAACAGCAGGACATGAGACATTGAGCTTCATGGATGCTTACTCAGGTTATAACCAGATAAAAATGCATAAGCCAGATGAGGAAAAGACAGCATTCACCACGGACTAAGGGTTATACTGTTACACAGTCATGCCGTTCGGCCTAAAAAATGCTGGAGCGACTTACTAGCGCTTAGTCAACAAGATGTTCGCCAGACAGATAGGAAGAAATATGGAGGTTTACGTTGACGACATACTAACAAAAAGCATCACAGCAGATAAACATATAGATGACTTGAGGGAAACATTTGATGTGTTGGTGAAATTTGGAATGAAGTTGAATCCAGCAAAATGTGTGTTCGGCATACCATCAGGAAGATTTCTCGGATATCAAGTACATCAAAGAGGAATTGAGGTGAACCCCGAAAAAATCCAAGCATTGGCAAAAATGGTCTCACCAAAAACTCTGAAGGATGTCCAAAGACTCACGGGGTGTTTGGCATCGCTGAGCAAGTTCATAGCTAAATCGACGGATCGATGCCTACCATTCTTCAAAGCTCTAAAGAAGGGTAAGGGAGTCGAGTGGAGCGAAGACTGTGAAAGGCTTTTCAGGCCTTAAAAGATTACCTCGGGCAAGCACCACTGCTATCAAAACCAGAAACGGGAGAAACAATGTACATGTACTTATCCGTTTCTGAAGTGGCCACAAGTTCCGTGCTGGTAAGACAGGAGGATGGGGTCCAGAAACCAATATACTACACCAGCAAAGCACTGTTACCAGCTGAGACTAGATACTCGCCAGCCAAAAAAATGGCACTCGCTCTAACAACAGCAGCAAGGAAGCTAAGGCCATATTTTCAGGCTCATAAAATCTGAGTATACACCAACTGCCTGTTAAAATTAATTCTATAGAAACCAGAAGTATCCGGCCGATTAACAAAGCGGGCGATCGAGTTATGTGAATTCGATGTAGAGTATCTTCCAAGGACAGCAATTAAAGCCCAGGCAGTGGCAGACTTTGTAGCAGAGTTCACCGAGCCAAGTGTAGAAGTAGAGAGAATGATGGTGGAGCAAAATAAGAAAGTATTCAAATGGCAACTCCGCGTTGACGGATTGTTAAACATGCACGGCAGCGGGGCAGGGATAATGGTGTCAACCCCAGAAGGAGATTCAGTCGAATGTGCCTTGCGTTTTGACTTCAAAGCTACTAACAACCAAGATGAATACGAGGCACTCATAGCAGGAGTAAAGGTTTGCACAATTCTAGGAGCAGATGAGGTGGAAATCTTCAGCGACTCTTAAGTTGTCGTCAATCAGGTGCTAGATGAGTACTAGGTGAGAGATGAAAACATGATCGCTTACCTAGAATTAGCAAAGGAGCTGCTGGGAAGATTTAAAGAATACAGAATTGTCCAGGTCCCCAGAGAAGAAAACGAGCAGGCCGATGCCTTGGCCAAATTGGCATTCGCCACAATCAACATCTGGCCTAGAAATATTTCTATGATCCACCTACTACAACCGAGTATAGTCAGATTAAAGGAAGTCGGGGCAATCTTTGGCGATAAAGGTTGCTGGATTACACCAATCAAAGAATACCCCGTCAATGATGTACTCCCAAGTGATCCGTTAGAGGCAAAACGATTAAAGTACAGAGCTATGAGATATTCAGTACTCAATGGAGAACTGTACAAAAGGGGGTACTCAAGGTCATTGCAGAGATGTGTCGCACCAGAAGAAGCCGAAGGTATCCTAAGGAGTATACATAGTGGAAATTATGGGAATCACGCTGGGGGTGCCAGCCTAGCCCACAAAACATTAAGGTAGGGTTTCTACTGGCCAACACTGTTCACCGATGCTAAAAGGGTGGCAGCAAGGTGTGAGGCGTGTCAAAAAATTGCAAACAACATCCGCCAACCACCTGAATTCTTGCAAAACATTACCTCGCCTTGGCCATTCGCCATGTGGGGAATTGACTTGATCGGCCCAATGCCAACAGCATCCGGAGGAGCAAAACACACTATTGTAGTAGTGGATTATTTTACCAAGTGGGTAGAAGCCGAACCATTGGTGCACATAACGGAAGCAAACACTATAAGCTTTGTGAAGAAAAATATCCTGTACAGATTCGGGATACCAAACACCATCATCACCGACAATGGGACCCAATTCGATGGTAATAAATTCAGAGAGTTATGTGACAAGTATGGTATCAACAACTACTACGCCTCCCCAGCACATCCACAGACAAATGGCCAAACTGAAGCGGTGAACAAGATCATAAAACACAACCTGAAAGCCAAATTGGCAGTGAAGAAGGGTAGTTGGGCAGAAAAATTACCATAGGTACTTTGGGCATATCGAACCACAGAAAGAGGTTCGACATGTGAGACCCCATATTCCATGGCTTACGGAGCTGAAGCTGTCATTCCCGTGGAAACATCTTTCTCTTCACCAAGAGTACAGCTCTTTCAACTGGAACTCAATGTTGATATGTTAAAATATGGTCTGGATGAGTTAGAAGAAAGAAGAGAACGCGCACAGATAAGAAACACTGCGTACCAACAAAAGGTAGCCAGGTATTACAATTCGCATGTGCGTGAAATGAGGTTCGCACTCGGCGACTTGGTGCTAAAAAGGGTGAACCCAGGAACCAGAGACAAAGCTGCAAGATCACTCGCAGACAAATGGGAGGGGCCTTATCAAATCACAGGCATAGCTGGTCACGGGGCATATCGCATCACTCGAGAGGGTTTTGGCGAACTACCTCGGCCATGCAATGCGTAGTACCTTAAAATATATTACCCTTGACATTTTTTCATTGCTTATAGGATTTAGTTCAATGTTTTTATTCTTAGGCAGTTTCCGTTTTAGCATTTTTTCTGTGTTGCTGTTTTGAGAAAAGTTGCAGGAAGTATCCAATAAAGAGTAATTTATTACTAAGAATTCGTAACTTGACTCGCCAGTTACAGTATATCACAAAATACCATTGCGTAAAGACGAGTTTCATAATAAACAATAATAAGAATGAGTAGCGACCCTCAAAATCAAAGCAGGCCAAAGGCGACTGCGTCGCCATAGCCCAAGCTATAAAAATTGGTGATCGCCACTACAAGGAGAATAAGATCCCTAGAAAAAAACTTGGTATGGGCGAGTACGCCCTGAAAAGCACCGAGTACGCCAGAACTCAGCAATGGCAGCTGAATAAATAAAAACATATTAAAAACTTGGTGTAAACACTTATTATGCCAAAACCCAGCAACGGGAGCTGAATACAACGAAATATGCTAAAAACTTAGTAAAACACTAAGCAAAAATTCAGCGAATAGCAGCTGAATACACAAAAATATGCTAGACTTGGTGAAACACAGAGCAAGCCGAAAACTCAGCACAGGTAGCTGAACCAAAGTAAAAACTAAAGGAGTTACAAATTAACTTATAAACGAAATCATTTACAATTGGAGTTGCAAAAAAGATATAAATATTTTTAATTGAAGACCTAATCTCAACTAGCTGTAGGAGGTCCCTCGCTATCTTCCTCATCTTCGATCTCCTCTTCAGAAGGCCAGGTAATTTCTTCATCCCCATCCGGTATAAAAGGTCCATAATCCCTATCGGCAACAGGACCCAAATCAGGTTCAGCACCAGAACCAGAAAAGCTGCCATTCTGATCGGAGTAGTAAGTGTTGAAGACACGCTTACTGGGAATCTCTAAATGCATAGGATGAGGCTCAGTCCTGTTATAACGGCAGTGGGCTTTCCATCGTTTTATCTAATCTTTAATCGAATCCACTCCGTTGGCCATATACTATTTAAGAGACATGTCAAAGCAATTTAAAGCCTTTTCATTCGAATGGTCCTTCATGGCGAAGAGCTTCTTTGACTGCCTCATGCCCTGTTCAAACTCACGCAGCAAAAGCGCATCATAGGCGGGGGATCTCTTGAAACGATCAACTGCTTCAACCTCCAGCACAGCCTTGAGATCATTCAAGATAACTTCATGCGAGGACAACTGGTTACGCAAGTCCAAAGCCTCACACTTAGCTCTCTCTTTTGCCTCCTTAGTTAGTCGCTCAGCCTCGAAACGTACTGCGAGCGATTCTTGATTAGAGGAGAGTTGCTCTCGCAGCGAACGAATCTCATCCTCAGCAGCAGCCAATTTCTCTTCAGCAACCAGTTGAGCTGAAAGATAACCATCTGCGGATTCCCTCAACTGAGTAAGTTGCTGAGTATGGACTTCCTCAGCAGAGAGTTTCTCAGCTGCCAAAGTAAAGGCCTGTTCTCGCAGGCGTTTCACATCCCTAGAAAGGAAATTCCCGCGCCTGTAGTTGTCAGCCATCTCAGACATCATCTGAAATGAAAAACAGGCAAGTCAGGAAACACACGAATCAGAGTACAAAATGAATACTGCAAAAGACTCACCAAAGAGTGGCAGTTGAAGAAAAATTCCATCTTTCTGTTACAAGACCTACTCTTCACATGCTCCCAACCCTCACCGACATAAACATCGTTGTTCATCAGGTATGAGCAAATCTCAGCAGTCGAAAAGTCTGAAAGGGAAGCAGACTCAACTCCCTCACCAACTTCAGTTGGATCCACGGGAGGAACTTCATAAGCAGCGCCTGAACCCGATATAGAAGCCCCAGGTTGTTTCGATGGCTTCGGCTTATCAACTGGCCCCGGCTGACTAGATGGCCCGGGTTGACTAGCAGAAGACACACTCGGCCCACCCACAGCCTCCGAAGGAGAAGCTGCACCGGCAGGGAGGAGGCAGGAGCATTCAAATTGTTAACTCCCTCAGAAGATGGAGATACCACCGCACTCACCCCACAAGTAGGAGCCTCAGAAATAGGTGTTTGAGTAGAGGGAGTTTCGGCGAATACAGGTCCATCAGCACCCTCCTCATCCGAAGAAACGACATACTGCACAACTCTTGAAGCCCGCTTCAAAAATCGAGCAGTATGATCAGGGGTGCCCTCAGCCGGGCGTTTGCCTCTACCGGTCCTAGGGGTTAAGTCATTCGCAGGATCAAAGGGAGTTTCAGGGACATCCGCGTCAAAAATAGAAGTGTCACTGACTGACTCTGAAACTCCAACTTTCTCTTTTCCCTTACGGCTGGAGGTAGCTGCAGGAGTGGTCGCAGCAGGAGTGTTCACAGCAGCCTCTGTATACACAGGGGGTTGTCCCGATTTGACCCCTCCCTCAGGAATATCACCAGCTTCCTCGCCATCTGAGGGATCGTGTAAGGCTTACAGTTTGTATTAGCATAAATTCCATATCAAAATGTGTTTCTCTTATAATGTTTGGTGGTTCGTATATTGAAGAATTAAGAAGATGAAGGATGTCTCAACCACAATTCATTCAAGAAGCCGGCTTTTAAGAGATTCGTACATCATTGTTCAACAAAGGTAATAAATGACCTCATATCTCTTACAAGGCTAGGCACACACACACACATAGCATTCTTGTGTGTTCCTTCATGATTAAACATCACTTATGTATCACTTTCACACACTTGACAAAATATGCTCATGCATTCATACTATATTGGTAATATTTTGTTTATTGCATTTTCTAGGACTATGTCTGGAAATTAGCATATGTGTGTGTATTTGTGCTTGTATGTTTTCGTATTTTTGTACATGAACTTGAACATGTTCTTATTTGATGTCTTATTGAGTTCCAGTCATTTCGGTTACTCATTCATGTAGTTTCGAGTCCAAACGATGTAGCTACGCTACTTTTCGTTCTCATTCGTTGAGTTGACTTCATCGTCGTTTTCCGATATGATTTCTCAACCATTTTTCAAAGTTGTGTAGTCATCGTCATGCGTAAGAGAGTCATGGTTCGTAATCTGAAAACGAATTTGAAATCAGAGTTCGGATGCCCAAGATACGGGCTGAAGAACCGAGGGAGCAAGAAAGAGGGGCTGCTGGCCATGAGGCCACTTGGCATGGCCGTGAGGGAGGCCGTGGGCCCCACGGCCAAGGGGGCTCTCTGCCCCCGTGAGGCCCACACGCCCCCTACGGCCAGGGGGTGACGTGGCCTCATGTGATTGGTCTTCAATCTCCTTCTCTCACCTCCTTTATCTTCCCTCCATCTCTCTCCATTTGATTTCAAGAAGAAAAAATTGAGTTTTCCCGTCAGAATTTCTCTCCAGAATTTCAGAACTTCAAAACACCATATCTTCCTCATCCGAAGTCGGATTTGAGTGATTCAAATTGGAGAGTGTTCGTATTTGAGTTCTTTATCATTTCCAATGGTTTGGTGGCTGTTTGATCGAGATTTCTGGTGGTTCCACACTGAAATCCGAACCAGCTCGTGAATCAAAGGTATTGGACTTATCTTTGGGATTTCTTTCTTTTTAACCTTCAATTTGCTTGGGGTTTCTTCTTCTATATCTATGTTTATGTTTGGTAAAAGCTATTGAGAAAGGTAGCTTGAAAATCATTCTAATTGAAAGTCAATTTATAGACTATATGGACTAGTTTCTATGATTCTAGAGTCCATTAGGCTTCTCTTGTCCATTTCTTGTGTGCACAAGTTCAAATTGCACCAAATGGATGTCAAGAGTGCCTTCCTCAATGGCTTCTGAAACAAATTATAGCACGGTGTATATAAAACTATCTAGAGGGGGGGTGAATAGATTTTAAGATTTTTATCCAATTTCTAGTGTTAGTCAAAATTACCAAATTACCCCTAAATAGATAAAACAATAAATCAAGTATAAAATGCGGAAATTAAATAACACTTGATTTTTACGTGGAAACTCTCATGGGAAAAACCACAGGCTAGTAAGTAAGCCACACTCGAACCTGAAATCCACTAAATGTGTAAAATGATTTCAACCTAATCCCGGAAGTAATCACACACCTACCTAATCCCGGTATGAGTGAACCTAGTCCAATTTGCTTGCGATCTAAGCAACCTAATCCCGGAAGCTACACACAAGACTTACTTTCTCAATGAAGAGAATAAAACCCTAAGTGAATATATGAATACGAGGCCAAGAAGTTGGCTGATTTGAAAATAATGCCTTTTTGATCTCACTCTTTTTTGCATAGAAGTTCATTTGTTTTCTCTTTTTTTTTTTTTCTCATCAGCCGAGATTTCTTTTTTTGCTGTTTCAATCTCTCTTTCTTTTGTCTCTCTTTCTTTTGAACTCTCACTCTCATTTTTTACATCTCTCTTTTCTTTTAACCTCACTTGATCTTCATATACTTGTATTGGGGTTAAGGGTACAAGAGTGATTCATTTTTTATTGAGTACAAAAGAGTATCTATTTGTATAACCATCATGAGTTACACGCCTATCAAACTGCCATGGTCTCCCCAAAAGGATATGGGTCACATGCATTGGAACCACATCACACAAGACTTCATCTTTGTACTTCCCAATGGAAAAAGACACCAACACCTGTTTAGTCACCTTGATTTCTTCACTATCATTTAACCATTGTAGCTTATAAGGTTTTGGGTGTTTTAAAGTGGCCAAATTCAGTTTTTCCACCAAACTAGTGCTAGCTAAATTAGCACAACTCCCCCCATCAATAATCATGCTACATACTTTATCATTAACATGGCATCGGGTGTAAAAAACATTGTCACGTTGTTCATCGTCAGACATTTTTTTTTTTTTTTTGTAACGGATCTGAACAAACTTTTTTTTTTTTGAACCGGACCTGATCAAACTTTTTTTTTTTCTAACTTGATCAAAAAGAAATTCAGCAAAGTCTAAATATATTTTTTTTGATCAAACAAAATAAAAGAAATACAAAAAAAAAAAAAAAAGGATAGATCAAACCTGATTTTAGAAGCCTAAGCTCTGATACCAACTGATATGAACCTCACCAAGAGTAGTGAGACCCGTAACCAATATATGGTAACGAAGGATCGTTTTCTAATTCAAGTTTATAAAAACAAAAGAAAATAAAGGACCGTGACCCATTATCTATATGGAGATAAGAACCAACGGTATCAAGAAGGTTGTAGACGCCACACTCAAGAACAAGAAAGAAGGTGAGTGATAAGTCATGGTTTGAACGCCACAAGGTAGAACCTTGATAAGTTCATAGTTCAATGAAGAACCAAAGAGAAAATGTTCTCTGAAAATATTATTTCATTCAAAAGTCTAATCTCATATTACATCCATTCGTCCCTTACAAATTGAAACCCTAAAACCTAAAAAGGAAATAAATATTTGGCAATTAATGCCTTACAATCAGGAAAATAAATGGGCAATTAATGTCTTACAATCAGGAAAGAAATTAAAATTAAAACATGCAATTAGTTGACTTGCTCCCTATTTGGAAGGATAAATTTTGAAACAAATCAACCTTTTAATTTGGGAAACAAATCAACTCATTATTCTTTGGAAACTAAAAAGGATAAAGCTGAAATTCGGACTCCTCAGCTCAAGTCTTCGCGCAACAAACTAGATGACCGATTTTGGGCCTGTTCTGATATTTTACGGATGCCAGAGTCTTCATAACATCTGTAGGGATCGTCTTGGGCTTTCCGAAAACATATTATAATAGACGATCCGACTTCAGATGCTCTTTGTAGAGGCCCACGAAGTTCAGCTCGGATTTGGGCCGAACTTGAACTTCAGCAACTCAGAATCAGCCCATCATTAAGTGCTTCTTTGATCCTCTTGGCCCCTTGTAATTGGCCCAACCAGAACATGCAATTGATCCTTTGGTGATGCTTATTGATTCTCATCATTGATGACGTTAGTTAAGCCTTGGTCTTCATGTGGGCTCATCTTGGACTTTAATAATTCGGAATCAGCCCAAGTGTCTTGAATCAGGCCATTTAGTGCTTCCTTGAATCTCTTAGCCCTTGCCCTTGTTATTGGCCCAACCGGAACGTGCAATGGATCTCTTGATGTGGCCCCCTTATTCTCATCATTCCCTCCCTCTTGAAAAGGATTTGTCCTCAAATCGTCACCTACATCAAAAGGAGACAAATCAGAAACATTGAAGCTTGCACTAACATTATACTCACCTGGAAGATCTAACTTGTAGGCGTTGTCATTGATCCTTTCAAGCACTTGAAATGGGCCATCTCCCCTAGGAAGTAATTTAGAACGCCGTTGGACTGGAAACCGTTCCTTCCTCATATGCAACCACACCCAATCACCGGGTTCAAACATAACTTTCTTGCGCCCTTTATTAGCTTGCGTGGCATATTGCTCAGTTCTCCTCTCTATGTTTTGTCGAGTCTTTTCATGGAATTGCTTAACAAAATCTGCCTTTTTCATCCCATCCAAGTTAACATGCTCATTCACAGGTAAAGGAATTAAATCCAAAGGAGTCAACGGATTAAAACCATATACAATTTCAAAAGGTGAATAATGAGTTGCAGAATGCACACTCCTATTATAAGCAAACTCTACATGCGGCAAACAATCCTCCCATGTTTTCAAGTTCTTTTGTATTATAGCACGCAACAAGGCAGATAAAGTCCTATTAACTACTTCAGTTTGACCATCAGTTTGTGGATGACAAGTAGTAGAAAACAAAACTTTAGTTCCTAACTTACCCCACAAAGTCTTCCAAAAGTAGCTTAAGAACTTAGCATCTCTATCTAAAACAATGGTCTTAGGCATGCCATGCAATCGAACAATTTCTTTGAAAAACAAATCAGCAATATGTGATGCATCATCAGTTTTATGACAAGGAATGAAATGTGCCATTTTAGAAAACCTATCAACAACCACATATATAGAATCCCTACCCCTTTTTGACCTAGGCAACCCTAACACAAAATCCATAGAAATATCAATCCAAGGTCCACTAGGTATAGGCAAAGGAGTATACAATCCATGAGGCTTGATCCTAGACTTAGCTCGTCTACATGTAATGCATTTTTCACAGATTCTTTCTACGTCACGTTTCATATGAGGCCAAAAGAAGTGTTCATGCAAAACATCTAGTGTCTTGGCTATACCAAAATGCCCCATCAAACCTCCCCCATGAGCTTCTCTAATAAGCAATTCACGCAAAGAACTCTTAGGCACACATAATTTAGTTTCTCTAAACAAAAATCCATCATGCCTATAAAACTTGCCAAATGCTACCTTTTCACATGCATTGAATACATTACCAAAATCAGAATCTTCCACATACAATTCTTTAATGTAGTCAAAGCCAAGCAATCTAGTATCCAAAGTAGAAAGTAAAACGTACCTTCTAGACAAAGCATCAACGACCACGTTTTCCTTACCTTTTTTGTACTTGATGACATATGGAAATGTTTCTATGAACTCCACCCACTTGGCATGCCGCTTATTTAGCTTGTGCTGTCCCTTTAAATGCTTCAAGGACTCATGATCCGTGTGAATCACAAATTCTTTTGGCCAAAGGTAGTGTTGCCAAGTTTCCAATGCCCTAACCAAAGCATACATCTCCTTGTCATAGGTAGGATAATTCAAGGCTGCTCCACTTATTTTCTCACTAAAAAATGCAATGGGACGTCCTTCTTGCATTAGAACAGCTCCAATACCTATTCCTGAAGCATCACACTCAATCTCAAAAGCTTTAGCAAAGTCAGGCAAAGCAAGTAAAGGTGCGTTAGTTAATTTCTCCTTAATCAAGTTAAACGCCTTTTCTTGTTCATTACCCCACTTAAAACCCACATTCTTTTTGATAACTTCAGTTAAAGGTGCGGCTAGACTACTAAAATCCCTCACAAACCTCCTATAAAAACTAGCCAACCCATGGAAACTCCTCACTTGTCCCACATTTGTAGGTTTCGGCCACTCCTTAATTGCCTTAACCTTCTCTTCATCAACCCCAATCCCTTTAGCACTAACAACAAAACCAAGAAATACAAGCCTATCCGTGCAAAAGGTACACTTCTTGAGATTAGCAAACAACTTTTCAGTTCTTAAAACACCTAAAACAAGTTTTAAATGTTCAACATGTTCATCCAGGTTTTTGCTATAAATCAAAATATCATCAAAGTAAACAACCACAAATTTTCCAATAAAAGCACGCAAAACATGGTTCATTAATCTCATGAAAGTACTTGGTGCATTAGTTAATCCAAAAGGCATAACTAACCACTCATATAAACCATATTTTGTTTTAAAAGCAGTTTTCCACTCATCACCTTCTTTCATCCTAATCTGATGATATCCACTCTTAAGATCAATTTTAGTAAAGACAATAGAACCATGCAATTCATCAAGCATATCATCTAATCTAGGAATAGGATGTCGATACTTTACAGTGATATTATTGATGGCACGACAATCAACGCACATCCTCCAAGTTCCATCCTTTTTAGGCACAAGCAATACGGGAACCGCACAAGGACTCATACTCTCACGAACATACCCCCTTTCCATGAGCTCATCAACCTGCTTTTGAAGTTCCTTTGTCTCCTCGGGATTACTTCTATATGCGGGTCTATTTGGAATTGGTGCTCCGGGTACAAAATCAATTTGGTGCTCAATCCCCCTCATTGGTGGTAAACCAATAGGCATCTCTTCGGGAAACACTTCATTAAAGTCCTGCAAAAGTGAAACAACAACACTAGGCAAAGAAGAGTCAATTTCGTTAGTACTAAAACAAGCCTCTTTGTACAAAAGTACAATCATTGGCTGATTTGAAAACAAAGCCTTTTTGATCTCACTATCTCTTGCATAAAAACTCACTTGTTTTCTCTCTCTTTTTTTCTCATCAGCCTCTATTTTTTTTTCCACTTTTTTTTCATTTTTTGCTGTTTCAGACTCTCTCTCTTTTGTCTCTCTTTCTTTTGAACTCTCACTCTCCTTTTTAACATCTCTCTCTTTTTTTAACCTCACTTGATCTTCATATACTTGTCTTGGGGTTAAAGGTACAAGAGTGATTGGCCTTTTATTGAGTACAAAGGAGTATCTATTGGTATATCCATCATGTGTCACATGCCTATCAAATTGCCACGGTCTTCCTAAAAGGATATGACCCGCATCCATGGGTACCACGTCACAAATAACTTCATCTTTGTATTTTCCAATTGAAAATGACACCAACACCTGTTTATTCACCCTAACTTCCCCACTATCATTCAACCATTGTAGCCTATAAGGATTTGGGTGCTTCAAAGTTGTCAAATTCAATTTTTCCACCAAAGTAGTGCTAGCCACATTAGTACAACTCCCCCCATCAATAATCATACTACATACCTTATCATTAACATGGCAGCGGGTGTGAAAAATGTTATCACGTTGTACCTCATCATCTTCCTTAGCTTGAGCACTAAGAGCTCTTCTTGCAACCAAAAGCTCTCCACCTACCGGATATTCAAAGTCACTTACATCCTCCAAAGCCAGCATGGACTCATCATCAGATTCATCCTCGGATTCGATACCGCCATCACCCTTCAAAACCATTACTCTCTTGTTTGGGCATTGTGATGCAATATGACCTGCTCCCAAACACTTAAAGCACTTAATGTCACGGTTTCTAGGAGGTTGAGAATCTGATTTACCTTGATTTAATGTGCCTCCGGCCTTGTGATCTTTGGAAGGTTCGGTCTTTACCTTGGCATTGAAACTAGGCTGGTCCTCTCTCTTGCTCCAATTCGGTTTCCATGACGATGAAGAGCCCGAATTTTGCCCAACCCGTGTGGAACCCCTCCTCTTCAATTGTTGTTCCACTTTAATGGCCACGTGTACCATGTCAGTCAACTCAACATAATGTTGCATCTCCACTACATTTGCAATGTCTCGGTTTAGCCCATTTAGAAACCTAGCCATAGTTGCCTCTCGGTCCTCCTCTACATCAGCTCGAATCATGGCTATCTCCATCTCCTTGTAGTAGTCTTCAACACACTTAGACCCCTGAGTAAGAGTTTGCAATTTTTGAAACAAACCCCTATAATAGTGACTTGGAATGAATCTCCTCCTCATAACAGTTTTCATCTCCTCCCATGTCTCAATAGGTCTTTCTCCATTTCGTCTCCGACTCATAATCAGTTGATCCCACCAAACAATAGCATAATCAGTGAACTCTATGGCGGCCAATTTCACCTTCTTCAACTCGGAATATTCATGGCAATCAAACACCAACTCCATTCTTTTCTCCCATTCCAAATAAGCTTCAGGATCAGTTTTACCTTGAAAGGTTGGAATCTTCACCTTTATACTACCCAAGTTATTATCAACCTTTTCTCCATACCTATCTCCTCTATTCCCATACCTATCTTCTCTATTCCCATACCTAACTCCTCTACCTCCCAATCCACGCCTAAATCTGCCAGCACCCACATTAGACATGCGATCCTCCTCCTCTAGGTCATTCCCATAATCATCTTCATAATCATTCCTAGGTAGGTTCCTTTCTCTTCGTTCCACATTAGGAGCCCTGATTGGCTGCTCCCTTTGTGAACTAGACTCCACTTTGTGTAACCTATCATTCATCTCGCCAAACCTATCATTCACCTCGCCAAACTGAATCTCCATTCGCGCCATGTGTTGTTGCATGGCTGTAAACAAACGGTCGAGATCTACCGTTTTTGGTGCTTCGTTGGACAGTTCCTTACTGTTATCGTGTGACATTTTTAGAACCTGCAAAACAACAAGAATAAGTAAGCCTCACAAACACTCCCTCACGTGTTTACCCTCAAAGATGATGGCACTCACACTCGTGTTTCACTCAAATCTTTTGGCTTTTACCCTCAGTATGTACTCACCACTCTTGCCTTTTTCCACTCGTAATTTCTCAAAAGTTCTTATCAAACTAATCAAACAATAATCAAAATTTCTTAGCCACGTTCACATGAAACAAAGATCTCATAGGTTCACACAAAACGAATCACAACGAAACTGAAATAACAAACTAACACCAGAATTTTTTTTTTTTTTTTTTTTGAATGATACTGCACGAAACAAAGAAGGGGACTATCAATAGTTGATATATTCAACTACTACAGGATCGTCCTAAAAAAAATTTTGTACTCTTTTTTTTTTTTTGTACTACAGGATCGTCCTAAAAAAATACTGCACGAAACAAAGAATTTTTATTTTTTTTATTTTTTATTTTATCAACGAAATCAAAGAAGAAGAAGAACTAAGATAGATAAAACCTGATGTTAGAAGCCGAAGCTCTGATACCAAATGATACGAACCTCGTCGATTGTATCAAGATTGATGCTTAGGATCGTTCTAACCTCTGGTTCGGATGGAAACCGCGACCCAACACCTATAATGAGATGTGAACCTTGGTATGAAGGAGGACGCCACAATCAAGGATGGAATACTCGATTGATAAGTCAAGGAGGAACGCCACAGAGAAATCTGATAAGTTCCAATTAGTTCTCAAAGAACAAAAGAGAAAATTCTCTCAAATTTCATTCAAAATCAAGTCTATCGAAAAATACATCAAAATGACCCTTAAATACTGAAACCCTAAAACCAAAAAGGAAATAAATATTTGGCAATTAATGCCTTACAAACGGGAAAGAAAATAAACTAAAACAAGCAACTAATTGACTTGCTCCCTATTTGGAAACAAATCAATTCATTATTCTTTGGAAAACTAAGAAAAAGGAAAGAACTAAATTTGACTCTCCTCCACACGCCCAAACTTCTACTTCACGCCCAAGTCTTCTACTTCACGCCCAAGTCTTCTCTTATTCGGCCCAATCAATTGCCTTGATGACGTTAGTTAAGCCTTGGTCTTCATGTGGGCTCATCTTGGACTTTAATAATTCAGAATCAGCCCAAGTGTCTTGAATCAGGCCATTTAGTGCTTCCTTGAATCTCTTAGCCCTTGCCCTTGTTATTGGCCCAACCGGAACGTGCAATGGATCTCTTGATGTGGCCCCCTTATTCTCATCACCAATCCACGCCTAAATCTGCCAGCACCCACATTAGACATGCGATCCTCCTCCTCTAGGTCATTCCCATAATCATCTTCATAATCATTCCTAGGTAGGTTCCTTTCTCTTCGTTCCACATTAGGAGCCCTGATTGGCTGCTCCCTTTGTGAACTAGACTCCACTTTGTGTAACCTATCATTCATCTCGCCAAACCTATCATTCACCTCGCCAAACTGAATCTCCATTCGCGCCATGTGTTGTTGCATGGCTGTAAACAAACGGTCGAGATCTACCGTTTTTGGTGCTTCGTTGGACAGTTCCTTACTGTTATCGTGTGACATTTTTAGAACCTGCAAAACAACAAGAATAAGTAAGCCTCACAAACACTCCCTCACGTGTTTACCCTCAAAGATGATGGCACTCACACTCGTGTTTCACTCAAATCTTTTGGCTTTTACCCTCAGTATGTACTCACCACTCTTGCCTTTTTCCACTCGTAATTTCTCAAAAGTTCTTATCAAACTAATCAAACAATAATCAAAATTTCTTAGCCACGTTCACATGAAACAAAGATCTCATAGGTTCACACAAAACGAATCACAACGAAACTGAAATAACAAACTAACACCAGAATTTTTTTTTTTTTTTTTTGAATGATACTGCACGAAACAAAGAAGGGGACTATCAATAGTTGATATATTCAACTACTACAGGATCGTCCTAAAAAAAATTTTGTACTCTTTTTTTTTTTTTGTACTACAGGATCGTCCTAAAAAAATACTGCACGAAACAAAGAATTTTTATTTTTTTTATTTTTTATTTTATCAACGAAATCAAAGAAGAAGAAGAACTAAGATAGATAAAACCTGATGTTAGAAGCCGAAGCTCTGATACCAAATGATACGAACCTCGTTGATTGTATCAAGATTGATGCCTAGGATCGTTCTAACCTCTGGTTCGGATGGAAACCGCGACCCAACACCTATAATGAGATGTGAACCTTGGTATGAAGGAGGACGCCACAATCAAGGATGGAATACTCGATTGATAAGTCAAGGAGGAACGCCACAGAGAAATCTGATAAGTTCCAATTAGTTCTCAAAGAACAAAAGAGAAAATTCTCTCAAATTTCATTCAAAAATCAAGTCTATCGAAAAATACATCAAAATGACCCTTAAATACTGAAACCCTAAAACCAAAAAGGAAATAAATATTTGGCAATTAATGCCTTACAAACGGGAAAGAAAATAAACTAAAACAAGCAACTAATTGACATTCTCCCTATTTGGAAACAAATCAATTCATTATTCTTTGGAAAACTAAGAAAAAGGAAAGAACTAAATTTGACTCTCCTCCACACGCCCGATCTTCTACTTCACGCCCAAGTCTTCTCTTATTCGGCCCAATCAATTGCCTTGATGACATTAGTTAAGCCTTGGTCTTCATGTGGGCTCATCTTGGACTTTAATAATTCGGAATCAGCCCAAGTGTCTTGAATCAGGCCATTTAGTGCTTCCTTGAATCTCTTAGCCCTTGCCCTTGCCCTTGTTATTGGCCCAACCGGAACGTGCAATGGATCTCTTGATGTGGCCCCCTTATTCTCATCACAATGGGCAATGCAATAAGCAATCAAACTAACATGCAAGAAGAGATGAAAATTATCATTAATGCACAACACAAAAAAACACAACATACAAGGATTAAACATATGCATGAGTTGTGAGTGTGTGCAACTATCTCTTCAAGACAAGTAAGCACATAGAAATTTACCTTTGGTGCTTATCAACATGAGGTCTTCAAAAAGGGCTTCGAACAATAAAACCGATACCTAGGCTACCCTTACAAAGAACCCCAACATGTGGTTTGTCCAAGAAATGAGCCAATCAACAAATGGGAACCAATATTGGTGATCCATATTCGGATAGGAGAATCAAGCAAATGATTATGAGATCTCTTCCGGATAGGTTTGAATCAAAATTAACTGCTTTAGAAGAAAATAGTGGATACAAGGATATGAAGCCGAGTGAGGTGATTGGGAGACTTCTAGCTTATGAGTCTAGGAAGGGTCATATCTCCACACCTCCTAAAAAGCAAAAAGGAATTGCTTTGAAAACCTCCAAGGATGAAAAGTAGGCAAAGAAGATTGACTCGGATGAAGACCTTGCCTTGTTTGTAAAAAGGTTCAACAAGGTTATGAAGTTTAGAAGAAAGGACTTTGGATCAAAAGGTCAAGATTTGAAGAAAAATGGCTCTTTCAAGAAGTTTAAACCTAGGCAAGAAAGGACCGAAAGGAAAGGGGTCCGATGTTTCGAGTGTGGTGGCATAGGTCACTTTGCCCCCGAATGTGCAAATCACAGTGAGAAGAAGAAGGGAAAAGTGATGGCCGCCACTTGGAGTGGAAGTAGTGATGACTCCTATGAGGGAGATGAGTCTTCGGATGATGAAGAGCTCATGGCTAATCTCCTAGCTTTTGCCTCCTCCCATAAAAGCAAAAGTGCTAGTGAGAGAGAGGAAATGAGTCAAGAGGAAAATGACTCAAGTGGAGAAGAAAGTGATTCCTCTTCTAACTCCATAAATGGTTTTGTGGATAAAAAGGTGCTTGCTAAATACCATGCCGAGTTTACTGATTTAGCAATCAAGAGCACAAGAAAGATCAAGATGTTGAGAGAAGAAAATCTTGAGCTTTTATCTCATAATTACCACTTAAGTGAACAAGTGGAAAAATTCAAGAAGATGAAAGATAAGCTAAAAGAGGAGTTAGTCTTATTTAGGAGGAATGAAGAAAGTCTAAAGAGGGAGCTTGAAGAAGTAAGAGAATCTATGACTAGGATGGATTCTAGCACAAAGAAACTTGACCATATGCTTGGTGTTGGAAAGAGTCCATGTGACAAGAGGGGTCTTGGGTATGAAGATGGCAAGAAGATCTCAACCTCTAACAAGACCGTGTTTGTCAAGAGTTTGAGGAACGAAGAAACTTCATTTGTGCAAATTCCTAGGAAGAAGTTAGAAATAGGACAATGTTCAAATGCACAAGTGAAGATGGGGCCAAGAAGGCAACCTCAAGCTCAACCCCCTAGGGTCCCTCAAGCCAACATTCCTCCACAATTGGCTCACAAAGGAAAGAGACCAATCATGCAACCTCAAGCTAGGAAGCAAGCAAGACCGGTTCAACAACGAAGATGGATTGAACCCACTCAACCACAAAGACATGAACAAGCTCACATGCATGCTCAAGGACAAGGTATGATTTCTTATTTTATTCCTACATGTCATTTTTGTGGATTTGATGGTCATATTAGACCACATTGCTTTCGATATATTCAAATGTGCAAAACTAGAAGCATGATTGAGAAGAGAAAGAATAGAGCCAAGATGCCTGTTTCTAGGAATGATAAAATTGTTATGCATGATCCTAGGACATCTAGAGCCCAATTACCAAAAACTACTAAGAAAGCTAATATTGTTTCTAGGTGGATTAGAAAGAATGAAAATGTTTGCCATGTTGCTCAAATAGCATTGAAGACAAATTCTTCTAATTTTTTGAATTTAGATAGTGGGTGCTCTAGGCACATGACGGGAAACAAGAGTTTCTTTGAGACTCTTGTTATGGAGGAAGGAGGATATGTCACTTTTGGTGATGGATCCAAAAAGAAAGTTGTAGGGAAAGGAACCATTTCCGTTCCCGGATTACCCTCCTTATCCGATGCTTTATTTGTTGATGGCTTGAAAGCCAATTTAATAAGCATTTCTTTTTTGGGTAAATAAATAGTATCATAGAAAAAAGGAAAGAATGTACAAATTCAAGGGGCATACCCCAGGAAGAAAGAGACAAGAGCCGAAAGGCCCAAAAAACAAGCACAACAAAGCTCAAACAAGAGCTAAACAAAGGTTACACCAAAGCACAACCAAACACAAAAGCCAAAAGCAAACAAGCAGGCCTACAACACATTGGATTATCTAGAGTTGATGTTCCAATTCAATGCTAGAAGAGGCCAATCCTTCAAGTTGATAGAGGAGAGCCGGCAACGGATAATGTCAATAATGGACCGGGCAACCTCAGCATTAAGCTTTCGAGAGCTTTTAAAAATGCGACAATTTCTTTCTCTCCAAATAAAATAGACAGCCACCGCTAGACATAGCTTTTTAGTCACCGTGGAGGGAGAGTTCCCCTTCCAATGAATGGACACCCAATCTATAAAATCATACCAGCTGAGACCAATCCAAGGACAACCACATTTATTCAAAAGTTGTGTCCATATGGCTTTGCTATACGAACAGGCCATTTCCAATTATCACCTACAACAATGGCATTAACCTTAGCATTGATAGAGAGGCCAGAGTCATAAATTACACGGGAGCTCCATTTCGAACGAATAGGGCCATCCGGGTGCCAATTATCAAACCATAGGGAAGTTTTCAAGCCACTACCAATGATGTGCTGAATTAAAGGACGAACGAAAGGCCTAAGATGAAGAAGCTTTCTCCAATTCCATGAACAGGTATGCGGAGCTTTCACCTCCCACAAATTAGTACCTTTGAGGTGATAAGCTTTGATCCAAGATGTCCAAAGATTATTAGTGCCATAAACCAGAATCCATATGTGTCTAATCATAAGCGCCTTATTCCACAAAGAGAGGTCCTTGATTCCAAGGCCACCTTCTTTCCTTGGAATACAAATATCGGACCAAGCAATTTTAGAGCCTTTGCTGTTAACCTCAACCCCATTCCATAAAAAACTTCGGAATTTCTGCTCAATGCTTTTCAAAATTTTCTTTGGAAGACAAAGGTGACTAGCCCAAAAGATTTGAATACTTGTTAAGACCGAAATAATAAGTTGAAGACGACCAGCAAAAGAAAGGCACCGATTCAGCCAAGAAGAAAGCCTACTCGAAACCTTTTCCACAAGGGGAGAGCAATCATGAAAATTCAACTTTGAAGAGATGATAGGAATTCCCAAATAACGAATAGGAAAAGAGCCAACCGGGTAACCAAAAAGGTTGATGAGCTGCTGACTAATAGCATAGGGCACTCCTGAAATGAAAATGTTGCTCTTGGAATGATTAGCACGAAGACCCGAAAGCAAAAAGAACTCATCAAGGGCTGATTTGAGAGCAAGAGCTGAATGATAGGAACCATGGCAAAGCATAATCAGGTCATCTGCAAAGGAGAGGTGGGAAAGCTTTATTTTGTCACACCTCCAATGATATTTGAAGTTAGGAGTGTCCGTAATATGTTTGGCCAGAAGCTTAGAGAGTACCTCCATAGCAATAACAAAAAGATACGGAGACATAGGGTCCCCTTGCCGAAGGCCCCTCTTTCCGGAGAAGAAACCAGCAAGCTCACCATTAATAGAGATAGAGAACTTGGGAGAAGTAAGGCAAGCTTTAATCCAATGAATGACTTTCAAAGGAAAGTGAAACGCAGCTAGAGTGTCAAGAAGGAAGCCCCAATCCACCATATCAAAGGCTTTCATCAAATCCACCTTAAGAGCCACCTTTGGAGTACTAGCATCCTTGTGATAATTCCTCATAATCTCTTGAACAAGAAGGATGTTGTCCCCAATTCTCCTACCTGCCACAAAAGCTGATTGGGAGGGGCTAATAATGTCCGGAAGACAAGGTTTTATTCTGTTGGCTATGATCTTAGCAATGATCTTGTAGAGAGTGTTGCAGCAAGAGATTGGTCTAAAGTCCGTCATTTTAGAGGGATTAAGGACCTTAGGGACCAAAGCAAGGATCGTAGCATTGAGCTCTTTAAGAAGAAGACCTGAGCGAAAGAACTCTTGAATTGCGTTAATAACATCATCACCAACTATGTGCCATGTCTTCTTAAAGAAATGAGCATTATAGCCATCGGGACCGGGTGCCTTATTAGGGTGAAGAGAGAAGCAAACCTCACGAATCTCATCATTTGTAACTTCTCTACTCATGAAATCAGCTTGATCATTGGAGATGTGTTTATCAATAACATTTCTCAAAGAACAAGAACCATGTCTAGAAGCCATAGAGCTTCCAAGGATATTTTGGAAGTGACGAATAGCTTCGGATTTGACCTGGGTATGACCTTCAATCAAGGAACCATCTTCACCAGTAATAGAGAGGATCTTACTTCTATTGCGTCTCCCATTGATGGCTTTGAAAAAATAGGAGGAGTTACGGTCACCAGCCTTGAGCCATTGAACTCTAGATTTTTGTCTCAAAAAATCCTCCTCCGCCTGAAGAGCCGTTGTATAAGAACTCATTAGCTCCTTCTCTTGCATTCTAAGGCTTGCATCAAGAGGCTGCCGATCAAGAAGACGTTGACAATCAACAAGAGCAGCCTTGGCCTCAATCGAATTGACAGCCACATCCCCCACCGTATTCTTGTTAAGGGATTTTAAAGCCTTCTTTAATTTTCGGAGCTTAGAGCAAAGCTGAAATTGCATATTTCCATGAAAATTCTCTTGCCAACAACTCTCAACCAAAGGAAGAAAGTCTTCCCTTTCCGTTAGAAAATTGAAAAATTTAAAAGGGCAATTTTTCTTGTTACCTTGCCACCCGAGCTTAACCAAAGAGGGGCTGTGATCCGAGATGCTAGGAGGAAGAAAAAAGGCTTCAGAGTGCTCAAACTTGGCCATCCATTCCTTATTAACTAGAACTCTATCCAACTTCTTAGAAATGCAGCCATTGCTTCTTTTATTACACCAAGTATGGAGAAAACCCGAGAAACGAAGGTCATCTAGCTTCGCATCCTGTAGACAATTATCAAACTCCTCCATAGCTACTGAAATTCTAGAAGAACCCCCAACCGATTCTTGCACCTTCCTACAGACATTGAAGTCCCCAACAACAATCCAAGGAACACAACCATGCTGGGTACTCATACTATCCCAAAGAGCTCTTCTAGCTCTATCATCATTGGAACCATAAACAAAGGAAATTTTAAACCGATCATTACTTTCCAAAATACAAGCTTGACAATGAATGATCTGATCCGTTTCACTAATTTTGCTGATATTGATAATCCTAGGATCCCATCCAACCCAAATTCTACCAAGACCATGACTATTGTAATTGTCTAACATATCCCACTCTTTAAAAACAGAATTGACAACAAGAGGTTTATTGATCCATCTCACTCTTGTTTCCACTAAACAAACTAGACTTAGCTTGTGTTCAAACAACATCCTTTTAACTTCTAATTGTTTAGGGGAGGCATTCAGACCCCTAATATTCCAACAAGCAAAATTAATCATTGAGAGATAGATAGAGAAGACTCCACCTTAGCTTGAGAGCTACTATCCATTCCTTTCTTAGAAGCCTTTGACAACTGTTTCTTCTTCTTCTTCTTCTTCTTCTTACTAGAAGTTTCAGAGGGGCTGGAGAGCCCAATAATAGGGACCCCATCAATATTCTTGATCTTTGTAAGCCAAAGAGAGTGATCTGGAGAGGCTGTGGTAGGAGAGTCATCTTCACCACACAAATTACCATCATCATCAACAAGAGCTGAGAAATTGTTAGAGGTATCAATAATTTTTTCCTTAGAAGGATCAATGCTAATAATTGGAGTAGGCACATTGGCAACATGAATGGAGTGATCCGGAGAGGCTGTGGTAGGAGAGTCATCTTCACCACACAAATTACCATCATCATCAACAAGAGCTGAGAAATTGTTAGAGGTATCAATAACATTTTCCTTAGAAGGATCAATGCTAATAATCGGAGTAGTGACAGTGGCAACATGGATTGGAGGCTCAATTTTGGGATTACACCCAGAAATAGCTTCATCACCTTTCGTAGTGGCTTTAGAAAGAGGCAAAGGCTCGAAGGCCTTTAGAGGTGTAGAAACAGAGGCTGCATCTCCTCTATTAACCTTCTTCCATTCTTGCTTTGGTTTGGAAGGAAGTTCAATATCAGAAGATGATTTCATAGGCTTGAGCCTAGGGCAAGTCACTACAGAATGGCCAAAGGACTTGCATTCAGTGCAGATTTTAGGCTTCCATTGGTATTCAACCAAAATTTCTACACTTTCACCATGATTTGGATCCGCATTGTCTCCCATAAAAAGGTCAAAAGAATCAACCAAGTCACAGGTAGCATCTATTTCAATACAAACTCTAGCAAACGAGATTCTCTTCATGGATTCCGTTAGACTATCAGCATAAAGTGGTTTGCCAACCGCACTAGCAATGTGGCTCAAGCCCTCTTCATTCCAATATTCATGAGGAATATTGAAGAGCTTAACCCATACCGGGATTTTAGAATATGTTTCTTTTGTTAAAATGAGCCTAGGATGCCATTTCTTGAGAATCAACATCCTTCCGGTAAATAACCAAGGGCCTCCTTCCAAAACATTAGAGCAAGCATCATCATCTGAGAATTTGAAAAAATAGAACCCTTTCTCATTAGCTAACACTTCCAGCAGACCACGGTTGCCCCATATACGCATGGCAATATTGTTGACTAGAGAGAAAGGGAGCTTTTTCTCAATAAAGTGACCCACCAAGCAATTCTTCCATGCCTTAGAACCATCATCAGCAACTTCCAAGGGAGGGGAGACACAAGTTCTATTTCCACTCTGAAATGGTTGGTAAAATTTTAGGTTCATAGGCCTACGAATGTGACCTTCAATATTAGAACCATAGCTGTCACCTTTAAGCACATTACAATAGGTAGTAGGAGCTATTTCAGGAATTATAGGAGAGGGGCATTTAGGTTGACCTTCAGCCTTGTTTGGATCATTAATCACCAAAAGAGAAGTGGAAGGGATGTCTTTACATTGCTGTACCTTAGAATACCCGAATAAGGCAACACCACCACGCTGGACATGCTGGCCTTCAACATTTGTGGAGGAACATGCTTTTTCTTTTGGGGCTAGCTTTTGAGCATTACCTAAAGAGGAAAAAGGCACCTGTTGCTGCAGCATAGCAGGTCTGAAAGTTTCAGTATGCTTTTCAGAGCTATCACCTTGATCCTTGGTCCCCTTCTTCTTCCCTATCACGTTCTTGGAGGGAGATACCATTTTTGAACCTTCAAGAACTCCATTGTTGCCAAAGATGACAGTGGTAGATGAAGATTCTATCACGTTCTTGGAGGAAGCCACAATTTTTGAACCATCAAGAGCTCCATTTTTGCCTCCAAGAGCCTTGGTCTTCTTCACTATGTTCACAGAAGTTCCCACCAACTTTGGGCTTTGAAGAATATCCATACCTGGTAAACCTTCATTCTCAAGAGACGAACCAGCTCCTTTGCTAATAGCTTCGTGACCAGCTGCAATTTCCTCATTTTGACGACCCAATCCAGCTCCATTGCTAAGAGCTTTGTTTGAAACCTCACTAGCTTCCAAGAGAGAAGGAAAACCAGAAAAAGAAGATACATTTGAAAGAGAAGGATGCCCTCCTTTGCTGGACATAATGTTACTCTTAATAGGAACACTAGACTTTAAAATGGAAAAAGCACCTTGAGAAGAGGAAAGAGGACTGCCTTACATGGAAGAAATGGGAGGAAGAACACTAGAAAATGAGTGTTTATGTGAGGAAGCCATGGAGGGATAAGAATCCACCATGAAAATGGGCTGGGAATAGAAGGAGGCAGCAAGGAATTCTAGAGAGAAGGAGGAGCATCTCTCTCATTCGGGCATTACACCCAGGCCGGATTTGGTCTTCATGTGGACTAAACTTGAAGGATATTCCGTCTTGTTTTGTAAAAATGATTGCTCGAACTTAAAGCCCGATGGACAAACCTTATTGAAAGGTATGAGATCTAGCGACAATTGCTATTGTCTTGAAGCTAGAATTGTCTCAAACAATGTGTCCATGGATGAGCAAATAGAGTTGTGGCATGAAAGACTTGGCCACATGAACTTTAGGGATTTAAGAACCCTTGGAAAGTTCGATTGTGTGCGTGGCCTCCCTAAGCTTGGGAAGAAAGCCAATGGTATTTGTGGACCTTGCCAACAAGGAAAACAAACCAAAAGCATGCACAAAAAGGGCAAGTATCTCTCCACCAAGGAGCCCCTAGAGCTTCTCCACATGGATCTCATGGGTCCTATGCAAACCGAGAGTTTAGGTGGAAAGAGATACATTTTTGTTTGTGTTGATGATTTCTCTAGATTTACATGGACATATTTTCTTAGAGAAAAATCTGAAACTTTTGATAAGTTTAAAATGCTTTGTACTAAAATACAAAATGAAATGAATTCTAACATTAAAAGCATTAAACGGATTAGAAGTGACCATGGGAGGGAATTTGAGAATGCCTCTTTTGAAAGCTATTGCAATAGCTTAGGCATCTTCCATGAGTTCTCGGCTCCTAGGACACCTCAACAAAATGGAGTTGTTGAGAGGAAGAATAGGGTCCTTCAAAAGATGGCCCGAGTGATGTTGCTTAGCAACAATGTCCCTAGGAATCTATGGGCCGAAGCCTTCAATATGGCTTGCTATATAGGGAATCATGTTTTCCTAAGGCCCGGATCTAGAAATACCTCCTATGAGTTATGGAAGGGTAGGAAACCAAATGTTAGCTACTTCCACACATTTGGAAGCAAATGCTACATTTGACTATGCTTTGAATAGTAGAGCCTATAGAGTTTTCAACTTGAAGACTCGAACCGTCACGGAATCATGCAATGTTGTCATTGATGATACTAGGCTCAAGTCGAATGACCATGAGGAGGAGGAAGTTTTAGAGGATGACTCTCCTTTGGAGAGGGTTGTGGTGACTCCCAATGTTGGGACCTCCAATGACAATAATAAAGTCACACAACCTATTACTAGAGTCCCTCTCTTGGACTCTAATGAACCCACTCCATGGGTTAGAAGACTCCATAACAAAGAGGATGTTATTGGAGATGTGAATGAGGGTGTTAGGACAAAGCGTCAAATAGCTAATCTCATTAGCTTTACATGCTACACCTCTCAAATTGAACCCAAAAAGGTTGATGAAGCCTTGAATGATTAGTTTTGGGTTCTTGCCATGCAAGAATAGCTAAACCAATTCGAAAGGAATGAGGTTTGGACTCTAGTTCCTAGGCCTAAAAGCACTAATGTGATAAGCACCAAGTGGATTTATAGGAACAAATCCGATGAGGATGGCAACATAGTGCGGAACAAGGCTAGACTTGTAGCACAAGGGTACTCTCAAATTGAGGGTATCGACTTTGAGGAGACATTTGCTCCCGTTGCCTGTTTAGAGTCCATTAGGCTTCTCTTATCCATTTCTTGTGTGCACAAGTTCAAATTGCACCAAATGGATGTCAAGAGTGCCTTCCTTAATGGCTTCTTGCAAGAGGAAGTGTTCGTTGAACAACCCAAGGGGTTTGTGGATGCACACCACCCCAACTATGTCTATCGCCTCAATAAGGCACTATATGGGTTGAAACAAGCACCGAGGGCTTGGTATGAACGCCTCACTCAATTTCTTGTTGACAATAACTACACAAGAGGTAGTGTTGACAAGACACTATTCATCAAGAAAGACAGTGATGAGCTTTTCATAGCTCAAATATATGTTGATGATATAGTGTTTGGCTCCACCAACAACACCAAGGTCCAACAATTTGTTGATGTCATGTCTCATGAATTTGAGATGAGTCTTGTTGGTGAGCTTAGTTACTTCCTAGGTTTGCAAATTAGGCAATTAGATGATGGGATTTTCATAACCCATATGCCAAAAACCTAGTGAAGAAGTTTGGTCTAGAAAATGCCAAACATTGTGTGAGTACCACTTTGAAGCTAAGCAAGGATGCTAGTGGTAAAAGTGTGGAACAAACTCTATATCGGGGCATGATAGGTAGCTTGCTTTATTTGACCGCAAGTAGGCCCGATATATCTTTTAGTGTGGGTGTGTGTGTTAGGTACCAAGCAGATCCCGAAGAGTCCCATCTCTCTTCCGTAAAGAGGATCATTCGCTATGTGAATAGGACTTCCAACTATGGGATTTGGTACTCGTTTGACACTAATGCTAGTCTTGTAGGCTTTAGTGATGCGGATTGGGCAGGAAATTGTGATGATAGGAAGAGCACATCAGGCGGTTGCTTCTTCCTAGGCAACAACTTGGTGTCTTAGTTTTGCAAAAAGCAAAACTCGATTTCCTTGTCCACGGCCGAGGCCGAATACATAGCCGCGGGGAGTGGATGCACACAACTCCTATGGATGAAGCAAATGCTAGTAGACTACGGATTCAACCAAGGTACACTCACATCCTTTTGTGATAATATGAGTGCCATAAATATTTCTAAGAATCCGGTACAACATTCTAGAACTAAGCATATTGACATCCGCCATCACTTCATTAGAGAGCTTGTTGAAAATAAATGCATAGTACTTAAACATGTAAGTACTTAAACATGTAGGTACTAATGATCAACTTGCCGACCTATTTACTAAACCCTTAGATGCTACTCGATTTAAAACACTAAGTAGATCTATTGGGATATGTCTTGTGGAGTGATGTGATTTGTATTAAACCCCATATGGGGAACTCAAGCAAAGAGAGCTATTTTGCATTCTTGTCATTTGCAAAAAATTTGAAATATCTTATGCCTCTTCTTTTAATTGTTTGAGTAAGCTTGGTTGCACATATGTATATATATTTTTTATTTTATAAGTGTGAACCTTGCTTGTTTACAATCCATGTCATATTTATGTTCAAACATACATTTTTGGACTAGATGATTCTTTAATAACATGCTAATGTCAAATGAAAAAGCATGAAATTCATATAACATGCTCACATGAAAAGCATGAATTGATGATTGCATATTCTTAAAATGCAAAACTTGTGTGAAATCTTATGAGACTCAAAATGAATAAAAGATCTTGTATCCGTTCAAAGGAATTTATATTCCAAATGTCTCTCCTTCTTTATTAGTTGACCATGGCTACTATCATATAGATATCTTATCCGGAAAAATCAAAAAGGGTGCAAAGTCGCTCATGCCATGTTTCACTTATAAAGTTGGATATAGTTTCTCTTAAATTGAAATCAATATATTCTATATCCTTGCTTTACTCATGACTTTGGTTAAATTGGTTTGAATTCCTATTAGAAACCTTTGTCATTTGCTTTGTCAAATACCATTGTATTTTGGACTTGAATGCTACATGTCTTGTATGCAAAGCATGTTTGATTCACACATTTTCTTTCAAATAAATCTCCTTGTTTCTCTCCAATTAATTGAGATGCATAAAGTGACTTATATTAATTATGCAAATCTTGCATGCTACTATCTCTCGTTGCTATGAGTGACCCGGTTGGGGACTACTCCTTTGCCTATATCATGACAAAAAGGGGGAGTAGTATATGGTAAGGGGAGTTGCAAAATATAGAAGCAATTGTGCATATTGGGGAGAACATTCATTGAGGGGGAGTAACCCGTTGAGGGGGAGCATTGCATACACATACATTTCATAATGTTGTGCCCAAACTTTTAAAATGCTAATGCTTGTTTTTGTTCTCACTTGATTAATCTCACATTTCACTTGTTTTGGAAAATATAGAAATCTTATTTTCAGGGCTTGATTATTCTACAAGAGATTGAAGACTTGAAGTTTTATTTTCTTATCTCTTTGTGTTGTAGAAAATCATAGTTGTCCCGTAGTTTCTAATTCTTTGTGAGGAATCAATGTGAGTGGTGGTTTTGTCACGAAATAGCCAAAGGGGGAGATTGTAAGGTTCCCATTTGTTGATTGGCTCATTTTGTGGACAAACCACATGTTGGGGTTCTTTGTAAGGGTAGCCTAGGTATCGGTTTTATTGTTCGAAGTCCTTTTGAAGACCTCGTGTTGATAAGCACCAAAGGTAAATTTCTATGTGCTTACTTGTCTTGAAGAGATAGTTGCACACACTCACAACTCATGCATATGTTTAATCCTTGTATGTTGTGTTTATATATGTTGTGCATTAATGCTAATTTTCATCTCTTCTTGCATGTTAGTTTGATTGCTTATTGCATTGCCCATTGTCTTGTCTTGCATAACATTGGCATTCTTGCATTGCAAAGGGCACTGTTCAAAGCGCTCTACAAAGCGCTGTTCCGAACAGCGCCCATAAGACCTGATGCAAAAATGGTCATTTTAATGCATCAGGTCTGATGTATTCTGTTGAGGCGCTATATGAGCGCTGTACAAAAGCGCTGTTCGTACAGCGCCCAACTGAGACCTGATTAAAATTGTTTATTTTAATGCATCAGGTATGATGGTTTTTAGGTAGGCGCTGTACGGGCGCTATACGAGCGCTGTACAGAAGCGCTATTCGTACAGCGCCACTCTGTTTTCCCGTGAGAACAGAGTTGAGGCGCTGTACAAGAGGCGCTCTACGTACAGCGCCCAAGGCAAATATTAGGCCAACTTATCAAAACGACCACACCTTGATTTGGCCCCCTATATATATGCAACTTTTACTTTAGGTCAATTAAGAGAGTTTATATTCAGATTTCATACTTAGGATATTTTTTCAAGAGAAGAAAAATTTCCAAGAACTCAAATTTTATTCACTCAAACACTTTTTCATGATCATCAATCATCATCTAGCATCATCCTAGATCATCTAGATGTCTCTTTGCATGGATTCTTCATCATACTTTGCTTGGTAAGCTCTTCACTAATATCTTACATATTTTGTGTTTTTCTTAACAAGCAATCTCACTTTATTACTTGTATGATTTTCATATATCTTTTGATACAAGATTGTGATTAGTGTGATGTATGTTTGAGAAGTTGTATTGTGATAGCTAATTAGGTTTTGTGCTTAATCTTGATTAGCTAAACTATTTGATTGAACATGTCATTTAGTTTTTAATATCTAGGATTGTTCTAATTGCATATTAATCATCTTAGATAAGCATATAGGGTTTCCCTTGCTCTATGTTGCATTTGAATATTCATATATTCACTTAGGGTTTTATTCTCTTCATTGAGAAAGTAAGTCTTGTGTGTAGCTTCCGGGATTAGGTTGGTTAGATCGCAAGCAAATTGGACTAGGTTCACTCATACCGGGATTAGGTAGGTGTGTGATTACTTCTGGGATTAGGTTGTAATCATTTTACACATTTAGTGGATTCGAGGTTCGAGTGTGGCTTACTTACTAGCCCGTGATTTTTCCCATGAGGGTTTCCACGTAAAAATCAAGTGTTATTTACTTTCCGTATTTTATACTTGATTTATTGCTTTATCTATTTAGGGGTAATTTTGTAATTTTGACTAACACGAAAAATTGGGTAAAAAGCTTAAAATCTATTCACCCCCCCTCTAGATAGTTTTATACACACCGTGCTATAATTTGTTTCATGGTTCAAATCAGGGAGCATATCGTATTAAAGAGAAAGAGCCTCCAACGCTAGTATGAAATCGTTTCACCTTCTTTGTTGTTTTCGATTATTACTGTACAATTAGGTTTACTTGATGATTGCATAAAAAAATTTTAAACCCTTCCGTTGCGTAATTTGTAACCCTGGGTTCCTTCACGGATTGGGCAGGCAATTGCGATGATAGGAAAAGCACATCGGGCGGTTGCTTCTTCCTAGGCAACAACTTGGTGTCTCAGTTTTCCAAGAAGCAATACTCAATTTCCTTATCCACGGCCGAGGCCGAGTACATAGCCGCGGGGAGTGGATGCACACAACTCCTTTGGATGAAGCAAATGCTAGTAGACTACGAATTCAACCAAGGTACACTCACTCTCTTTTGTGATAATATAAGTGCTATTAATATTTCCAAGAATCCGGTACAACACTCTAGGACTAAGCATATTGACATCCACCATCATTTCATAAGAGAACTAGTTGAAAATAAATGCATAGTACTTGAATATGTAGGTACTAATGATCAACTAGCGGACTTATTTACTAAACCCTTAGATGCTACTCGTTTTAAAACACTAAGTAGATCTATTGGGATTTGTCCCGTGGAGTGATGAGTTTTGGTGATTGACCCTATAAGGGGAATTCAAGTAAAGAGAGCTATTTTGCATACTTGTCACTTGCAAAAATTTGAAATATCTTATGCTTCTTTTTTAATTGCTTGAGTAAGGTTGGTTGCACATATGTATATATGTTTTCAATTCAATAAGTGTGAACCATGCTTTATTTACAATCCTTATCATATTTTTGTTCAAACATGCATTTTTGGACTAGGAGATCTATATAGGAAGTACATGTTGAATGACCTATAGTTATCTCCAAGACATGATGATTCTTTTATAACATGCTAATGACAATTGAAAAGCATGAAATTCATATAACATGCTCAAATGAAAAAGCATGAATTGATGATTGCATCTTCTTAAATGCAAAACTTGTGTGAAAAAGCTTATGAGACTCAAAATGAATAAAGGATCTTGTATCCGTTCAAAGGATTTTAAAATCAAAATGTCTCTCTTTCTTTATTGGTTGAACATGGCTACTATCATACGGGTATCTCACTCGGAAAAATCAAATAGGGTGCAACGTCGCTCATGCCATGTTTCACTTATAAAGTTGGATATAGTTGCTCTTAAATTGAAATCAATAATATCTTTATATCCTTGCCTTACCTATGACAATGGTGAAATTGGTTTGAATTCTTATTAGAAACCTTTGTCATTTGCTTTGCCAAATACCATTGTATTTTGGACTTGAATGCTACATGTCTTGTATGCAAAGCATTTTTTGATTCACACATTTTCTTTAAATAAATCTCCTTGTTTCTCTCCAATTAATTGAGATGCATAAAGTGACTTATATGATTATGCAAATATCTTGTATGCAAATATCTTGTATGCTACTATCTCTCTTTGCTATAAGTGATCCGGTTGGGGACTACTCATTTGCCTATATCATGACAAAAGGGGGGAGTAGAATTTGGTAAGGGGAGTTGTAAATTGTAATAGCAATTATGCATGTTAGGGAGAATATACATTAAGGGAGAGTAACCCTTTAACGAGGGAGCATTGCATTCACATACATTGCATGATGATGTGCTTAAATTCTTAAATGCAAATGCTTGTTTTATTTTCACTTGATCATCTCACATACACTTGTTTTGGAAGTGTAATATTTTGTTTTGAAGGGTTGATAGTTCTACAAGAGATTGAAGTCTTGAAAATTCTTACATTTTTATATCTCTTTGTAATGTAGAATATCATTGTTATCCCGTGGCTTCAATTATGATTTTGAGGATCAATGTGAGTGGTGGTTTTGTCAATAAATAGCCAAAGGGGGAGATTGTAAGGTTCCCATTTATTGATTGGCTTATTTCGTGGACAAACTGTTAGGATTATGCTCGATAGCAAGAGTGTAATA
Source organism: Acer yangbiense (assembly GCA_008009225.1). NCBI lineage: Eukaryota > Viridiplantae > Streptophyta > Magnoliopsida > Sapindales > Sapindaceae > Acer > Acer yangbiense. The sequence goes on from CM017767.1 coordinate 6,960,061, forward strand.
AGTTTTTGACAATCTTTTCATATTAATAAAGTGATTTCTGGTTTAACAAGAGTTATAGCATTTATAGTTTAATTATTATAATTGTCAACAGTAAATAATCATAAGGTCAAAAGACTATGAGAATAGAATAATTGTTCGTACATCTGGATATGTATGAGGTAGACACAATTCTTTAGTTAGTCTTGAATAATGTTCACAACTTAAGGTAAAGATTGGGCACCTTTATCTTGTTAAAGTTGTTGATTCTTTTGCTAGCATTTGAGTGGGATCAATTGTGGTATGTTAAGTCTAAAATCATCAAAGTGGCTTTGAGTAAAAGAATCTAGTGCACTAGCTGCATTGAATAGGATCACAATGAAATACTTTATCTAGAACCGTCAATAGATAAAACTCTTTTCATTATGAGGACAATCGGACAGTCTATCTTAATCTTGAGATAAATGATGGACTTATGGTTGCAAGTGTTATCATTTGAGCTATCAATGAGTACGATTATATAGCATAGTCTGTCCTCGATATTTTTGTGGTAATCAATTGTTAATCGATAGAGGACTTCATTTATAGATATGGACATTGTGGCTCCATTCATTAAATGAGAGTAGAATATCATCATATGGATGTTTTGAGGTTTTAGATATTAAATATTAACGTTAAGTTGTCAATAGTGTCTATTGAAACATGGCTTTTGGACAAGTCAAAATATCCAAGTTCAAAATGTGGTGATATGAGTAAATATGGTAACTTGGAGAGCTATAGGCGGTCTATGAGCTCTTGGCAATTACTGATATTCCTCACGAGGATTCACTATCTCCAATAAGATTGTCTAGGGTATGAATGAGAAACATTTACTTATTCTATCTTTATTTAAGAGTGCAATTTTAGTTCTTTAGTGGAATGAACTAAAATTAATAGATTGAACATAAGTGAATCATTTGTTGATCGTGATTATGTTATGTTTGTTGAAGCTTAAATTTAGATAGCCCGCCAAGATCCCCAATCCACACGGACTTGCATGGATCACTTGATATATTCTATCGGACTGATTATGTGTCCATTTAGAATTGTATTTAATATGTTAAGAATATAATTTGCACATTATTTATTTAATGGGTTGTTTAATTATATTAATATATTAATGAAAGACATGTGAGCTTGTTTCTTTCAGTAAAAATGAGTTTAGTTCACATGTGGGCTTTTTATTTAAAGTCTAATGGATTAAATAAAATGGGAAAATAATATATGGCCTGTGTATGGTATATGGGCGGCAAGGCTAATGGATTAGCTTAATATATTATTTTATTTTATTATTTAATTAAATGGAAGTTAATTAATTGATTGATTAATTATTTAATTAAAAGTCAAAATCTTTTTCAGACTAGGAAATATGTTTCTTAGAGTTATACTATGGTTAGTAGTATAATAAGTATCAAAGACTTTATTTGGTAAGTAGATAAATAAAAGAAATTTGAGCAAAAACACAATTAAAAGACTTGTAAAAATTCTTTTTTCAAGAAATGATGCATGAGAATTACCAAAAACCCCTCTTCAATGTGAGGTGATCACAAGCCAATCGTTGTTCATGGCATTTCAAAGGAAAGTTACCACTTGCTTTGATTCCTCCACCCCGCATCACCCATGCCATTGAGCTACACTGCTACCGTATTTATGGTAGAATTCGGATAAAAGGTTGTGATGTAAGACACTTTAAGAAGGTTGTTGGAGGGGCAAACGATATCTGTTTTGGGCTCATAATATGTCGTTGGAACCATATCGATGAGCTCTACATTTGTTATTGTGGATTTACCCTTATGATGGGTGGGCCCGTGATATCTCGTTGGAACCATATCAGTCAAATCAGGAGTCTCGAATCTTAGAGGATATTCATTTTTGTTTTATTTTCTGTTTAAGCATTTAGTCATAAGAGTTTGTTTGTAACTTTTCTTCGATATTAATAAAAATCGTTGTTTTGAACAACTTATTGTTGTGTATTAAAAAAAAAAAAAATTTATTTATCTAGTCAAATTAGGAAGTCGTTGATATAGTTACAAATACACTAAAGAGTTGGATTAGGGTTTGGATTCTAAAGTTGATAGGTATTTTGGTAAAACACAAATCATCTTATAGTGAGGATTTCGGCCACCTTCTAGATGACCTATCATAGAATTCGGCAACCCTAAATATATATAGCAAGAAGAATTCGCCTTTAGTATTATAGATATGGCAAGAAGAATTCGCCTATTAACTATATATTATTATGGCAAGAGAATTCACAGATATATATATATATATTATTTAGAAGGCTAGTTGAATTGGTCCACTATATATATATATATTATATGATATGGCAATTAGAATTCATGCATATATATATATATATATATATATATATATATATATATATATATATATATATATATATATATATATATTTTGGCAAGTGACTTTCGGCCATTATATATATATTCTTTATATAGAATTCGAAAAACCCTAAGTCTTGCTTGAGAGTTATTTTTCTCTAGCTTGAAAAATAGAATCCAACTCTAGAGATTAGTGTGAGAATTCAGCCAAGAGAGAAAAAGAGAAGAGATCATTTTATTTCGATAGTGCACTAGTAGCTTATACATCAATAGGCTTTGTGCACAACTTTGAATAAGGTTCATGCGAGTTTTGATTATTAGATTGAGAATTCAAAAGTGACCGGAACGTTCTTTGTTATCTCTTGAAGGTTTAGTGACTAACGAAAAAGAAAACGTTTTGTTATCCATTCTCAGGTTTACAATTCAAAGAAAAGAGAGACCACGCTCCTAGGTGATTCACGTTCGTGATTGGATTGGGAGATCTTGCGGATTACCATCAACGCTACGTCAATCGGATTACCATCAACGCTACGTCAATGGGATCACACGACAAAGGTACAATATCTTTTGTTATATATTAATTAATCAAGGGTTAAGGTTCTTCTCTTAAAAGGAAATTTTTTTAAAATATACTAAACCTATTTTAGTCTCGCTTCCGCTGCGTGCATGCGTTTTTCCCTACACAAACCACATGTTGGGGTTTGTTTTGTAAGGGTAGTTTAGGTGTTTGAGGATCATGCTCAAAGGGCCTTTTCATGACCTCAAGGTGATAAGCACCAACGGTAAATTTCTATGTGCTTACTTGCTTTGAAGAGGTTAGTTGCACTCACTCACAACTCATGCATAATTCCTATTCTTGTATGTTGTGTGTGTTTTTGATATGTGCACTTTCATGTTCATTTATACCTCTTCATGCATATTTTATTTATTGCATCTAGCTTGTTAAATGCCATAACATGTTAAGCATAAGGATGCATTGTTTTCACTCATACACTTGCACTTATTACATTGGTTTTTTGTGAGAAGCTGCATGAGAAGGCTTTGTCCTTCTCTGCCGCGGTTGGACAACCGCGGCATGCAAGCGATAGAGAAGTGTTTTCTCTATCGCAGCTACTGTCACGGCTGGAATAACCGCGGCATGCAAGCGACAAAGATTTTTTTGTCTCTACCACGACAGTCTCAACCACGGTAGACCGTCATGCGCGAAAAGCTCAAAACGCTGCAGTTTTGGTTGACACCTATAAATACACAACTTCAATTTAGGTCGTCCCCAAGAGTTCCAAAAGCATATTTTTCTCTTACAACATATTTCAAGAGCCAAAAATTCATAAGAACTCACCTTTAAACACTCAAAGTTATTCTTTGTGCATCAAAGTTCATCTAGGATCATCCATGATCATATAGGATGCATCCATGCATGGTTTTGCATCATCACATCTTGCTTGGTAAGATTTTTACTAACTTCATCTAATTTTAGTATATTTCCAATCAAGTCATCTCTTTAATTACTTGTATGCTTTTAGAATATATTCTAGATACAAGATAGAGATTGTTTGTGATGTATTGATTGAGTGTTGTATTGTGGTAGCTACATAGGATTGCCTAATCTATGTTTAGCCATGCTTTTTGCCATGTCATCTAGCATTTGATATCTAGGATTGATTGTATTGTCATCTTTTCATCCTAAATAAGCATATAGGGTTCCCTAGCTCTTTGTGCATTTTGGATATTCATGCATATTCACAGAGGCCATATTATCTCTTCATTGAGAAGTAAGTCTTGTGTTGCTTCTGGGATTAGGTTGCTTCAATCACAAGCAATTGGACTAGGTTCACTTATACCGGGATTAGGTAGGTGTGAGATTACATACCGGGATTAGGTTGTAATCATTTATCACATTTAGTGGATTTGAGGTTCGAGTTTGGCGCACTTACTTGCCCGTGGTTTTTCCCGTGAGGGTTTCCACGTAAATATTAAGTGTTATTTATTTTCCGCACCATATTACACTTGCTAAATATATATTGACTGTTAGGGGTATTTTCGTAATCTTGACCATACACAAAAATTGGGTAAAATCGGATAAAATCTATTCACTCCCCCTCTAGATTAATATTGAATACACTGTAATTTGTTTCATAAGTCAATCAAAATATGAGACTTAACAATTCTGTGGTTGTAATCGGCGACCTGGCCACTGAATGAAACTGCCGAACGTGCGTTTTCAAGGGCAAACTTGTCTTTTCACATGCTCTGTTCTTGATGTCTATAAATATACCACTTTCTCATTCTCTAAAGACAAGTTCTCTGATCAAACTTTTTTTTTTTTTTTTAACAACAGATCTGATCAACTTTTTTTTTTTTTTTAATCGGAATCTGATCAAACTTTTTTTTTCTTTTTTTTGGTAATGGATCTGATCAACTTTTTTTTTTTTTTTTTTTTATCAAACGAAATAAACAGAAATTAAGAAAAAGGGATAGATCAAACCTGATTTAGAAGCCTATGCTCTGATACCAACTGATATGAACCTCGCCAAGAGTAGTGAGACCCGGAACCAATATATGGTAACGAAGGATCGTTTTCTAATTCAAGTTATAAAACAAAGAAAATAAAGGACCGCGACCCATTATCTATAAGGAGATAAGAACCAACGGTATCAAGAAGGTTGTAGACGCCACACTCAAGAACAAGAAAGAAGGTGAGTGATAAGTCAAGTTTGAACGCCACAAGGTATAACCCTTGATAAGTTCATAGTTCAATGAAGAACCAAGAGAAAACGTTCTCTCAAATAATATTATTCCATTCAAAGTCTAATCTGTCAAATAATACATCAATACATCCCTTAAATACTAAAAATATCTAAACCCTAGAAAGAAAGATAAAGGAAATAAAATATTCGGCAATTAATGCTTTACAATCAGGAAACTAAAATTAAAATTAAAACATGCAATTAGTTGACTTGCTCCCTATTTTAAAGGATAAATTTTGAAACAAATCAGCCTTTTAATTTGGGAAACAAATCAGCTCATTATTCTTTCGAAACTAAAAAAGGAAAAAGCTGAAATTCGGACTCCTCAGCTCAAGTCTTCGCGCAACAAGATAGATGGCCGATTTTGGGCCTGTTGTGATCTTTTACGGATGTCAGAGTCTTCATAACATCTGTAGGGCTCGTCTTGGGCTTTCTGAAAACATATTATAATAGACGATCCGACTTCAGATGCTCTCTGTAGAGGCCCACAAAGTTCAGCTCGGATTTGGGCCGAACTTGAACTTCAGCAACTCAGAATCAGCCCATCATTAATTGCTTCTTTGATCCTCTTGGCCCCTTGTAATTGGCCCAATTGGAACATGCAATTGATCCTTTGGTGATGCTTATTGATTCTCATCAGAGAGACATTTGGATTGTAAAATCCTTTGAATGGATACAAGATCCTTTATTCATTTGAAGTCTCATTATTGCTTTTTCACATGAATTTTGCATTTAGATGTATGCAATCATCAATTCATGCTATTTCATTTTTCATTTGAGCATGTCAATTAAGAATCATCATGTTATGGAAATAACTATAGGTCATTCAAATCATACTTCCTATGTAAATCTCCTAGTCCAAAAATGCATGTTTGAACATAAATATGACATGGATTGTAAGCAAGCATGGTTCACACTTATTGAATTGAAAACATATATACATATGTGCAACCAAGCTTACTCAAGCAAATAAAAGAGAAGCATAAGATATTTCAAATTTTTGCATGTGACAAGAATGCAAAATAGCTCTCTTTGCTTGAGTTCCCCATATGGGGTCAATCACCACCCTTCATCAATGAAGGTCATGAGGTCCTATAGACTACTAAGTCCATTGGACCTAGTTGAACCTATTAGAGACACGTTTGTCTCGTAGCAAGTGGGTTCTTCTTTTCTAATCCACTTAGGTGACATATTTCTAATCCTAGTGGTCAAAGGTTCTAGAGCTCTAGAAGATAATGGATCATGTAAATGAGTTTTTTCCTTTCTAGAGACATGCATCTTAGCTCTAGCCATTTTCTTTTCGATCATGCTTTAACTCTACACATATTAATGTAATGAAAGCAACTTGGTCTAATGTGACCATCAATACCACAAAAATGACAAGTGGAAATAAAGTTAGGAATCATACCATTCCAGTGTGTATGCATTAGTGCTTTCCCTTGTCGTTGTAGTTGTCTTGGTTGTTGGATTAGATCTCTCTATCTTTGTTGATGACCAAGATAATGTTGCTTGCTTGGTTGATCTTGCATGATCGGACTCTTCCCTTTATGGATCTTAGGTTGAGGGAAGTTAACCTAAGGAACTCTTGTAGTTTGAGCTTGAGGTTATCTTCTTGAAGCTACCTTCACTTGTGTACTATAAGAGCATTGTCCTAGATCAATCTTCTTCCTAGGAGTTTGCACGGGTGAAGATTCTTTGTTACCTAAGCTCTTGACAAACATGGTCTTGTTAGGAGTGGGAATCTCCTTGTTATCTTCAAGACTAAGACCTCTCTTGTCATAGGGGATTTTTCCACCACTCAACACGTGGTTGAGTTTTTCCGTGCTATAGGCCATCTTAGCCATCAATTCTTTAACATCTTTAAGCTCCCTCTTCAACCCTTCTTCATTCCTCTTAGATAAAGCTAACTCATCCTTTAGCTTATCTTCATCCTACATGAATCTTACCACTTCTTCACTCAAGTGGTCCACTTGTGTAGAAAGTTTAAGGTTTTCTTCCTTCAAATTTTGAATCTTCTTTTCATTCTTTTTCCTATAGCTTTCAAACCTTTTCAAGTAGTCTTCATGATCCATATTCTCCACATTTCCATTTGTGGAGTGAGATGATGAATTCTCAACACATGAGTCATCTCTTATACCTTCCATATTACCTATGGAGTCATTTTCCTCATCAAGACCTTCACTTTAGTTACTTTGTGTTATAAGAGCCATGTCCCAATGAGTAGTTACACCAATTACCTCTAGAGCTACTTCTTCATCTATTTCTTCTATAGGATCACTAGTCAAGGCAACCTTGCCATCAATTTCATCTTCTACACAAGTGGCTCCAAATGCCGTGTAGTTAGTGGCAAGTACTTCATCACTTAACGACTCATCTCCCTCAACAGAGTCATCACTATTACCACTCAAAGAGGCGCCCATCACCTTTCCCTTATTCTTTTCTAGGCGATTAGCACAATAGGAGGCGAAGTGTCCTACGCCACCACACTCATAGCATTGGATCTCTTTTATTTGGTCTTTTCTTACCTAGGCTCAAACTTGTTGAATGTACCTTTTTTCTTCAAGTCTTTGCATCTTGATCCAACGCCCTTACTCTTGAACTTAGCAAGCTTCTTGAACCTTTTCATAAATAGGGCAAGGTCTTCATCCAAGTCATCCTCCTCCTTCTCCACCTTAGAGGTTTTCAAAGCTAGATTCTTTTTCTTCTTAGGAGGTGAGGTAGTAGCCTTTCTTGCCTTATAAGCAAGAAGTCTTCCAAAGACTTCACTCGGCTTCATATCCTTGAAGGTGTCATTTTCTTCCAAAGCCGTCACCTTTGATTCGATTCTATCAGGGAGAGACCTCATGATTTTTTGCTTGACTCTCCTATCCAAATATGGATCACCAAGTTGATGGCTTTGATTTACAATATCCATAAGCCTCACTTGGAAGTCATTTAAGTGCTCATGTTCTTCCATATGAATGGTCTCAAAACGAGTTTGTAAGACTTGGAGCTTAGAGTCTTTGACCACCTCGGTTCCTTCATGAGCAACTTCTAGGATATCACATGCCTTTTTGGCTATCCTAGTAATTTGAATCAACTTATATTGATTCTCATCGATTGTGCAACGGATGGCATGTATGGCTTTGTTGTTCCACATGGAATCAACAAATTCTTGCGTGTCCCACTGTGCCTTAGGCTTAAGCACTTCTTCTCCTCCTCCGGTGGAAGTCATCTTTGGTGGAGCATATCCATCTTCAACCGCCATCCATGCCCTATCATGGATTTGGCATAAGTATGCTTCCATCTTCCCCTTCCATGAGGAGTAATTATTTTCACCCAAGAGCCTCCGAGTAGTTGATACAGACTCATCCACTTGTATCTTGATCAAATCATCCTTCTCATCAATCTCTCTTAAAGCTATCTTCAAATTTTCTTCAAGGCAATTCATCTTAGCCAAAAGATCAATGATAGTAGAATCTTCACTTAAGCATTCTTGATGATTTAGATCATCCTCCTTGACTAACGAATCTTGACACACATCCTCTAGGATAGAGTGAGAGGCCGTGAATGTAACAAAGTTGCTCACCAACTCTTCCTCACTAGAAGACTCATCACTTGAGCTCTTCTTATCACTAGAGTCCTCATTACTCTTTGCAAACTTCTTCATTGTGTTGCATGAGTAAGAGATCAAATCTAATTTGATCATCCTCTAAGGAACAAAAACTTCTTCTTCCTTGCTTTTGTAACTAACACTCATTTCAAGCTCATCAACAAAATTGTTAGTAGACAAATGTAATGACAAATAAGAAGAACCTTTTCCACAAATAAAAGAGGACAAACATGACTCAAAAACCTAAGCTATTCACTCGTAAGTATAACCCAGATCTCGTTGAGTGCCGTCCGACGACCCGCTCTGATACTAATTGAAAACAAATGGAGTTAAATAGCTTAAAGCATACCTAGAGGGGGGTGAATAGGTTTTTACGCCTCTTTCAATCCCTTGAACAAACTTTCGTTTGTCCCTCAAGGCAGCCTTACATACAACACATAAACCACAAATTCATACATAGACAAGATAAGCATATGATCATATAAGCATAGTCTATGAATTTCAATTAGTTGTATGAGGTATAAGAACACATAAACTCAACATCAAAGAATACTTGTATTTCAATATTTGTTCAATGTATTACAAGTATAATCAAATAATACTATACACAAGAAATACAATATACAAAAGAATTATATTTACAAGTAATTAAGATCAAATGACTAAGATCACAAATCACACTTTACAAAATCTTGTTACAAAATACATCACAAGAGAATATTATGCAACAAGATAACAACATACACATACACAAATATAAGAGATAGAGATAGGAAGAATTAACACAAGAGATTTTTTAACATGGTAAAACCTCCAAGGAGGAAACATCCACGGGTTGAACTACAACCATTGGGTACTTATATATATTGAAAGGTAAATTAGAAATTCCACAAAGTGACCAATCTTTCACTCACCCAACCTAGTGGAGTCTATGTCTATCCAACCCTATTAGAAAGTACGAAATCCCTCAATAATGCGGAGCCACCATATATTGGACAACATACAAAACCAACATCGATGGAAAATTAAAAATTCCTCAAGAGTGCATACACATCCCATGTACCCCACTCTTTTGGAGTCTATGTCTACCCATACGCCTAGGCCTACCAACATATAAGCCAACTCCCTATCCAAGGCACTCATGCCTCTAGGGAGCCTCCCATGCATGACTATCCGAGTCTTTCCGACTCTAACCATGACTTCTTGCTTGCCTATCCGAGTCCTCCCGACTCTAGACAAGTCTTCTTGCTTAGCTATCCGAGTCATCCCAACTCTAACCAAGACTTCATGCCTTTTACAAGGACTTCCTAGTGTGATCATGTGAATGCAAATGATGCAAACAATCAATTCAACATAGAACACGTGATCAATACATTCCATGGTACAACTAGACCTAAAAATGTGATAACACAAGTAAAGTAATCTAGATGCTAAAAACATGAATTAAACCTAGAGCAAGTGAAAAGCATCTAACACTTAAGCTCATAGTTCTATTCATCACATATAACACTTGAACAATACATATTCATGAAGCACAAGTTCAAGATGCTATAAACATACAATAAAATGCTAGAATCATAAAATCAAATCAATGAATATTCTAGCCAAAGATTTAGAGCAAGGATTAAAAGATAAATCAATTGAATCCAAGATTGCTCTAAAAACACATACAAATACAATAATCCTAGATTTCATCAATCAAAGGATCAAAACACATTTCAAGGTTATTTATCACAAAATTGATTCAATCAAGTCACAAACAACCTAAGATATCAACCTAATCACAATACAACTCACAATCATGTGAAAAACCTAGAATCAAAGAAACTAGTTCACATATGTCTCTAATTAGACTTTTGATTAGGATTGATTATGAAGATATCTTTCTCTGTAGCATTCATAATACATACACATGCATATAGAAGAAGAAACCCAAAGGTAATTGAAGGTTATAAAAGAAGAAATCCCAAAGATATGAACACTACCTTGGATTCACGAGCTGGTTCAGTTTTTAGTGTGCAACCACCAGAAATGTCGATCAAACCACTGCCAAATCACTTTGAAAAGGTAGAGGACTCGATTACGAACAATCTCCAACTTGAATCACTCAATTTTGAGTTCGTATGAGAAAATTATGATGATTTGAAGATGAGAAAATTTGGAGAGAAATTCTAGACGGGATTTCACACTTTTTCTTCTTGAAAATGAATGGGAGGGAATTTGAGAATTTAAAAGGAAGGAGAGAGAAGAGAGATATTGGCCAATCAAAATAGGCCACATCAGCCCAAGCCCATGTGGGGTGCGTGGGCCACATGGGACCAGAGGGCTGGTCTGGACGTGGGCCCCACGGCCTCCACACGGGATGGCTTGGCCACTTGGCCTTGCTAGCTTCTCCCGCACACCACTCGCGATCTTCAGCCGTATCCAAGCATTCGAACTCCGAATTCGAATCCATTTTTGAATTACGAACCGTGACTCCCTCACGCACAATGATGACTATGAAATATTGATAACTGATTGAGAATTCATCTCGGAAAACGATGACGAACACAACTCAACGAATGAGAACGAAAAGTAGCGTAGCTACATCGTTTGGACTCGAAACTAAATGAATGAGTAACCAAAATGACCGGGACTCAAATAGGAATCATAAAAGGGACATGTTCAAGTCCAAATACAAAAATACGGAAACAAATAACCACAAAATCACACACATATGCATTTCCAAGACATAGTCCTAGAACATGCAAATTCTAATTATTATCAAATTAAAGCTAATGCATGAGCATACATTACCAAGTGTGTGAAAGTGATATATAAATGATATTCAACCATGAAGGAATACACAAGAATGCCATGTGTATGTGTGCCTAGCCTTGTAAGAGAAATGAGGTCTTATACACCTTTGTAGACCGATGAAGCACATTTCTCAATGAAGCCGGCATCTTTCATGAATTGTGGCCATGTCTTTCTTTGACGACTTGAATCTTTAATTCTTAGACCACTAAACATTACAAGAAAAACACGTTTTGATATGGAATACATGCCAAGACAAACCAAAAACCTAACAATGTCGCCATGTGTCACCTCTTTGTGTCGCCATTTGTCCTTCGATGTCGCAACAGCGACATGAAGATGATTTTGGTACCTGATGATGTCGCCACCACTGTTGCCACTTTCGTCGCCATTTGAAGAAGCAACGACAACCACAGTGTCATGCCTGATTGGCTGAATTTGAGTGGGCAAATTACAAGAAGGCCCCATATAGGTGCCAAAATGTCAATATTGCAAAGTCTAGGGGATGTTTTGGTAATTGACCACTCGAAACCTATTTTGAAAATCCTATAAATTCATCACTATTTTACAACTCTTGACAACTCTTGTGAATCAAGAAATCTCCTTCTCCACCATTCCTAATCTCACCATTCTCCTCTCCAATAAACACTTAGATTACCTCACCACAAACACTCCTCTCTTTCCATCTTCTCTACCCATTTCCTTTGTCACTTTCTATTTGAATCCACCTATCTAGACGTATCCTCAACACCCACTCTTTGCACAAGATTCAAGCAAGGAAGCTCAAGGAAGGATCAAGCTTACAAGAGAGACCCAAGGGTGATTTCTCTACATTTTACTTCCTTTTTCTTGTTTGTAATTATGTGTAATTAAACCCCCATTTTAGGGGATGATTGATGGAACCAAAATTGGTACGATTTTGGCATTCACTTCCTTCTCCTTCTGCTTGATTCTTGTGCATTATCCCGTTATTTAATTGTATAAATTAAGTGTTTTCAGGTATTTACAGAGTTCAGGGGCATTGAAGTAATATTGGAGAAATAAGGGCAAAAGAGTAATTATTGAAGGAAAATTAAAGTTATTGCGAATTTGGAAGAATGAAGGGGCTGAATTGCAGTTTGCCACGCAAGCCATAAACAGCCCATGCAGCAATGAAACGCTGCGTTTCATTTATGGGCAAATCAACAGCCCAATATCAGGCCCAACGCATGGCCCAAGTGGTGCAAAGCACGCCTATGCGCACCCCAGCTTCTATCTAAGTGCACCCCAAGTCAAGCAACAAGCAGCCTTGCATGCCACGCTAAGTGCACCCCATGCTCCTTCTAAATACACCCCACATGAGACAAGAAGACGCAGGCTGTGCGCACCCTAGCCCTATTCTAAATGCACCCCACCTTCACTATTCATCTCCTTCTTTTCACACGTGAGCAGCCATGGCATCTTTCTCCCCTAAACCCTAGCTCGCTTGAAGTGCCACGAAACCGGCCTACCGTCAGTTAATTCCGGTGGCAAAAGAACGGACCTCAAAGGCTCACCGGTCGTTCCACTTTCGGCCACCCAAACCACTGGAATTTCAACCGCCAATCACGCCTCCCCATCTCTCCTTTGGTCGCCACGTGTCCATCCCTTGTCGCCATTTGGTCCTTCGTTGTCGCCATGGCGACAGGGAGTTGATTTCCACTCCAGTTGTGTCGCCATTTGCGTCGCCAATAGCATCGCCATGAACCAAGTAGCGACCTCTTCATTGTTCAATTCTGATTGGGTGGCCAAATTACAAGATGCCCCCCTCTTGAGGACTAAATGGTAATTTGCCATAGTCAGGGTGTTTTGGTAATTTGCCACTCGAGACCTAATTTGAAAATCCTATAAATTCATCACTATTTTCCTCTTTTGAATAACTCTTCACCATTCTTGACAACCAAGAAACCTCCTTTCTACCATTCCTAATCCCTCCACTTCTCTCTTACCTAAGCTAAATATCTAGATTTCCTTCCCCAAATCATTCCTTTCTTCCCATCTTCTCCACAAATCTCCTTAGTCACTTCCCATTTGACTCCACCTATCTAGACAAATCCTCATCATCCACTCATTGCACAAGAAGCATCAAAGGCAAGGAAATGATCAAGCTTACAAAAGGAGACCCAAGGGTGATTTCCTAATCTTTTACTTGTCTTCCCTTTGGTTGTAATATGTGTAATTAAACCACCTTTCTAGGGTTTTTATGTGATAACATTTGGATTGGGATTTGCTTAAGCTTTAATATAGTTTAATCTTTATTTGTGTTCTATTCATTTTATAAATAGATTATAGGCATTATATGATTGACATGTATATCCACTAGTTGATTATACTCTTGCCTAGGATAATTTGTTATATAATCTTGATTGGATGGGCAACCTTGATGGATTGAGAACATAGTGACTAGGATAGATCGTCGGAGGGTATATCAACCGCGATTATCTAAACCATTAATTGTAACAAACTGATTCTACCGTGACCCCCTCTCCTTAATTGGTTAGGCATTACGGTGGAAAGTTTAATAGGGTTCATAGTAATGGTCTAAACACAATTAAGGAATCAATTGGTTAACATTTGTGAGATTGATTCATTAAGGTAGCTTGAGAAGCACTTCCCGTAATCCACGTGTGATCCCATTAATTCCCTAGCAATTCTATTAATTGTTTTCCCCATATATCTCTTATCTAGATTTCTATCTATTTTATTAGGTTCATTTTACATGTATTTTTGTTGATTACATCTTGTATGACCAATGCCATGCCATGCATAATCTTAGATTTCATATATAGTGTAAGACGCTGTACAAAGCGCTGTTGAAAGCACTGTTCGTACAGCGCCCATCTATGCTCAATAGCAAGAGTGTAATATTGTATTTGACAATCTTTTCATATTAATAAAGTGATTTCTATTTTAAACAAATCTTATAGCATTTATAAATTGAATATTATAATTGTCAAAAGTAAATAATCATAAGGTCAAAAGATTATGAGAAAAGAAGAATTGTTCATACATCTGGATATGTATGAGGTAGACACAATTCTTTAGTTAGTTTTGAATAATGTTCACAACTTAAGTTAAAGGTTGGGCACCTTTATCTTGTTAAAGTTGTAGAATTCTTTTACTAGCATTTGAGTGGGATCAAATGTGTTATGATGAGTCTAAAATCATCGGAGGGTCTTCGAGTAAAAGAATCTAGTGCACTGGGTGCATTAAACTGGATCACAATGAAATACTTTCTCTAGAACCGTCAATAGATAAAAGTCTTTTCATTATCAGGACAATCGGAGAGTCTATCATAATCCTGAGATAAATGATGGACATATGGTTACAAGTGTTATCATTTGAGCTATCAATAAGTACGATTATATAGCATAGTCTATCCTCGATAGTTTGGTGGTATTCATTTGTTAATCGATAAAGGACTTCATTTATAGATATGGACATCGTGGCTCCATTTATTAAATGAGAGTAGAATATCATCATATGGATGTTTTGAGGTTTTGGATATTAAATCTTAACGTTGAGTTTTTAATAGTGACTATTGAAAGATGATTTTTGGATAAGTCATAATATATATATCCAAGTTTAAAATGTGGTTATATAAGGAAATATGGTAACTTGGAGAGCTATAGGCGGTCTATGAGCTCTTGGCAATTACTGATATTCTTCACGAGGATTCACTATCTCCTATAAGATTGTCTAGGGTATGAATGAGAATCATTTACTTATTCTATCTTCATTTAAGAGTGCAATTTTAGTTCTTTAGTGGAATGAACTAAAATTAATAGATTGAACCTAAGTGAATCATTTGTTGATTGAGATTGGGTTATATCTATTGGAGCTTAAATTTAGATAAGCCAGCCAAGATCCCCAATCCACACGGACTTGCATGGATCACTTGATATATTCTACCAGACTATTTATGGGTCCATCTAGAATTGTATTAAGGCATGTGGGCTTGTTTCTTTTAGTAAGAATGGGTCTAGTTCACATGTGGGCCTTTTAATTAAGGTCCAATGGATTAAATGAAATGAGAAAATAATATATGGGCCATATATATATATATGGGCGGCAAGGCTTAAATAAAAGTCTAATATATTATTTTATTTCATTATTTGATTAAATGGAAATTAATTAATTGATTGATTAATTATTTAATTAAAAATCAAAATCTTTTTCTAACTAGTAAATATGTTTCTTAGTAGTATACTATTGTGGTAGTATAATAAATATTAAAGACTTTATTTGGTAAGTAGATAAATAAAAGGAATTTATTTATTTGGTCAAATTAGAAAGTCTTTGATATAGTCACAAATACACTAAAGAGTTGGATTAGGGTTTGGATTCTACAGTTGATAGGTATTTTGGTGAAACACAAATCCTCTTATAGTGAGGATTTCGACCACCTTCTAGATGACCTATCATAAAATTTGGCAACCCTAAATATATATAGCAAGAAGAATTCGCATTTTGACTATATATTATTATAGCAAAGAATTCGTCCACTATATACTTTATATGGGCAAGAATTCATGCAGATATATAATATTATATGGGCAAGAATTCACGAGATATATAATTTATTATATGGCAAGAATTCACGCAGTCATATATAGATATTATATATTGAAAGAATTCGGCAACCCTAAATGCTCGATTGAGAGTTATTTTTCTTTTGCTTGAGAAAAATAAAATCCAACTCTAGACAATAGTGTGATAATTTCAGCCAAGAGGAAAAGAAAGAAAAGTTTGTTCTTATTTCGATAGTGCACTAGTAACTTTTATATCAAAAGGTTTTGTGCACAATTTTGAATAAGGTTCACGTGAGTTTCAATCTAACGATTGTGAATTCAAAAGTGACCGGAACATTCTTTGTAGTCTCTTAGAATTTATTGTGACTAACGAAAAAGAAAAAGTTTTGTTATCCATCCTCAGGTACACAATTCAAAGAGAAGGGAGACCACACTCCTAGGTGATTCACGTTCGTGATTGGATTGGAAGATCCTGCGGATTACCATTGACGCAACGGCAATCAGATCACGCGACAAAGGTACGATATCTTTTAGATGTATATTAATTAATTAAAGGGTTAAGGTTCAACTTATGGAAAAATTTTAAAACATACTAAAACCTTTTTTAGTCTCGCTTCCGCTGCGTGTATGTGTTTTTCCCTACATATGAGCCACTTGTTGAGGAAAATTAGCTGGAGGAGCTCTTGGTGGTTGAGCTTGAGGCGGACTTCTTGGTGCCACCTTCACTTAAGCACTTCTTGAACACTCTCTTATGTCAATTTTCTTCCTTGGTAATTGACGAGGAGGAGACTCCTTGAGGTTCATGCTCTTGACAAATACGACATTGCTTGAAGTGGAGGACATCTTGTCATCTTCAAACCCAAGACCCCTCTTGTCACTTGGCTCTTTTCCAATATCTAACATGTGATCAAGTTTTTTAGTGCTAGAGACCATCTTGGCCATCAACTCTCTAGCACCTTCAAGCTCCCTCTTCATCCCTTCTTCACTCCTCTTAGATAAGTCTAACTCTTTTCTTAGCTTATCTTCATTCTCCATGGTTCTCACAACTTCTTCACTTAAGTGGTCAACTTGTGTTGAGAGCTCTAGGTTTTCTTCTTTCAATCTCCTAATTTCTCTCTTGTTCTTTAACCTTGAACTCTCAAACTCAACTACATAGTCTTGAAGATCCATCCTATCCACATTTCCATTTGTGGATTGAGATGAAGAGCCATCATCACTTGAGTCATTTTCCTCTTGACTCTCATCCTCTTCTTCACTAGTACCTATGCTCCTGTGAGAGGAGGCAAAGGCTATGAAGTTAGCCATGAGCTCTTCATCATCCAAATACCCATCTCTCTCATCGGAGTCATCACTTCCACTCCATGTGGCGGCAATCACTCTTCCCTTCTGGTTCTTAAAATTTCCACAATCGGGAGCAATGTGTCTTATGCCGCCATACTTATAGCATTGAATCCCTTTCTGTTCACTTCTCTCTTGCCTAGGCTCAAACTTCTTGAAGGGAGTCTTTTTCTTTAAGTCTTGGCCTTTGGATCCAAAGCCCTTCTTCTCGAACTTGACGAACTTCTTAAACCTTCTCATCAATAAGGCCATGTCTTCGTCCGAGTCATTTTTTTCCTCCTTCTCATCCTTGGAGACTTTCAAAGCAATTCCCTTTTGCTTTTTATGAGGTGTAAAGGTAGGACCCTTCCAAGACTTATAAGCTAGGAGTCTCCTAATCACTCACTTGGCTTCATATCCTTATAACTACTATTCTCCTCTAAAGCCGTTACCTTGGACTCAAATCTATCTGGAAGCGATCTCATAATCTTTTGCTTGATCCTTCTATCCGAGTAAGGGTCACCAAGTTGATGACTTTGGTTGACTATATCCATCAACTTGATCTCATAGTCGTTGAAGCACTCATTCTCCTCCATCATAAGCATCTCGAATTGAGTTTGGAGGACTTAAAGCTTGGAGTCCTTCACTATTTCGGTTCCCTCATGTTCAACCTCTAGGATATCCCATGCCTCCTTAGCAATCCTAGTGTTTTGAATCAATTTACTTTGATTTTCGTCCGTTGCACATAGGATGGCATGCATCGCCTTCATATTCCATTTTGATGCCTCAAACTCTTGCGCATTCCATTGCACCTTAGGCTTGAGAACATCCTCTCCTCCACCCGTAGGAGTCATCATAGGTGATGTGTAGCCGTCTTCAACCGCCATCCATGCCCTATCATGGATTTGGAAAATATACGACTCCATCTTGTCTTTCCAAGAGGCATAATTCAACTCGGTAAGAAGGGGAGGCCTTGTGCTAGAAAGCACCTTCGTTGCCACCACCATTTCCACCATTTGCACTCATAATGTTTATGAATGAATGAAATGAATGCAAATGTATGAATGATCAAAAATCACACAAAATGCAAAACACACTAAAAACAGCAAAGGATCACCTAAGTATATCTAGGAACCCACTCTGACACCAATTGAAACTAATAATGCATGGTGTGTATAAAACTATCTAGAGGGGAGTGAATAGATTTTAACAATTATTACCAATTTTCATGATTATTCAATATTACAAAAAAACCCCAAACTAGTCAAGACAATAAATCAAGTGTAATAAGTGCGGAATTATAAATGACACTTGATTTTTACATGGAAACTCAAACTGGGAAAAACCACGGGCTTTTATGTGCACCATACACGAACCTCGAATCCACTATTGTGATGGTGCTTACAACCTAATCCCGGTCTATATTCCACCACCACTACTTGCAGGCCTATAAAAGTGGACCTAGTCCAATTTGCTTGCGGCCTAAGCAACCTTAGCCACAAGACTTAGTTCTCACCAAAGAGATTAAACAACCTAAGTGAATATGCAAAGATATCCAAATATGTACTTAGTGCTAGGTCACACTAAATACTTGTACCTTATTCCCATCTCTTTATGCTTGATTCTCGGGCGTGTCCCCATATTTAATAGTGTTAAATTGAGCATTTCAGGTTTATTTTGGTTTCAAGTGCTTTTGTGAAGAAAATGTGAAGTTTGATTCAAATAGTGCACAAGTAGGCAAAACAGGGCATTGTCGCCACTCGTGTCGCCATTGCGATAGAGGGATTTATTCTAGGCCAATTCAATCAGGTGTCGCCGCCACTTTACATATGGTGACACAGAAGGAAATCAAGCGTCACCACTTACTGTTGCCACTTGGGAAGTGGCGACACAGAAATGTTGCCACAAGTGTCGCCATGGCTACAAAAGGTCTTTGAAAGCATCAGGGGATGTCGCCACTTTGTATCGCCACTTTGTGTCGCCAGTTGCAATGTGGCGAAAAAGATGAAGAATGTGGCGACATATGAATCTCAGAAGGCATAACCTTCTACCGCCACTTGTGTCGCCATGACAAGTGGCGACACCTTGCCACATCAGATTTTCCAGCGGTTATCAATACATGTCCATGGCCACTATATAAATTCTTCTTCTTCCAAAACTTGAGACAAACACCATTCTTAGAGAGCACAAATTTCTACTAAATCTAACCCTAGTTTCTTATCCATTTCTCACTCTTCAACCTCTTCCATTCTCTAAACTTGAACTATCTTTTCCATCCAAAACCTCAACACAAATGTCTTGATTACTACACTCAACCATTCCTCTCTTTCCATTCTCTCCATTTCCATACCTTTGTCACTTACCATTAGACACCCACTTACCTAGACACATCCCCTTCTACCATTCCTGACACTAGAAGCATCAAGGGAAAGGAAGGAGCAAGATCTAAAGAAGGAGGCCTAAGGGTGATTTCCTTAACTATTACTTCCTATTTTTTTGATTGTAATTATGTGTAACTAAACCCCTAATTTAGGGGATAGATTTAAGGAACTTGTGGTTATGGGTATTTGCTTAGCTATTTGTAATTGAATCTCTAATTGTTTCCTTTTCACTTTATATTTAGATCTTATGCTTATTGTGATTTGCATTGTATATCACTAGTAGATCATGATATTGTGTGGAATAATTTGTTGTGAAACCAATCTTGGATTGACACCCTTGATTGGTTGAAGAACTTAGTGAGTAGGATGGGTTAGTGGTGGGTATATCAACCCCATTAATCCAAACATTGATTTGTACTCAACTAATCCCATCTTGACCCCCTCTCCTTAATCAGTTAGACATTAAGGTGGGAACGTGTTTAGTGTTCATAGTAATGACATAATCACACTTTTGAAAACAAATGGTTAGCATTAATGAGATTGGTCATTATTGAGGCTTGAAAGCATTACCCAAATTCATGAGCAACTCAATCTATTCTCTAATTTCTATTAATTGATTTTATCATCTCTCTTATCAAGATTGTTGAGTCTTCTATTTTTCATATCATTTTTGTATGTTTATTTTAATTGCAATTTCGTGGGTTGAAAAACCCAAACAACTATCCTCTTTCAATGATTTATTTTATTGTTTAAGATTAGTCAATTGATCCAATACATTTTCCATCTTCCTGTAGAACGAACTTTGCTTACCACTTACTAAAAAATATTATCTTAAAGGATTTTTAAGTGGTTAAAATACAGTTTTCTAAAGAACATAAAACATCATTTTGTTGAGCACCAAAACGACCTCATCAATTATGAGATGACAATAAAATCAATCCTAGATATCAATAGCTAAATGACATGGTATAAAGCTTAGCTAACATAGATTAAACAATCCTAAGTTTAGCTATCACAAAAACAACACTTAATCACAACAACACAACTATCTCTATCTTGTATATAAGAATATAATCTAAGAATATACAAGTAATTAAATAGATGCCTTTTTAAGTAAAACACTAAGATTATATGAAATTAGTGAAGAACTTACCAAAACAAGTGTGTTGATGAAAGACCCATGCAAGCAAGCATCCTAGATAGGCTAGAAGATGCTAGATGAAGTTTAATGCGTACGAAAATGGTTTTGAGTGTTTAAATGAGCAATCTTGATTGCCTTTTCTCTCACAAATCTCTCTATAGAATTTAGGGTTCTTGTATTAAAAGAGTTAGGTTGAGAGAGATGAGAAAGTGATGTATTTATAGACATAAAAAACAGAGCATGTGAAAAGACAAGTTTGCCCCTGAACCGCATGATCGGCGGTTTCATTCAGTGGTTTCGAAACTGCCGTTTCAACCATCGAATTGATTCCTGAAAGAACAGGGGAACATCGATGGTTTCAATCAGCGGTTTCAATCAGCGGTTTCATAACCGCCAACAACAACCATAGAAATAGACCCAAGAGATTAAATCAACCAGGTCTGATCGGCGGTTTCGAACGGCGGTCGTGGCAGCCAATCATAACCGCAAAAATGCTCCAGAACCTTCTGGACATAAATGGCGGTTTCCTTCGGCGACCATGACCGCCGATCAAACCGCCGTTTCACTAACTTTGGTGAAACCAAAGGAGAAGCCAAGAGCATTATCCTAAGCCGATCTTCGCGCAAACCAAGCACACCATCGTGCAAGTGCAGACGTTTCCGAACAATGTACGGGAAACGAATTACTAGACACACTAACACACACAACAAAATACAACAACAAAGTGCAAGTGTGAAAGGTGACATGTGAAGAGTATGCACACAAAAGAAAAGCATACATATGCAATCATTACAAGTGTGTGTGTGTGTGCAACTAAATCTCTTCAATGAAAAACTAAGCACTAGAGATATACCTTTGGAGTGCTTATCACCTTGAGGTCTTGAGAGGGCCTTTGAGCTTGATCATCATTCACCTAAGTTACCCTTACAATTTAAACCCCAATTGTGGTTTGTCACTGAAATAAACCAATCAAACTTTGAGGAACTTACAGAGACCAATCATGCAAGCTCAACCAAGGAAGCAAGCTAAACCGGTTCAACAACAAAGAAGAAATGAACCAACGCAACCACAACGACATGGGAAGGCTCCTATGCATGCACAAGGACATGGTATGATTCCTAACTTCATCCCTACATGTCATTTTTGTGGTATTGATGGTTATATTAGACCAAATTGCTTTCGTTATATTAAAATGTGTAGAGCTAAAAGCATGATTGAAAAGAAAAAGAGTAGAGCCAAGATGCATGTTCCTAGGAATAAAAGAACTAATTTGCATGATCCTAGGACATCTATAGCCCATGTACCATTGACCACTAGGAAGGAAAGTGTTTCACCTAGGTGGATTAGAAAAGATGAATACTTTTGCAATGTTGCTCAAATTGCCTTGAAAGTAAATTCATCTAACTTTTGGTACTTAGATAGTGGGTGCTCTAAGCACATGATGGGAAACAAGAGTTTCTTTTAGACTCTTGTCATGGAGGAAGGAGGATGTGTCACCTTTGGTGATGGATCTAAAAAGAAAGTTGTAGGGAAAGGAACCATCTCCATTCCCGGATTACCCTCCTTATCCAATGATTTATTTGTTGATGGCTTGAAAGCCAATTTGATAAGCATTTCTCATCTTAGTGATGAAGGATTTTCCGTCTTGTTTAGTAAAGATGATTGGTTAATCCTAAAGCCCAATGGACAAACCTTATTGAAAGGTATGAGATCTAGCAACAATTGCTATTGTCTTTAGGCTAGAGTTGTCTCTTGTAATATGTCCAAGGATGACCCAATAGAGTTGTGGCATGAAAGACTTGACCACATGAACTATCAAGATTTGCGAATCTTAGATAAGTTCAATATTGTGCGCGGCCTTCCTAAGCTAGGGAAGAAAGCCAATGGTGTTTGTGGACCTTGCCAACAAGGAAAACAAACCAAAAGCATGCACAAAAAGGGCAAGTATCTCTCCACCAAGGAGCCCCTAGAGCTTTTCCACATGGATCTTATGGGTCCCATGCAAACCGAGAGTTTAGACGGAAAGAGATACATCTTTGTTTGTGTAGATGATTTCTCTAGGTTCACATGGACATATTTCCTTAGAGAAAAATCTGAAACTTTTGACAAGTTTAAAATGCTTTGTACTAAAATTCAAAATGAAATGAATTCAAACACAAAAAGCATTAAACGGATTATAACTGACCATGAGAGGGAGTTTGAGAATGCCTACTTTGAAAGCTATTGTAATAGCTTAGGCATCTCCCATGAGTTTTCGGCTCCTATGACACCTCAACAAAATGGAGTTATTGAGAGGAAGAATAGGGTTCTTCAAGAGATAACCCGTGTGATGTTGCTTAGCAACAATGTCCCTAGGAACCTATGGGCCGAAGCCGTCAATACAACTTACTATATAGGAAATAGAGTTTTCTTGAGGCCCGGTACTAGGCAAACCCCCTATGAGTTATGGAGAGGTAGAAAGCCAAATGATAGCTACTTCCACTCTTTTGGAAGCAAGTGCTACATTTTAAATTACCGTGATCAACTTGGTAAGTTTGATGCTAAGAGTGAAGAGGCTATCTTTCTTGGATATGCCTTAAATAGTAGAGCCTATCATGTTTTCAACTTGAAAACTCGAAGCGTCATGGAATCATCCAATGTTGTCATTGATGATACAAGGCTCAAGTCTAATGACTATGAGGAGGAGGTTTCTATAGATCATGACTCTCCATTGGAGAATGTTGTGAAGACTCCTAATGTTAGGACGTCTAACCTTGATAAAGAGGACACTCAACCTCTTTATAGAGTTCCTCTCTTGAACTCTAATGAACCCACTCCACGGGTTAGGAAACTCCATGATAAAGATGGCATCATTGGAGAAGTGAATAAAGGTGTTAAAACTAGGCGTTAAATAGCTAATATCATTAGCTATACATGCTACACCTCTTAAATAGAACCTAAAAAGGTTGATGAAGCCTTAAATGATGAATTTTTGATTCTTGCAATGCAAGAAGAGCTAAACCAATTCGAAAGGAATGAGGTTTGGACTCTAGTCCCTAAGCCTAAGACTAATGTCATAGGTACCAAATGGATATATAAGAACAAATCTGATGAGAATGGCAACATAGTGCGTAACAAGGCTAGACTTGTTACACAAGGGTACTCTCAAATTAAGGGTATTGACTTTGAGGAGACATTTGCTCATGTTGCCCGTTTAGAGTCTATTATGCTTCTCTTGTCCATTTCTTGTGTGCACAAGTTCAAATTGCACCAAATGGATGTGAAGAGTGCCTTCATCAATGGCTTCTTGCTTGAGAAAATGTTTGTTGAACAACCCAAAGGGTTTGTAGATGTACACCACCCCAACCATGTATATTGCCTCAAGAAGGCTCTCTATGGGTTGAAACAAGCACTAAGGGCTTAGTATGAGCGCCTCACTCAATTTCTTGTTGATAATAACTACACAAGAGGTAGTATTGACAAGACCCTATTCATCAAGAAAGACAACAATGAGCTCTTTATAGCTCAAATATATGTTGATGATATAGTGTTTAGCTCTACCAATAACACCAAAGTCCAGCAATTTGTTGATGTTATGTCTCATGAGTTTGAGATGAGTCTTGTTGGTGAGCTAAGTTACTTCCTAGGTTTATAAATTAGGCAATTAAATTATGGGATTTTTATAACCCAAGCTAAATATGCTAAAAACCTAGTGAAGAAGTTTGGTCTAGAAA
Organism: Acer yangbiense; assembly: GCA_008009225.1. Classification (NCBI taxonomy): domain Eukaryota; kingdom Viridiplantae; phylum Streptophyta; class Magnoliopsida; order Sapindales; family Sapindaceae; genus Acer; species Acer yangbiense. The sequence continues at coordinate 6,984,655 of CM017767.1, forward strand.
ATGCCAAACATTGTGATACACCCATGAGTACCACTTTGAAGCTATGCAAGGATGCTAGTGGTAAAAGTGTGGAACAAACTCTATATCGGGACATGATTGGTAGCTTGCTTTATTTGACCGTAAGTAGGCCCGATATATCTTTTAGTGTAGGTGTGGGTGTGGGTGTAGGTGTGTATGCTAGATACCAAGCGGATCCTAAGGAGTCCCATCTCTCTTCTGTAAAGAGAATCATTCGCTATGTGAATAGGACATCCAACTATGGGATTTGGTACTCTTTTGACACTAATGCTAGTTTAGTTGGCTTTAGTGATGCGGATTGGGCAGGAAATTGCGATGATAGGAAGAGCACATCAGGCGGTTGCTTCTTCCTAAAGAACAACTTGGTGTCTTGGTTTTGCAAGAAGCAAAACTCGATTTTCTTGTCTACAACCGAAGCCGAGAACATAGCCGCGAGGAGTGGATGCACACAACTCCTATAGATGAAGCAAATGCTAATCGACTACGGATTCAATCAAGGTACTCTAACCCTCTTTTGTGATAATATAAGTGCTATTAATATTTTCAAGAATCTGGTACAACACTCTAGGACTAAACATATTGACATCCATCATCATTTTATAAGAGAACTAGTTGAGAACAAATGCATTATACTTGAACATGTAGGTACAAATGATCAACTAGAGGACTTATTTACTAAACCCTTATGTGCAACTAGGTTTCATGCACTTAGTAAATCTATTGGGATATGTCTTGTGACTTGATGTGGTTTGGAAATTGACCCCATAAGGGGAACTCGAGCAAAGAGAGCAATTGCATACTTGTCACGTGCAAAAAATTGAAAAATCTTATGCTCATTTTTTAGTTGCTTAAGTATCTTGGTTGCACATATGTTTATATGATATTTTCTTCAATAAGTGTGAACCTTGCTTTGATTGCAATCCATGTCATATTTATGTTCAAACATGCATTTTTGGACTAGGAGATTCACTTAGGAAGTACTATTTGAATGACCTATAATGATCTCCATGATATGATGATTCTTAAATGACATGCTTAAAATGTGAAAAGCATGAAATTCAGATAACATGCTCAAATGAAAAAGCATGAATTGATGATTGCAATTCTAAATGCAAAACAATGTGTGAAGCTTATGAGACTCAAATGAATAAAGGATCTTGCATCCATTCTAAGGTTTTTAAAATCCAAATGTCACTCTTTCTTTATTAGTTGAACATGGCTACTATCATACGGGTATCTGACCCGGAAAAATCAAATAGGGTGCAAAGTCGCTCATGCCATGTTTTGCTTATAAATTTGGATATAGTTGCTCTAAAATTGAATTCAATGAATTTTCTATATCCTTGCTTTGATTCATGACAAATGGTGAAATTGATTTGAATTCTTTAAGGAAACCTTTGTCATTTGCTTTGCCAAATACCATTGATTTTTGGATTTGAATGCAACATGTCTTGCGTGCAAAGCATCTTAATCACACATTTTAATAAAATAAATCTTCTTGTTTCTCTCCATTTAATTGAGTTGCATAAAGTGTCTTATATGATTATGCAAATGACTTGTATACTACTATCTCTCTTTGCTACAAGTGACCCTATTGGGGGATACTCCTTTGCCCATCTCATGACAAAAAGGTGGAGTAATATGTGGTAAGGATTGTAGTAGCAAATTCACATGTTGGGGAGTTTACATATTGAGGGGGAGTAACCCGTTGAGGGAGAGCATTGCATTGCACATTCATTGCATGATGTTGTATGTTTTCTTTAATGAAAAATTCTTTAATGCAAATATTTGTTTTAACTTCACTTGATCATCTCACATACACTTGCTTTGGAAAGTGTAATTTTTTTTTGTTTTGAAGGATTGATTGTTTTACAAGAGATTGAAGACTTAAAGTTTTTATTTTTTTGTATCTCTTTGTAATATAGAAAATCATTGTTGACCTTTAGTTTCAATTTTGTTGTGAGGATCAATGTGAGTGGTGGTTTTGTCACGAAATAACCAAAGAGGGAGATTGTGAGTTTCTCAAAGTTTGATTGGCTTATTTCGTGGACAAACTACAATTGGGGTTTGATGTAAGGGTAGCCTAGTTATTGGTGATCAAGTTCAATGGCCCTTTCAAGTCCTCATGAGAAGAAGCACACCAAAGGTAATTTCTTGTGCTTACTTGCTTTGAAGAGATGTAGTTGCACACACTCACAACTCATGCATATTTCTTTCTTGTATGTTGTGTATTTTATATGTGTGCATTCATGTTCATTGATCTCTCTTCATGCATTTTTTAATTGATTGCATCTTGTTCATGACAATGCCATGACATGTTAGGCATTATAATGCATTCACTTCACTTTTCACACTTGCACAAATTGCTCATTTTAGACTAAGTGTGAATTAAATTTGAAAAGAGAAAAATTCTCTTTGATCGCTGCCTGTACTATCCTTGGTACACGTGCATGGGCAGCGGTCCATGTCAGGTTGAAAAACCTAATGCTTTTGCGCCGTGCATACAGCGGCCAAAACACATGCCTTTGGGGCGGTCTCCATAGCGGTTGAGAGCAGAGCTTTCACGCTATGCGTACCGTTGCGGAGGCATTTGCACGCGTAGCGGTATAGGGAGTGGTAATTCGGCCAAAATGTTTTAAAAAATTGACCAAAACGACTATGCTTTGAAGAGACCACCTATATAAGTGTCACTTATGTCTCTAGGTCATTTTGAGAGAGTTCAAATCATTTTTCTTACTTTAAACATTTTTCAAAAAAGAAAAAAATCACAAGTACTCCCATTTAAACACTCAAAGTTATTCCTTTGTGCATCAAAGTTCATCTTGCATCATCTATGACTATATAGGATGCATCCATGTATGGTTTTGCTACATCACATATTGCTTGGTAAAGTTTTCACTAATTTCATCTAATCTTAGTGTATTTCTTAACAAGTCATCTCTTTAATTACTTGTATGTTTTTAGATCATATGCTAAATACAAGATATAGATTGTTTGTGGTGTTGTAATTGAGTCTTGTATTGTGATAGCTATACCTAGGATGGCTTAATCTTATATTGTTATGCTTTATGCCATGTCATATAGCAATTAATATCTAGGATTGATTTAATTGTCATCTTATAATCCTAGATAAGCATTTAGTGTAACCTAGCTCTATTTGCATATTTAGATATCATATATATTCACATAGGTTGTTTAATCTCTTTATTGAGAAGTAAGACTTGTGGCTAAAGTTGCTTAGGCCACAAACAATTGGACTAGGTTCACTTTTATAGGCATGCAGGTAGTAGAGGTGGGTTAGTGACCGTAGGGTTTGACGTGGTCAACCTAGGTTGTGGACACCTTTGCAATTAGTGGATTCGAGGTTTGTGTGTGGCACACATAACAGCCAGTGGTTTTCTTTGTTGAAAGTTTCCACGTAAATATCAAGTGTCATTTATATTTCCGCACTATTACACTTGATATATTGTTTTGACTAAATTAGGGTTATTTTCATAAAATTGACTAATCGCAAAAATTTGGTTATATAACTTGTTAAAATCTATTCACCCCCCTCTAGGTTATATATATATAGAACACACCGTTATTTGTTTTAGACAATGATATGGATGTACATTCCGTACAAAGACTACTGGTACCTTTGCCGGAAATCAATCCTTGCAAGCATGTGAATATGTAATTCATTGATTGATCTAATTTTCAGGTTTCTACTATAGTTATAGGTCACACTCCTTGTTAGGGTTCTAAACCCAAATAGATATGATTTATAGAGATTTAGAAGAGAAATGGGTAGAAGTAGAGAGATTGAAACTCAATGAGAGAAGAAATAGGCAGAAGCTGAGATAATTAGATACATACACTATGTTTGGTTTGATGGAACATGAGAGAAAGGAAAGGAAATGATTTGGATGAATTTCTAATAACTTGTTTGGATTGTTAAATGAGATAGAAAGGAAAGGGAAGGGAAGGAAATGGAAGGAAAATGAGAGAATAATTTCTTCTTGTTTCACCCAATTTGGTTTCCATCCAAATTTGGGAGAAAAATGAGGAAAAGGAATCCGGAATTAATGATTTTTTCAATATCCCAAAACTAACCCTATTAATATTGGGTATTCATATTGTTGAAAGAATGATATTTTCGTAAATAGAATGAAATGAATTCATTTATTTCTCCCATCCAAATAAGATTGGTTTCCTTTCCTTTCTTTAATATTTATAACCATCCAAACAATAATCATTAAAAACACTTTCTTTTCCTTTCATTTCCCCATTTCCCTTTCCTTTGCTTTCCTTTCTCTCATATTCCACTAATCCAAACATAGAGATAGAGAATTAGGAGGACTTTTGGATTTAACTTCTTGTTAATAAAATACATATTTATAGTTGTTGTTTATGACTAAAAGATAATTCATAATTTAAAATAATCCTAAACAACTCTAATCTAAATCTAATTGATATTTTAATTAAAACATTTATTCATCTCCCTAACAAGAGTCCTAACACTCCTGAATCAGTCATCAAAATGAAAGCAGAAACTAACAAACCACTGAGCAATTCACAGTCTAGGAGGAGCTTGCCTTTCTTCTGTTTTTCCACTCAACAAGTACATAAAAACCATGCGTATATTTGTTTTATTCACAAGATCACTAAGTATGAAATTCAAGGAGGAAATGAAGCATACCCTCCATAAAATGTATGTGAAACAAAGTCAAGGTCAGTAGTACACCAAGGACTCACCAACTCAAGTTAACTTTTGAAGCAATCTTACTCTTAACAATTCTGCAACTTCTGACGCTTCTGAACTTCTTCCCTTACAAGCTTATGTTTATTCCTGACCATTCTTTTGAAAAAATTAAAACAAACAAACAAACCAAAGAACTGTTAAAAGGAAACTGTATTCCAATTCAGGTGGCAGAGTTTGCCGAAGGTTTGCTCTCTTGGAGGGAGATAACCGTTTCAAAAGCACCCACCAAGGCTTTAACCTTACTTTTCCGGGTTTCAACGAGTTTACTTGCTGTTTGTTCAATGACATTATTAAACAGGATCTGTGAATCTTTCTTTCCCTGCACATCTTGATGCCTCAAAACAACTTTTTCTGAACCAGTTTTTCCATCATTCTTTTCATCATCAATTCCTCTTTTCTTAAAGATTCTCCTGCCATCAGCCTTCAGGCCGAGGTTCTCACCAAGAACTCTTCCTCGCCTGAACTTAAGCCTCCTTGGACCATTGTTCTCAGACTGAATGTCAACAACCTTTCCCCTCCTAAAACGTAATTTCACTACTTCGGAATCCTTGTCCTCAGAATGAACAACCCCATCCTTTCTGGGCCTCCCTTGGCGTTCATCCCTCAAATCCTCCTCTTCTTCCTCGCTCATGGTTGCATCGTACTCAGATTCAGAGAGAGAATCGTCTTCTGCCGCAGTCTCTGTGTACTCCGATTTTTCTTGGTCATCTTCATTTTGTAATGAAGATGATGGAGAGATTGGAAGGGATTCAGGTAACGAATATGATGGAGCTAGAGATGATTCAAGTGCACTTCTTTCATTTTGATCAGATTCCAAAGAATTTTTCTCAGTTTCCATCTTTATAACATACAGGGTCTTTTCCAGAAGCAAATCTTTGTTGACTTGCTTCAGCTCAATCTTCGGTTGATCAGGTTCAGATTTTTTTACCTTGCCCTGAATCTTCATTGGAGGCACAACTTTCAGGCTCTTGTGCTTTCTTCCAATATTGCTTGTGACTCTACCGAGAGAAGGCTTAGGAAACAATGATGCTCTTGATACTCTACTGAGAGAAGGTCCAGTAGACAGTGATAACCTTGAGACTTTACTGATAGAAGGTCCAGGAGGCAATGGTGTTTTTGTCACTCTACTGTTAGAAGATTTAGGAGACAATGATGCTCTTGGGGAAGCCATCACTTTCTTTATAGTTACCTTGGGAGCCCCCGTAATCATTCCTATCTTGATCTCACTGTTTCTTCCGGCACTTAAACCTCTTGAAAGCTTAGGGGTTGACTTTGGCTGCTGCACAAGAGAATTTGGCTTCAAAGCAGAGGCACGCTTCACAGATGCATTTGTTTCTATAGATTTGAATGAAGTTCGTTTTGAAGAAACCTCAACAACTCCAGAAGACATTGATGCTTCCTCCTTTTCAAATGAAGGAGATTCAGATACACGGGCTTTTGAATTGGGTGAAGGTCTGAGCTTGGCTGCTGGTGTCTTCTTCTTCTTCTTCTTCTCCCCATAGAAATCTTCATTCCTAACTGGATTTTGGTCATCTTGTGATGGGTTCATGTTGGGGACATCTGGTGATTTTGTTGGCACTTCCCGTTTGATGATCTCAGGGATATCAGATAAAGAGGTTGTTGCAATGGGAAAAGGTTTGGGCTTGTCATCTAATGTCTTCTTCCTCTCTGGCAAGATCACGCTGGTGGTTGGACTTTGTTCACCAGGTTGTGGTTTTGCGACTCTTTTCAGTATAGGCCTTCTTGCGTTAGCTTCAGATGCATGTTTCCTCCCATATTTACAGAAATCATGACAAGAACCAGTAGAAGCTCTGAGATAATGAGGAATAACTTGTTCTCCATTGTTTGAAAGACCGGCCTTTACCAAAGCGTTCCTCCTTGAACTACCTCCATTAGGCACTGGTAAATCGGTACTCTCCTCTGCCATCAACTAGACACAAGATGAAGAGAACAACAATTCAGAATAGACAACTCCAGAAAATAATTATAAAACCAAAATAAACAGAGATCTTGCAATACAAAAACTTATACACGCCAGTGCCAATATCTATTCGAACACTATTATGAACTGAGAACGACACTGAACAAGTGCAGATTCAAACTGAAAAGTATTACATATGATTTTTAAAATCAATACACACTCGTGTTCACAGAACATCATTACAAATTAAAGTTCCTTGAACTCCTGCCTTTTTTGTTTATTTTGACACCATCAACAGACACATCCACAATTACAAACATTAACCACATATTGGGCAACAGCATTGACTTCTCCTCGGATGAATTACAAACATAACAAATACCTTGTTCTATAAAAAGCTACAAACTTCAAGGTATTAATTCTACAATTGTGTGCGAGATGAAACCTAATAAATAAAAAATAAAAAAAGTTTCCTCTCATTATATACCAAACAACCAGAGAGAAATTGAAAAGCACCAATCAATGAGAGCAATAGCACACCAATAAAATTATATCCAGACAACACATATCAAACTCCAAAATGGAATTAATGATATATATTTTTTTTATATAAATTTTTAAAAAGCTCTTGAATCACACATAAAATCTATCAACATAAACCTTTACATTATCAAACACAAACCCGTTTCACGAAAACGAAATACAAAGTATATACATAAAAAAAAAAAAATTAAAAAAAAAATCAAGCGTGGTAGCTAAGCAACCAAACGTACGTTTACCAAACCCAAAACAGAGCTCGAATTCAAAGCAAAATCAAAACTTAAAAATAATAAAAATAAAAATAAAAATAAAAAAACGTAAAAACGAAAACACAATCAGAGCTGAAAGCGCACCAACAAACCTTCCATCAAAACAAGTTCATATTGAGAACCCAAAAACAAAAAATCACCAAGACCCCATATTGAAGTAAAGAACCCAAACCAAAATCCAAATTTGAACAAACAAACCGGGTTTAATAGTGTAAAATGTAGAGAAATGGATAGAGAAGTTACCTTTTGTTGTTGCTGTAGCTGTTGCAGTGCTTAACCAGAAAGCGAAGTAAAAGGGAATTCAATTTTTATCGTTCTTGAAATCGTGTGTGTATTGTTTGAGAGATCGTGCAAGCAACTGTTTTTGGTGACCATTTTATATATATATATATAAATTGTTGTATTTTTTTGTTCAAGTGGGCTTTTCTCTTCTCTGCGTGTTTGTTGTGGATTTCTTTCCTTTTCAGAAGACCAGAGAAAAAGAGAGAAGACGAAAAGTGTGTAAAGGCATGGGAGCCCACTCAAATCGATTGTGGATTTTTATATAACAAATTTAATTAATACAGCCTTTCAAAAAAAAAATTAATACAATTTTTTATACTAAGGGGTCATTTGTTTTTTCCACTTAACACTTAATGGGTCTGAATTGAACTCATTAAGTTATTTTTTTTTTTTAAGTGGTCAAACAACTTAAAAATATCAAAAAACAACTTTTAAAAAAAAAAATAAGAAATCCTGACTTTTAACTTAATTCCAAATCACTGAATTATAATTAAAATATTTTCTTCCAAGTCTATCCTCCAAAAAAAAGATATATTTCTAAATTTATCTTAATTTGATATGGTGTAAAATTCTTTCTTTTAATGTATTTCTTATTTTAAAAGGCTTTTAAAAAGAAAGAAAAAAAAACTCTAATCACTTCTCATATTGAAATCATCCTGGGATTATACAATTGAATTTCTATCCTACAAAATCCTGGTAAGAACTCTTTAATTTTTTTTAATTTTTTTTTTTATCTACGTATATTAGTGAATAAACTTGTCTATCATATTATGGTGTTTGTTATCGTTATTTTATTATGATATTATGATCATGATGTTATGATATATTGTTTTCTTCAGTAATCCAATTGTTTTTCCTGCATATCTTGATATATATATATATATATATGTATGTACCGGTGTATATAATTTATGGACCTATTTCAAAAAAAAAAAAAAAAATGGTTTCTGGTTACATATGATCTAGGAAACAAAAAAACAAAACAAAAAATAAAAATAGTTTCTAGAATTATATACTGGATATTTGGACAATATGTAAAATTGAACTTGAACTTTTTTTTATTTTTTTTTACAATAAATTGAACTTGAACTTTGTTTGCAGAATAACATACAAAATTATACTCCTAGATGATTTTTTTGTTTTGTTAAATTAAACTTTATTTGCGGAAAAACATGCAAAATCTTATAAAGAGTGTTGCATGTTAAATTATAAAGAGTGTATAGATGTAAAATTACTTCTTTTCAAACAATTTTATTTTTAAAAAACAAACATGTTGATAATACATTCAAACGTGAGAAAAAAAAAACAAATATGTCATTCAGATTCAGATTTCAATCACTATTCAGTCTTCAGTAAAATTCAGGACTATTCAGTCTTCAGACAAAAAAACAAACGAACCCTACCAATACCATAACTACAATTTTCACTTTTATAATATATTTTGAGTTTTCAACTGTTTCTTTTTTTGTCTTGGTGCAACCAAATTTGATAACATATTTAAAAAAAAAAAAAATTATTTTATTTTCTTTAAAAATGGAAAGAATATCTATCTTATCTGAATCTTTAATATATTTAGTTTGTTAGATATGATGTACCATTAATAGATTTTTCTAATGAATTAATTGACATCTATGTATAAATTACATCTTTCATTGAATTCAGAATTTTTTATTTATTTTTAAATACATTGAATTCAGATGTATACATTAATTAACTATTGAAAATTACATCAATGTATTTTTACATGTTTTCAAAACGTGACCCCTCTCTAGAGATGTTGTTTTCCAAACTTGTTTATAGAAAGTAGAAACATATTTTTCTCAAAGTATTGCTATTCTTTCATGTAAGTCCTCTATTTTATGATTGGCTTATTTCATGACAAACCACATTGGGGATATTTTTGTAATAGGTGGCTTAGGTCCTCGATGGCAACTTCCAAGCATCTCCGTGACTTCAAGAGCGAAAGGTATATTTACTTGACTTGCCTCTTGAAAAGTTTAGGTGCACACACACACTTACATACATTTGAATTGACATTTATACATTATTGTTTATACGTTTGCATCCACTACACTTCTCACATAGGGGCGAAGCTAGGTTTCGACTTTGGGGGGGTTAAGACAAAAACAAATATTCAAACTAATGCTGGACAAATATAGTTTTTCAGAAGTTGGAATATTAATATTAGATGTTGATGAAGATGAACCAGCTTCTAAGGTTTTAATTCTTTTGAAAAATCCATTGATTGTCGATGGCTTTCTCATTTGAAAAAAAAAATCGAATGAATTTAAATAAATAAACATTTAAATATATATATATATATATATATATATATATATATATATATATAGTCTTTCTATTATCAGTTCGAACTAACAAAAGATATATTAGTTTCTTGCATGTGGACCATTGGATTTAAAAAATGCTTTGACAAGTGTATGCAGCCAAGTCAAAGTATTTAAATCCAGTGGCCCACATCAAGGAACTGATATATCTTTTGTCAGTTCAAACTGATAATAGAAAAATTGTATATATATATATATATATTTTTTTTTAAATGGATTGACCTAAGGGACTTGAATCCCTCACCACTTACGTGGAAGGAAAGTGCACTATCAGCTCTGCTAAGAGGTGATGTGCATAAATAAATATTTAAATAAAAAACTAGTATAATAAATGTAGCAAAATCATATATTTTTTAAAATGAAGGATTCATTAAAGAAATCATATTAATAAATAATAACCAAAGAAAATAAAAAATAAAATTAAATAATGAAAAAAAAAACTTAAAATATTTATTAATTTGTAATCTCGTACATGAAATTATTCGGATAGACGAACCGAAGAATAAGAAGAATTTAATTGCAACAGTAGGAATGAAGATGCTTAAATGAAAAACTGGAAAAAAAAAAAAAAAAAAGTATATATATATTAGACTAGTTCATGATACCTAAAAAAACCAAATCCTAAAAGCATTTATTTTCTCTTCAAGGTTAAAGAGAAATACATCAAATTGGACTTTATTTATTTATTTATTCTAATAACAAAAATATTAAATAACCTACTTACGTACACTTATATACATGCGCCCCTGCACACGCCCTTTATGTATGCTTTGTTCATCTTACATTTGTGTTATAATTGTTTATATGTGTGCATCCATTACATCCATCACACTTGCACTTCATTGTTAGATCCAAGTGTGGCTTTGTGTGATGTAATTTGTTTCCCGATGAATGATCAGAACTGTTCACGCATGCACGATGGTATGCTTGTTTTAACGCGATGGATGACCACTTGAGAAGGTCCCATTCTTCTCTTGGTTTGTGAGTGGTTGCCTTGTTACCGTTGTGAGAACCGTTGTGGCTTTCACAACGGTCTTGACAGCGGTGTCCTTTGTGAGCAAACCGTTGTCATTGACATTATTGGTTTTCACAGCGTTTTGGGTCCATTGAAGACCACTGTCGATAACGCTGTGAAAGCCACAGCAGTTCTCATAACGGTTTGGGCCTGTTTCGTCAAAACGATGTCATTTCACTTAGGGCTTCTATATAACCATCTCTTTCTCATCTTCTTCACTAAGACCACAAAATTAAAACCCTATAAAGATAGAAAGAGTGATTCTAGAGAGAGAAAGCTTCAAGCTTTATTCATCAAGATCCGTTAATTGAAAAGATTCATATATATCAACAAATGATGGTTGTATATGGGTGATATAAATCCTAAGTGTTTTACTAACTCCTTTGAGTTAGATCGTGTTTCTTGAAATACCATGGGTGAGATCGGAGTAGCATTTCCAGTCAATAACTCCATATCTTGGAATTACGGTTTGGCTTGTGGCTGGGAAGGTATGTACACAATAGTGGAATCCACTCTTTCTTGCGAGAAGTAGATGAGTAGTTCCCTTAAGGGTTAATTCGGGACTTGAACGATTAAGAGCGCTCTCCTTTTTCCGTAAAGAAATGAATGATATAATCATTCATTAAAGAATCAATGGTACTTAAAGGAAAAGATATAATTAGAGAGGCATAACGGACTTTATGACCTAGCTTTAATTATGAACTACTTGTGGAGGATCATACCATATGTAATAGCTATATCAATGGACATTGATAATTTGGTTGTGTAAAACATCTACAGTTACGAGAGTACAACCTTGGATTTTTAGTGGAATAACTCCGAGGTTAATAATTGTGAAATATTAATTAAAGAGTTTTATTAATTTTTTTAAGTATTATTGGAGCAACTATGGATCCATTAGGTCCTCTTACTAGCCCTTTACGATTGATTGTAATAAGGCTCACGGAGAATTTGATGGTCCAATTAATTATGTTATGAAAGTAACTTAAATATATTCTGGGAATTAATTAAATGATGTGATTATTTAATTAATATATTATTTAATTGATGAATTAAATAATATGATTATTTAATTGACATATTAGTAATTAAGAATTATTAATTGTTATTTGGAGGTTTAAGTTTCGAACCTTGACAAGAGTAAAAGAATAAAATAATAAGAGATTATTTTTATTTGCTTTAAAGAGGTCAAAGGTTCAAACATTAGTGGTGACTGAATTAAAAAGGATTTAGAATCCGATTTTAACTTGGTTTACTAAACCCTAGGATCCTAGTATATAAAATATACTTATCAGGAATAAAAAACTAATGGAAACCCTAAGAGAGATAGAGGGGTGCGGCCACATAGAGAGAGAAAGGAAAAAGTTTTTTGCTCTTCCCTAGCTTGGCCGAATTCACTAAAGGAGACAAAGGGTTGTCTTCCAGATCTCTGAAGTCTCCATTCAACTGCCCCCGGAATCTGTGACGTGCCCACACACATAGTTGCTAGATCGCAGGACATAGCTCGAAAGGCTTAGTGGTGAAGGATCGAAAAGAAAACGAAGAAGTGATCTTCAAAGGTATGAAAATAAATCTCTTCTTCATGTTCGTGTATACAAAAGGTCCAAAGACGATAAAATTTTAAAACCTATAAATCTTAACCACTTTGATTTTCCGCTACGCAACTTACAGTTACAAGATACCATTTTATTGTTACACACTATACTAAATTTGTTATAACATGAAATTGTTACCACACATGTTTTAATTACAACTTTCTACACGGAACTTACTAAATAGTATGAATATTTTGTTATTTGTATAAAATGAGTCGTTACATGATATGATAAAATAACATGAACAGTAAACGGGTTGTATTTTTTTATCCGATAAAACAAATAAACTTTAAATGTTTTAGCAGTATATAAATCTTGTGATAAAAATTCTATATTTTAAACATTTAAATTCTTTAATTAGTTTAATTATAATTATGAATTATAAAATACTTAATTTTTTTGTTTGAACCAAAGACTAAAGACACTGCAAAAAAAAAAAAGCAAAAAAAAATGGTTATTTTACATGGAAGACATCATTTTTTCAAAATTTTGTAAACAATGTCTATTTGAGTGTTGTAGAAAAATTACATGCAACAACATCGGTGAAAAACCGATGTAAATGATTTTAAAAACACATCGGTTATATATAAAACCGACGATGTATAACTAATATATTACAAAAAATAATCCACTATCGGGCAACCACCGCCGCAGGCCGTCGTAGGGCCACCACCGTCGACGTTGCCCGGTCACTGCCATCGGGCTACCACCGTTGCCACTACCGGCCCGCCCCACTTCTGATTTGTCATTATGAGAAATTAAACTTGAACCTCAAGTCAAAAGTTGCAAGCCTTTACCACTTGACTACAAGAGTTGATTTGTTAACAATTGCACAATATTTATATATAAACTATATGAGTTGTTAGAAATAAAAAAAATAAAAAATAAAAAACTTGTTAGATAAATTTAAATTTATTCAACTAATCAAAATTCTAATTTCTACGACAGACATATATTAAAAAATATTTATTGGAACTTTTAATAAAATTATAATTTTTTTAAACATATAAAATCAAGTTATGGGTCTATATTCTATAGGAGACTAGTGACATCAATTGTAATAAGCATGATTTGGAATACAACTCTCACTACCGGGAAGGTATTTCTCTACATGCATCTTGCAATTTAATGAACAAATGTAAGACTTGGATTCCTAATTTATATGGGTAATTAAATTATTAACGTTTCTCTTAGTATGAAACAAGAGGGTGCAAAAATAAAAATTTGAATTTTTTTAAAAATAAATGATTTAAAAGTAAATTTATTAAATTTAAAAATTTACTTATCCAATATCGGTTTGCCCAAAAACCGATATCTTATTGAAAAATAAATCCATATCGTTTTGCCCAAAATCCGTTGTCTTTTCAAACCGCAATATTTAAGACATCGGTTCATATAAAAATCGATGTCTAAACGTTTTTTTAATATCGATTTTTCCAAAAAATGTTGACTTTTTTGTAAGATCCTAGATTTTTGTTGGCTTGATTCCATTGCAAAACACTCTTTATTTGTAATGGTTAGTTACTTAGGTGGTTCTTGGTGAAAAGAAGCTTCAAAGGAGAAAAGCAACTTCTCATGCAAATATCGTCTTCAAGAGGAAAATCGTGTACTTGGATGCTAAGGTATCAAGATTCTTCTTCCTCTTGCAAGGCGTAAGCGCACACACATAATTCATACATGTGTATCCCTGCATCATTGTGCTACATTTGGTAAAACACATTCACACACCTATTGAAGTATGCACATGCATTAGTCTCATATTGACAAACATTGTAGAATTGCATGTTCTAGGACTATCTCTAGGAAATAGCATACTTGTGTGACTTTGTGTTTCTTTTATTTTGGACTTGAACATGATCTCATATGATTCCTTATTGAGTCCCGATCATTTCGGTTACTCATTCATTAGGTTTCAAGTCCAAACAATGTAGCTACGCTACTTTGCGTTCTCATTCGTTGAGTTGTCTTCGTCATCATTTTCCGAGATGAATTCTCAACTTTTTGTCAAAGTTTCAAAGTCTTTGTTGTGCGTGAGGGAGTCACGGTTTGTAATCCAAAGACAGATTCAAATTCGGAGTTCGGATACCCAAATACGGCTGAAGAACGCGTGAGGAGCGCAAGGGAGGCGAGCCATGGCCGAAGGCCATGTGGGAGGGATCCCGTGAGGAGGCTGTGAGCCTCACGGCCCACACATCCCTCTGCCCCCGTGAGGGTCACGCGCCTCACACAGGGCAAAGTGATGTGGCCTCCTCTGGTTGGTCACTCAATCTCCCTCTCTCTCTCTTTTAAAATCTCTCCTCCTTCCCTCCAAACAAACTTGAAGAAAAATTGAAAATAAAAATATGCAGATTTTCTTCTTGATTTTTGATTTCTTATTTTGATCATAACTCTCTCATTTCAACTCTGAATCAAGTGATTCAAAAGCCAAAAATGTTGGTCTTGAAGATAGGAACAAACCCCAAGCATTTTTATAGCCAAAGGATTTCGTGATTTTATGCAATGAGCAGATTTCAGTCCGAGGTTCATCCTTTGTATGTAAAACATCTTCTTCTTACTTTCTCTTTTGATCATCTCTTCTAATCTTCCTATTTGATAGATGAAATGTGTTAAGAATGATGTTAGTTCACACTCTAGGTTTATTTGATCGATTGATTATTGAGTTTTAGCTTTGTGATTTCATTTGAACATATTTTAGCTAAACTTGATTTACTTGAAATTGATTCTAGAAATGACTTGTATGATGTGCTTCATCATGATTTCTAGGTTTAATTTCATGATCTAAGAACTAAGAATTTTTGAGTGATATATTGAATATTCTTATCTTGTTCTTATTGATTAACAAGTCTTGATTTCTAGATACATTGGTGATTGTTTGTTGAAAGCATATTCTAGATTATCATTGAACATGTTCATAGAGCTTGATTGATCATCTTGCTTTATTTGTTTATGATTTGCATCATTTGCATCACTTAGATCATTGCCTTGTGAAAAGGTTGAAGTCTCTTGTTAAAGTGAGTGGAGCTTTAATTTGAGCAAGAAGACTTGGCTAGGAAAGTGTTCCGGATAGCCAAAGAAGTCTTAGTTAGGATAAAGAGGATTTGGATAACTAAGCAAAAGTCTTAGCTAGGAGTGTGATACTCCGGATGGTTGAGCTAGGGAAGTTTGACTAGGATCTTTGTGATCTAGATAGCTAAGCAAGGAAATCTTCCTAGAGGCTTGAGAGCCTTGGATAGGAAGTTGCTTCCTAGAGGTGTAGGACACACCTTGGATAAGGAGTAGGCTAGGTAGTTCACTAGGCCCGAGGGTAGACTAGGAGTTGATAACTTAGGGTGGATATCATGTGTTGATAGCCTTGAGTGTGTAAGTCCTTTCCGTCATAGTGAATTGCTTTGCTGGTGGTTGTGGTATCAACCTATGGATGTTTCCTTTTTGAGGTTTTACCACGTAAAAACAATTGTGTCAAGTTTCGTTTTTATATTTCTTTATCTTCCATATCATGTATTGATTGTATCACTTGTATATTGATTTCTGCATGTGTTGGCTATAACAATTCATTTGTTAAGACACATCAAGTGTGCATTTCATTCTTGTATTTGAGAATTTTGAATTTGGAAGAATTTGGGCCTATACCTATTCATACCCCCCCCCCCTCTAGGTATATTTTACTCTATATTACTTAAGGGAATTTCAGTTGGTATCAGAGCGGGTGTCTAGACGCACTTAGATAGATCCTTTCTTTGTAGTGTTTGTGTTTTGCTTTATTTGATATAGTCATGATTAAAGAAGTGTGTTCCTATGTGGCTTCTTATCAATGATTTTATTCTTGAAAATGAACACTTGTCTAAAGTCAATATGTCCCTCAATAAGAACCTAGATAATCATGGTCTAGGCTCAAAAGAATTCAATGAACTTAAAGACAAGATCCTAAGTCTTGAAATGATCCTAAGTCTTGAAATGAACTTAAAAGATAGCAATGATAGACTTAGCATCTTGAAGCAAGAAATTGAGCAAAGGGGTAGTTCTCTTATTAGTGCTAGAAGACTACAAAACATGCTTAAAGCTTGAAACAAATACTCGGTGTGTTCTATATATTAATCTAGAAGGGGGGTGAATAGATTTTATACAATTTTACCAAATTTTCGCATGTATGTCAATTTTACGAAAATACCCCCAAACTAGTCAATCAAGCAATCAAGTGTAAATGTGCGGAAATAATAAATGACACTTGATATTTACGTGGAAACCCTCAATAGGGAAAAACCACGGGCTGGTAAGTGCGCCACACTCGAACCTCGAAATCCACTATATGAAAAGACGGTTACACCCTTAAGTGATTCTCGGACTCTCACCCTAGATAATCTCAGGTTATGGACACTACCACTCGCCACTTTTGGTTCAATCCCTAGTGATATCCCCTGATATACTACTCTTGGCGTGAACACCCTTTAATCTACCCTGCGGGCCTTTTATAGTGGCTCTTAGTCCAATTTGCTCATGTGACCACCTAATCCCGGTGTAGCGACCTAATCCCGGTCTATCACACAAGACTTACATTCTCCGAAGAGATCAAACACTCTATGTGAATATGCAATGAATATTCAAAGAGCAAATAAAGCTAGGGAACCTTAGATGCTTATCTAGGATTATATGATGACAATAAAATCAATCCTAGATATCAAAATAGCTATATGACATGGCATACAACTTTAGCTATGTTAAGGATGACCAATCCTAAATACAATAGCTATCACAAATAACCCACAAACATTCAAAAGATTAACTAGTTGATTAAAATACAATCTATCAACCTAGTTATCAATAAATCACACAAGAATGTTTATGGCATAGCTTTTAGGTAATAATGACCTAATCAATTAAGCTATCAAAAATAACCTCAATCATATAATGAGATTAATTAGCTAGATGTAAAATAGGCATGAAAACCTAGCTAACATAAATAACCTAATCAACATATAATCTCAATCATGTATGTAGAAATTACTTAAAGAACATACAAGTGATAAAAGAGATAAATTGATAAGTAAAGACACTAATTACGTAAGATAATAGTGTTCAACATATCATACCATGTGTGTTGAAGAAGACCCATGCATTAGCACATGTTAGATGAACCTAGATGATGATTTGTGCATGTGGGAATGGGTTTAGAGAGATAAAGATGTAATCTTTAAGCTTTTTCTCTCAAGTCTCTCTTTCTCTCTCAAGAATATGGAGCCTCTCTCTCTAGGGTTTGATTTTGTGGCTCTACCCTTAAAATGATGAGAAAGATATGTATTTATAATGCCCAAGTGAAACTATGTCGTTTTGGAAGAAATGGAAAAATTATGGGCATTTTCGCGGTACACGCGTCAGTGCAGCGACTCAAGATTCGAGCACTTTGAAACATGACCAAATAACATCGAAACCTTTCGTATGATATATCGTTGGAAAGGTATGGATGTCTAAGTTCTACTAGTTTTTACAGAATGACATTTAGACGTCTATAGAAAGAGTTATGATCAATTGAGTGATCAAAGGTCAGAAACAGACAACAACAGAGTTGCCCTGTTTTGGTTGTAACTTTGGAGATTTTAAAACCAATCCAAACGGTCATAAAATATTACGAATAATATACCATTGGAAAGGTATGGGTGTCTAGTTTGTATAGAAATTTTCAAAACTCATTTTGAAGTTTTGTGTAAAAAGTTATGGCCACAATACCATACATAGGTCAGTTTTGAAAATCATTAAAATCCAATCTCTTGAAACTAGACATTTTACTCCAAACAACCCAACCAAATCTAACACTTATCCAAGAGAAGAATGAGACCTTCTCAAGTGGTCAACCATCGCGCTAAAACATGCACACCATCGTGCAAGCGCGGACATTTCCGATTACACAAACGGAAACGAATTACACCACACTTAAGACTAATCATGAAGTGCAAGTGTGGGAAGTGAATGCATCCTTATGCCTAAACATGTCATGGCATTTCAATGAACAAGATGCAATCACTTAAACATGCATGAATAGAATTCATACATTTGCATCCTAATGCCTAAACATGTCATGGCATTTCAATGAACAAGATGCAATCAAATAAAACATGCATGAATAAAATTCATGACTTTGCATCCTAATGCCTAAATATGTCATGGCATTTCAATAAACTAGATACAATTAAATAAACATGCATGAAGAGATATTCAACAATTATGAATGCACACATATGAAAACACACAACATATAAGTATAAGAAATATGCATGAGTTGTGAGTGTGTGCAACTATGATCTCTTCAAAGCATGTAAGCACTAGAATTTACCTTTGGTGCTTCTTCTCTTGAGGTCTTGAGAGGGCCATTGAATTTTCACCAATTCCTAAGCTACCCTTACAACAAGCCCCACATGTGGTTTGTCCACGAAATAAGCCAATCAATAATTGGGAATCCTTACAAAGCCAAACTTAGTGAGCACTTAAATCAAGAGAAAAAGTATGAACAATGGCTAAATAAATCACATAAAGATGTTAGGAAAAGTTATGACATCTTAGAGAAATATTCCATTAAATATAAGATGCTTAGTGATAAACTTGATGAGACAAGTAGGGTGATTGACAAGATGTCATCTAGTTCTAACAAGGTTGAATCCCTCATTAAAAGTGGAAAGCATTCATGTGACAAAAGAGGTTCGGGTTATATCAATGAGAAGGAGACTCTTTCATCTAACAAATCTATTTTTGTCAAAGCAAGTGTTGAATCAAATGTAGGTACTCTCTCTCAAGGTAAAGCAATGAAAGCTACCGGAGGTGCCTCTACTTCAACAAGGAACTCAAATGGAAGATCACAACAAGATCAACATCAAGGAGCAATAACCTCAAATGCAAGAGGTGAAGCATCAAGGGTTGCACTTCAAAGAGGAAGAATTGTGAGAAGACCAAAGGCTATGGAAGTAAATGCAAATGGTAAATCTCTCAAATTTATTCCTATTTGTCATCATTGTAATATGATAGGACATATTCGACCTAGATGCTTTGAATATATTCAGAAATGAAAACTTGATTATGCTTTTCATGATATGGCTTTGAATGGACCTAGGCAATCATCCATGTATAGATATAGTAATAGACCTAGAATGACCTTGGAAAAGCATGTTGTGAAGAAACTTGTTGATGACTTGCTTGCTAAATCTTGTGTTGTGCCTCACTTTACTATGCATAAGAAAATTGATAATGCTTTGTTTGATATTTGTGAAAATGTGACCAATGAGGTCAAGGTGCATGTTAAAAAGCCAACATTGAGTCAAAGCATGATAGTGGTAAGAGTGAGAGGCATATTGTGAAGAGTGTGTGGGTTAGAAAAGACACACCAAATTGTCTAGTTGCATAATATGCTCTACGAGCCAACTCCTCTTATTCTTGGTACCTAGATAACGGTTGCTCTAGGAACATGACCGGGAACAAAGAGTTCTTTATGAATCTTGTTTTAAAGGATGAAGGTTAGGTCACTTTTGGTGATGGTACCAAAAAGCAAGTTCTTGGCAAGGGAATAATTTGTATCCCCGGATTGCCTAAACTTCACGATACTTTGTATGTTGATGGGTTATAAGCTAACTTAATAAGCATCACTCCCTTGTGTGAAATTTTTAAGGAAGTTAGCTTTAACAAAGATATGTGCATTATAATTGATAAAGGCAATGTTGTCCTAAGAGTCAAAAGATCTATAGACAATTGCTATTGTCTTGAGATTGACCCTTTAACTTGCAACATGGCATATGAGTGCAACAAGCTAGATTTGTGGCATCAACGTTTGGGTCACATGAATTTTAAAGATTTAAAGAAGCTTGAAAAACATGGCATTGTTACAGGTCTTCCTAATCTTGGTAAGAAGCTAGATGTTGTTTGTGAACCTTGTCAATTAGGTAAACAAACCAAAATGTCTCACAAAATGAGCAATTACATTGCTACCAAGAGACCTTTAGAACTTGTGCACATGGACCTAATAGGGCCAATTCAAACCGAGAGCATTAATGGCAAAAAGTACATTTTTGTATGCTCGTTGATGACTACTCTAGGTTTACTTGGGTTTATTTTCTTAGAAACAAGACCGAGGCTTTTGATTAATTTAAAAAATTTTGTAATCAAGTTCAAAATGAAAAAGGTCTTGATATTAAAAAAATATGTCGTATTAGGAGTGATCATGGGACGAAATTTGAAAATGCCAAATTTAGTGAGTTTTGTGATGGTTTAGGGATTTCTCATGAGTTCTCGGCACCTAGAACTCCTCAACAAAATAGAGTTGTTGAGAGGAAAAACCGAGTCTTGCAAGAGATGGCTATGGTCATGCTTAATAGCAAGAAAGTCCCCGTGTAATTTATGACTCTGGCCTCTCTATCAATGCTAAGGTTAATGCCATTGTTGTAGGTGATAATTGGAAATGGCCTGTTGCTAAGTCCATTGATCTTGCTGAAATAAGGAGCCGTATGCCTTCTTACAACCCAAACTCTAATTTGGATGATAGTATTCGGTGGCTTCTTTCTTCAAATGGCATTTATTCAGCTGCTTCTACTATGGAGTCTCTTAGAACCCCTCATCCTCTTGTTTCTTGGTATGAAATTGTGTGGTTTCCTCAGAATATTCCGAGAATGGGTTTTGTCCTTTGGTTGGCTATTAAAGGTAGGCTTTCTACCTTTGATCGTGTTCAGCGCTATGACCCTCAAGTTGTTGCTACATGTGTCCTTTGCAACTCTCAAGCCGAGACTCATGCTCACCTTTTCTTTGAGTGTTCGTATAGCAAAGCCATATGGACACAACTTTTGAATAAATGTGGTTGTCCTTGGATTGGTCTCAGCTGGTATGATTTTATAGATTGGGTGTCCATTCATTGGAAGGGGAACTCTCCCTCCACGGTGACTAAAAAGCTATGTCTAGCGGTGGCTGTCTATTTTATTTGGAGAGAAAGAAATTGTCGCATTTTTAAAAGCTCTCGAAAGCTTAATGCTGAGGTTGCCCGGTCCATTATTGACATTATCCGTTGCCGGCTCTCCTCTATCAACTTGAAGGATTGGCCTCTTCTAGCATTGAATTGGAACATCAACTCTAGATAATCCAATGTGTTGTAGGCCTGCTTGTTTGCTTTTGGCTTTTGTGTTTGGTTGTGCTTTGGTGTAGCCTTTGTTTAGCTCTTGTTTGAGCTTTGTTGTGCTTGTTTTTTGGGCCTTTCGGCTCTTGTCTCTTTCTTCCTGGGGTATGCCCCTTGAATTTGTACTTTCTTTCCTTTTTTCTATGATACTATTTATTTACCCAAAAAAAAAAATAGCAAGAAAGTCCCTAGAAACCTATTGGCTGAGGCGGTCAATACCACTTGTTATGTGTCAAATAGAGTTTTTAGAAGGCCCGGCACAAAACAAATGTCCTATGAGCTATGGAAGGGCAAGAAGCCAAATATAAGTTACTTCCACACTTTTAGGAGTAAGTGTTACATTTTGAATGATAGAGATCACCTAGGAAAGTTTGATGCTAAAAGTGATTCTTGCAAGAGATGGCTAGGGTCATGCTCAATAGCAAGAAAGTCCCTAGAAACCTATTGGCTGAGGCGGTCAATACCGCTTATTATGTGTCAAATAGAGTTTTTAGAAGGCCCGGCACAAAACAAATGTCCTATGAGCTATGGAAGGGCAAGAAGCCAAATATAACTTACTTCCACACTTTTAGGAGTAAGTGTTACATTTTGAATGATAGAGATCACTTAGGAAAGTTTGATGCTAAAAGTTATTGGGTATGCTATTAATAGTCATGCATATAGAGTCTTTAACTTGACTACTAAAACTATTATGGAGTCTATCAATGTGAAGATAGATGACCTTAGCATGCTTAATTTGTGTAATGATAATAGTGTCAATGAACCTAAAGATAACATCTTGAATGACACTAAATCTCCTATTGATGTGACTAGTAGTGTATCTAGTCAAGATGATGAAAATGATAGTTGTGTTGAAGTTGAAAGTCAAGGGTTAGAAAATGCTTTAAATGATAATCAACAAAGTGACCAAGTTGTTGAACATTCACACCCTAGACTTAGAAACTTACACTATCAAGAAGACATCACATGTGATTTGAATGAAGGGGTTAGAACTAGAAATCAAATAGCTAACCAAATTTCTTATGCTTGCTACACTTCTCAAATTGAACCCAAAAATATTAATGAAACAATTGTTGATGAATATTGGGTTGGAGCTATGCAAGATGAACTTAATTAATTTGAGAGGAATGAAGTGTGGTTCTTAATTCCTAGACTTAAAGATATAAATGTAATTGACACTAAATGGGTTTATAGGAATAATACCGATGAAAGTGGCAAGATTGTGAGGAATAAAACTAGACTAGTGGCTCAAGGTTACACTCAAGTTGATGGTGTAGACTTTGATGAGACATTTGCACCGGTTGCTCGTCTCAAGTCCATTAGACTTTTGTTGTCCATTGCATGCATTAAAAAATTCAAATTGTTTCAAATGGATGTCAAAAGTGCTTTCCTCAATGGATACCTTCAAGAAGAAGTATATGTTGAACAACCTAAGGGTTTTGTAGACCCACACTCTCCTAATCATGTGTTTAAATTGAAAAAGGCCCTTTTATGGTCTTAAGCAAGCTCCAAGAGCTTGGTATGATAGGTTGACTCAATACCTTATTAACAACCAATATAGGAGAGGTGGCATTGATAGAACATTGTTTATCAAACATCATGATCATGATATTTTTGTTGCACAAATATATGTTGATGACATTATTTTTGGGTCTACTAATAAAACCAAGGTCGATGAATTTGTAAGTGTTATGTCAAGTGAATTTGAAATGAGTATGGTGGGTGAGTTGAATTACTTTATAGGAATGCAAGTGAAGCAAATTAGCATGGGCATAATGTTGAACCAATCTAAATATGCTAAAAACTTTGTTAAGAGATTTGGCCTAGAAAATGGAAAAGATTTTGAAACACTCATGAGTACTACTCTAAAACTTGACAAAGATGAAAAAGGGAAAAGTGTTGACCAAAGCCTTTATAGAAGCATGATAGGTAGTCTACTTTACCTAACGGCTAGTAGACCCGACATTTGCTTTAGTGTAGGCTTGTGTGCTAGATTCCAAGCCAATCCCAAGGAATCTCACTTAAAAGCCGTCAAGAGTATCATTAGGTACATCAAAGGAACTCATAGTCTTGGTCTATTCTATTCATTTGATACTAATGATATCCTTGTAGGCTATTGTGATGCTGATTGGGCGGGAAACATAGATGACCGTAAAAGCACATCAGGCGGTTGCTTTTATGTTAGGAATAACTTAGTTTCTTGGTCAAGTAAGAAACAAAATTCGGTTTCCCTCTCTTCTTCCGAAGCAGAGTACATTGCGGCCAAAAGTGCATGCACACAATTACTTTGGATGAAACAAATCCTTAAGGATTATGAGATAGAATAAGGAAAAATGACACTTTATTGTGATAAGTTAATTGCCATTAACATCTTTAAAAATCCGGTTCAACACTCCCGCACAAAGCACATAGACATTAGATATCATTTCATTAGATACTTAGTTGAACAATCTATTATTACTCTAGAGCATATGCCTACTAAAAATCAACTTGCGGACTTGTTCACTAAGCCTTTAGACAAAGAGAGGTTTAAAACTCTTAGAATGTCCATTGACATGATTTGTGTTGATTGATGTCTTTGTGTGATTGTGAGTGGCTTGATGAGCAAAACTCTAATTGAAAAATCAATATCTTTGAGAGCTACTCACTTGAGAAGTAGTGATCTTAAACAAATAACTCTTATTGTTTCTAGATCATGCATTTGAGCTTAAAAAAAACTTGTTTTTGAAAAGCGCACTAATGCTTCTCTTATATGTTTTAGTTTTGAGTTTTTGTAGTTGAATATATGTATATTATGGATGCATCTAGAAGCCTATTGCTTAGTACATGATAGATGGCTTTTGATATGTATCCATTTTGCTTCGGCACTACATAGAATTCAACGAGCTCCCTCATAGAAAGGGCTACATACCTTAGTTGTGCAGCCGCCCAATGTAGGAAAGGGCTACGCCATTGTGATGAGTGAAAGCCGCCATGAGGTGTATATGTTTTTGTTAGCAAAATCAAAGAAGTTGAAAGTTCTCACAGTGTGTTAAATATTAATCTAGAGGGGGGGTGAATAGATTTTAATCGTTATTACCCAATTTTCGCATACAAGTCAATTTTACGAAAATGCCCCTAACTAGTCAAAAAGACATACAAGTGTAATATGGTGTGGAATGTAAAGCACACTTGATGTTTACGTGGAAACCCTCACGGGAAAAACCACAGGCTGTTTTGTAAGCCACACACGAACCTCGAATCCACTAAATGTGATAAAATTACAACCTAATCTCGGTATGAGTGAACCTAGTCCGATTGCTTGCGAATTAAACAACCTAATCCCAGTCACAACACAAGACTTAATTCTCTAAGAAGAGATTAACACCCTAAGTGAATATATGAATATCCAAATGCAACATAGAGCAAGGGAAACCCTATATGCTTATCTAGGATGATGAATTTGCAATTAGAACAATCCTAGATATTAAAACTAAATGACATGTCAAATAGCTTAGATAATCATAGATTATAAAAACCTAGATATCTATCACAATACAACACTCAATCAAAATATCACAAATAATCTCTATCTTGTATTTAGCATATTATCTAAAAACATACAAGTAATCTAAGAGATGTCTTAATATGAAAAACACTAAAATTAGATGAGATTAGTGAAGAACATACCAAGGAAGATGTGATGATCCAAAAACATACATGGATGCATTATATGAAGGCATAGTTGATGCAATATGAAATTTGATGCAAAAGGGATTTGATTTGAGTGGTCAAAGGTGAGTTCTTGATTTTATTTTCTCTCAAAATTCTCTTTTTTAAGTTTAGGGTTCTTGGAGTAAAAAGAACTGATTCAGAGAATGAAAAAGTATGATATTTATAGACATAAAAAACAGAGCATGTGAGAAGACAAGTTTGCCCCTAAAACGCACCGATCGACGGTTTCGATCGGTGGTTTCAATTGGCGGCCAGGCAGCCGATAATAACCACCGAATTGAACCCGAGAAGAACAAGGGAACAACGGCGGTTTCATTCGGCGGTTTCATTCGGCTGTTTCGTAACCACCGATCCAACCACCGAATCAAACCCGAGAGATTAAATCGATCAGGTATGAACGGCGGTTTCGGACAGCGGTCGTGGCCGCCGATCATAACCACAGAATTGCTCTAGACACTTCTGGATGCAAACGGCTGTTTCATTCGGCGGCCAGGCCACCGATCATAACCGCCGATCACCAACAGAGGTGAAAACTAAGGAGAAGCCAAGGGCATTCTCCGTAATCGGTCTTCACGCAAAACCAAGCACATTCTAGTGCATGCACGGACGTTTCCGAATACTATCGGGAAACGAATTACAAGACACAAATACATACAACAAGATACAACATCAAAGTGCAAGTGTGAAATGTGATATGTGAAGAGTATGCACACAATTGCAAGAATGCTAAGTGTGTGTGTGCAATCTAAATCTCTTCAAGGAAAGAACTAAGCACTAGAGATTATACCTTTGACGTGCTAGTCCCATGAGGTCTTGAAAGGGCCATTGAGCATGATTTTCAAACTCCTAAACTACCCTTACACAATAAACCCCAACACATGGTTTGTCCACGAAATAAGCTAATTAAAGAATGGGAATCCTTACAATCTCCCCCTTTGGCTATTTCGTAACAAAACCACCACTCACATTGATCCTCACAAGCATAATTGAATCTACGGGTTAATAAAGATATTCTACATTACAAAGAGATATAAGAGTATATAAAAGAAAACTTCAAGTCTTCAATCTCTTGTAGAACTATCAACCCTTCAAAACAAAAGATTATACTTTCCAAAGCAAGAGTATGTGAGATGATCAAGTGAGAATAAAACAAGCATTTGCATTTAAGAAATTAGGCACAACATCATGCAATGTATGTGTATGCAATGCTCCCCCTCAACAGGTTACTCCCCCTCAATGAATATTCTCCCCAACATGAACATGCACAATTGCCACTACAAATTGTAACTCCCCTTACCACAATCTACTCCCCCTTTTTGTCATGATATAGGCAAAGGAGTAGTCCCCACCTGGGTCACTCTTAGCAAAGAGACATAGTAGCATGCAAGATATTTGCATAATAATATAAGTCACTTTATGCATCCCAAATAATTGAAGAGAAACAAGGAGATTTATTTGAAAGAAAATGTGTGAATCAAACATGTTTTGCATACAAGACATGTAGCATTCAAGTCCAAAATACAATGGTATTTGGCAAAGCAAATGACAAAGGTTTCTAATAAGAATTCAAACCAATTTCACCATTGTCATGAGAAAAGCAAGGATATAGAAATTTCATTGATTTTAATTAAAGAGCAACTATATCCAACTTTATAAGCGAAACATGGCATGAGCGACTTTGCACCCTATTTGATTTTTCCGGATAAGATATCCGTATGATAGTAGCCATGTTCAACCAATAAAGAAAGAGAGACATATGGATTTTTTTAGGTCCTTTGAACGGATACAAGATAATTTATTCATTTTGAGTCTCATAAGTCATCACACAAGGTTTGCATTTTAAGAAAATGCAATCATCAATTCATGCTTTTCATGTGAGCATGTTATATGAATTTCATGCTTTTTCATTTGTCATTAGCATGTTATATAAGAATCATCATGTCATGGAGATAACTATAGGTCATTCAAATCATACTTCCTATGTAAATCTCCTAGTCCAAAAATGCATGTTTGAACATAAATATGACATGGATTGTAAACAAGCATGGTTCACACTTATTGAAATGAAAACATATATACATATGAGCAACCAAGCTTACCCAAGCAATTAAAAGAAGAAGCATAAGATATTTCAAATTTTTTGTAAGTGACAAGAATGTAAAATAGCTCTCTTTGCTTGAGTTCCCCATATAGGGTCAATCACAAATCATATCACTCCACAAGTCATATCCCAATAGATCTGCTAAGTGTTTTAAATCGAGTAGCATCTAAGGGTTTAGTAAATAAGTCCACAAGTTGATCATTAGTACCTACATGTTCAAATACTATGAATTTATTTTCAAGAAGCTCTCTAATGAAATGATGGCGGATGTCAATATGCTTAGTTCTAGAGTGTTGTACCGGATTCTTGGAAATATTTATAGCACTCATATTATCACAAAAGAGAGTGAGTGTACCTTGGTTGAATCCGTAGTCTACTAGCATTTGCTTAATCCATAGGAGTTGTGTGCATCCACTCCCTGTGGCTATGTACTCGGCCTCGGCCGTGGACAAGGAAATCGAGTTTTGCTTTTTGCAAAACCAAGACACCAAGTTGTTGCCTAGAAAGAAGCAACCGCCCGATGTGTTCTTCCTATCATCGTAATTTCCTGCCCAATCCGCATCACTAAAGCCTACAAGACTAGCATTAGTGTCAAAAGAGTACCAAATCCCATAGTTGGAAGTCCCATTCACATAGCGAACGATTCTCTTTACGGAAGAGAGATGAGACTCCTTAGGATCTGCTTGGTACCTAGCACACACACCCACACTAAAAGATATATCGGGCCTACTTGCGGTCAAATAAAGCAAGTTACCTATCATGCCCCGATATAAAGTTTGTTCCACACTTTTTCCACTTGCATCCTTGCTAAGCTTCAAAGTGGTACTCATTGGTGTATCACAATGTTTGGCATTTTCAAGACCAAACTTCTTCACTAGGTTCTTAGCATATTTTGCTTGGGTTATAAAAATCCCATCATTCATTTGCCTAATTTGCAAACCTAGGAAGTAACTAAGCTCACCAACAAGACTCATCTCAAATTCATGAGACATAACATCAACGAATTGTTGGACTTTGGTGTTGTTGGTTGAGCCAAATACAATGTCATCAACATAGATTTGAGCTATAAATAACTCATCTTTGTTTCTCTTGATGAACAAGGTCTTGTCAACACTACCTCTTGTGTAGTCATTGTCAACAAGAAATTGAGTGAGGCGCTCATATCAAACCCTAGGTGCTTGTTTCAATGCATACAAAGCCTTTTTGAGGTGATAGACATGGTTGGGGTGGTGTGCATCCACAAACCCCTTGGGTTGTTTAACAAACACTTCCTCTTGTAAGAAGCCAATTAGGAAGGCACTCTTGACGTCCATTTGGTGTAATTTGAACTTGTGAATACACGAGATGGACAAGAGAAGCCTAATGGACTCTAAACGGGCAACGGGAGCAAATGTCTCCTCAAAGTCGATACCCTCAATTTGAGAGTACCCTTGTGCTACAAGTCTAGCCTTGTTTCGCACTATGTTGCCATCCTCATCGGATTTGTTCCTATAGATCCACTTGGTGCCTATAACATGTGTGTTCTTAGGCCTAGGAACTAGAGTCCAAACCTCATACCTTTCGAATTGGTTTAGCTCTTCTTACATGGCAAGAACCCAAAATTCATCGTTTAAGGCTTCATCAACCTTTTTGGGTTCAATTTGAGAGGTGTAGCATGTGTAGCTAATTAGATTAGCTATTTGATGCCTAGTTCTAACACCCTCATTCACATCTCCAATAACATCATCTTTGTTATGGAGTCTTTTAACCCTTGGAGCGGGTTCATTAGAGTCCAAGAGAAGGACTCTATTAAAAGGTTGTGTGTCCTCATTATTACCATTGGACGTCCCAAGAATAGGAGTCTCCACAACCTTCTCCAAGGGAGAATCATCATCTAAAACTACCTCATCCTCATGGTTACTAGACTTAAGCCTTTCATCATCAAAGACTACATTAGATGATTCCATGACACTTAGAGTCTTTAAATTGAAAATTCTATAGGCTCTACTATTTAAGGCATAGCCAATAAAGATACCCTCATCACTCTTAGCATCAAATTTGCCAAGTTGATCACAGTCATTTAAAATGTAGCATTTGCTTCCAAAGGAGTGAAAGTAGCTAACATTTGGCCTTTAGGTATTTCTAGTTCCGGGCCTTAGGAAAACTCTATTTCCTATATAGCAAGCCGTATTGACGGCTTCGGCCCATAGGTTCCTAGGGACATTGTTGCTAAGCAACATCACACGGGCCATCTCTTGAAAGACCCTATTTTTCCTCTCAACAACTCCATTTTGTTGAGGTGTCCTAGGAGCGAAAACTCATGGGAGATGCCTAAACCATTACAATAGGTTTCAAAGGTGGCATTCTCAAATTCCCTCCCATGGTCACTTCTAATCCGTTTAATGCTTTTAATGTTAGAGTTCATTTCATTTTGAAGTTTATTACAAAGCATTTTAAACTTATCAAAAGTTTCGGAATTTTCTCTAAGAAAATATGTCCATGTGAACCTAGAGAAATCATCAACACAAACAAAGATGTATCTCTTTCCACCTAAGCTTTCGGTTTGCATAGGACCCATAAGGTCCATGTGGAGAAGCTCTAGGGGCTCCTTGGTGGAGAGATACTTGCCCTTTTTGTGCATGCTTTTGGTTTGTTTTCCTTGTTGGCAAGGTCCACAAACACTATTGGCTTTCTTCCCAAGCTTAGGGAGGCCTCTCACACAATTGAACTTTCCAAGGGGTGGTAAATCCCTAAAGTTCATGTGACGAAGTCTTTCATGCCACAACTCAATTTGCTCATCCATGGACACATTGTTTGAGACTATTCTAGCTTCAAGACAATAGCAATTGTCACTAGATCTCATACATTTCAACAAGGTTTGTCCATTGGGCTTTAGGATAGAGCAATCATCTTTACAAAATAAAATGGAATATCCTTCATCACTAAGGTGTGATATGCTTATCAAATTGACTTTCAAGCCATCAACAAATAAAGCATTGGATAAGGAGGGTAATCCGAGAATGGAAATGGTTCCTTTCCCTACAACTCTCTTTTTGGATCCATCACCAAAGGTGACACATCCTCCTTCCTCCATAACAAGAGTCTCGAAGAAACTCTTGTTTCCCGTCATGTGCCTAGAGCACCCACTGTGATACGAACCTCGTCGATTGTATCAAGATTGATGCCTAGGATCGTTCTAACCTCTGGTTCGGATGGAAACCGCGACCCAACACCTATAATGAGATGTGAACCTTGGTATGAAGGAGGACGCCACAATCAAGGATGGAATACTCGATTGATAAGTCAAGGAGGAACGCCACAGAGAAATCTGATAAGTTCCAATTAGTTCTCAAAGAACAAAAGAGAAAATTCTCTCAAATTTCATTCAAAATCAAGTCTCTCGAAAAATACATCAAAATGACCCTTAAATACTGAAACCCTAAAACCAAAAAGGAAATAAATATTTGGCAATTAATGCCTTACAAACGGGAAAGAAAATAAACTAAAACAAGCAACTAATTGACTTGCTCCCTATTTGGAAGGCTATATTTTGGAAACAAATCAGCCCTTAATATTTGGAAACAAATCAATTCATTATTCATTAGAAACCAATAAGGAAAACTGAAATTCGGACTCCTCAGCATCAAGTCTTCACGCAACAAACTAGATTGCCGATTTTGGGCCTGTTGTGATCTTTTACGGATGCCAGAGTCTTCATAACATCTGTAGGGCTCATCTTGGGCTTTCCGAAAACATATTATAATAGACAATCCGACTTTAGATGCTCTCTGTAGAGGCCCACGAAGTTTAGCTCGGATTTGGGCCGAACTTGAACTTCAGCAACTCAGAATCAGCCCATCATTAAATGCTTCTTTGATCCTCTTGGCCCCTTGTAATTGGCCCAACTGGAATATGCAATGGATCCTTTGGTGATGCTTCTTGATTCTCATCACACTGTCTAAGTACCAAAAATTAGAAGAATTTGCCTTTAAGGCTATTTGAGCAACATGGCAAACATTTTCATTCTTTCTAATCCACCTAGAAACAATATTAGCTTTCTTAGTGGTCTTTGGTACATGGGCTTTAGAAGTCCTAGGATTATGCACATTCATTCTATCATTCATAGGAACAAGCATCTTGGCTCTATTATTTCTCTCTTCAATCATGCTTAGGGTTCTACACATTTTTATATATCGAAAGCAATTTGGTCTAATATGACTATCAAATCCACAAAAATGACATGTAGGAATGAAATAAGGAATCATACCTTGTCTTTGTGTTTGAGTGGGTTCAATCCATCTTCGTTGTTGAACCGGTCTAGCTTACTTCTTAGCTTGAGGTTGCATGATTGGTCTCTTTCCTTTGTGAGCCAATTGTTGAGGAATGTTGGCTTGAGGGACCCTAGTGAGTTGAGATTGAGGTTGCCTTCTTGGCACCACCTTCATTTGTGCACTATTTGAACATTGTCCTAGTTCTAACTTCTTCCTAGGAGTTTGCACCAATGAAGCTTTTTTGATCCCCGAACTCTTGACAAATATGGTCTTCTTGAAAGTGGAGGTCTTCTTGCCATCTTCATACCCAAGACCCTTCTTGTCACACGGATTCTTCCCAACACTAAGCAAATGATCAAGTTTTTGAGTGCTAGAGGTCATCCTAGACCTTTTACTTCTTCAAGTTCCCTCTTTAGACCTTTTTCATTCCTTCTAGATAAGTCTAAGTCCTTTCTTAGCTTATCTTCTATCTTTTTAGACTTTTCCACTTGTTCACTTAAGTGGTCATTATGAGATAAAAGCTCAAGAATTTCTTCTCTCAACATCTTGATCTTTTTTGTGCTCTTGATTGCTAAGTCATTGAACTCGGCATGGTATTTAGCAAGCACCTTTTTCTCCACAAATCCATTTATAGAGTTAGAAAAGGAATCACTTTCTTCTTCACTTGAGTCATTTTTCTCTTGACTCTCTTCCTCTCTTTCACTAGCACTTTTGATTTTGTGGGAGGAGGCAAAAGCTAGGAGGTTAGCTAGGAGCTCTTCATCATCCGAAGACTCATCTCCCTTATTGGAGTCATCACTACTTTCACTCCAAGTGGCGGCCATCACTTTTCCCTTTTTCCTTTTTCTTCTCATTGTGATTTGCACATTCGGAGGCAAAATGACCTATCCCACCACACTCAAAACATCGGACCCCTTTCCTTTCGGTCTTCTCTTTCCCAGGCTCAAACTTGTTGTAAGAACCCTTTTTTTCTTGAAGTTTTGACCTTTGGAACCAAAGTCTTTTTTCCCGAACTTCATGACCCTCTTGAATCTCTTTACAAATAATGCAAGGTCTTCATCCGAGTCATTTTTCTTTGCCTCCTTTTCATCCTTGGAGGCTTTCAAAGCAATTCCTTTTTGCTTTTTGGGAGGTGTGGAGATAGGACCCTTCCTAGACTCATAAGCTAGAAGTCTCCCAATCACCTCACTCGGCTTCAAATCTTTATATCCACTATTTTCTTCTAAAGCCGTTACCTTAGATTCAAACCTATCGGGGAGAGACCTCATAATTTTCTGCTTAACTCTCCTATCCGAATATGGGTCTCCAAGTTGGTGACTCTGATTAACGATATTCATTAATTTGATTTTGAAATCATTAAAGCATTCATCCTCTCCCATCCTAAGTAACTCGAATTGAGTTTGGAGGACTTGAAGCTTGGATTCCTTCACCACCTTGGTTCCTTCATGTGCAACTTGTAAGATGTCCCAAGCCACTTTCGTGATTTGAGTATTCTGAATTAGCTTATACTGATTTTCATCCATTGCACAAAGGATGGCGTGCATCGCCTTCCTATTCCACTTTGAAGCCTCAAACTCTTGCGCGTTCCATTGCGCCTTAGGCTTCAATACTTCTACTCTTCCACCCGTAGGAGTCATCATGGGTAGATCATATCCATCTTCCACCACTGAAAGCCATCCACACCACACGGTCTAGGAATTTCGACATATGTAAGGATTCCATCTTCCCTTTCCTTGGGAATATTCATCCGTGGAGAAGAGGGAGGTCCCGTGCTAAAGCCGCCTCATTGTTACCACCCGTTTTTCCACTCTTGTTACAATATGATGAATGAGATTACTTGTTGTCAAAATGTATGAATGAAACAAAATCCACAAATGCACAAACACCAACCACAATAACCAGGATCACCTAATATAATTCTCGGAACCCTCTCTGATACCAATTGAAAGTTCTCGACGTGTGTTAATATTAATCTAGAAGGGTGGGGGTGTGGGGTGACGCAGTAAAACGAAACCCCCCCGCGGACAGTCGAGCGAAATGACCCCCCCCACCCCCCCCCCACCCCCCCCCCCCCCACACCCCCCCCCCCCCCCCCCCCCAATTCTCTATGTATATTTTACACTATATTTCTTAAGGGAATTTCATTTTCAAACCGCAATATTTAAGACATCGGTTCATATAAAAACCGATGTCTAAACGTTTTTTTGTTTTAATATCGGTTTTGCCCCAAAACCGTTGTCTTTTCATACCTGCAATATTTAAGACATCGATTTTTTTATGAACCGATGTTTAAAAGTTTTTTTTTTTTAAATCGGTTACCTAAAAACCGATGTAAATCACCGATGTCTTTTAACATTTTTGTAGTAGTGAGACATCCTAACGATTTAAAATTGCTTTAACAAATATTAATATTTAAATTCTTCCATTTCCCTTCTTAGGTCAACTAATAAAATTTTATAAACCCATTACTTCAAAGTTAATTATTTATCAAAGAGTTTAAATCTTTCAAGTTTCCTAATAAAAGGCATCACTACAGCAGATTAGGTCTTTTACGGCACGCAAAGAATGCCATAAATGACTATTTACGGCGTTCATCTACAAGCCATATTAGATGATGTTGTGAATGATATCCCTCAAATACGGCGTACAAAACGCGCCGTTAATAACATTTGAAAAATGCCATAATTGTACCCCTTTTACTGTGCGCAAAGAACGCCGTAAACGACCCCTTTTACGGAAAATTGTATTTACGACCCTGCAGCCACCCACCCACCCACACCCACCCGCCATGCACGACCCACGACCCACCCACGCCCACACAAAATTAAATGGTGTTCTCATGGAGTATTGAACCCAGAACTCATGAGTGAACCAAGCCAAGCCTTATCCACCTTGCTGCTGCTTTAATTGTGCTACTAAAAGCATAATTTTTATATATAACCTCTACTTGTTATTAAATTTTTATTGATTATTTTTCAATCAAAATTTTATTTGTAGATCGATTCCACTAATTTAAATTTTATTTTTATATGATAAACAAATTGATACTAAAAAACATTTATTATGACATTTAATTAAACTATTTTGTTAAAATCATATATTGTCAGATCAAAGGGTCAATCGTTAATCGTACTTGGAATTAGACATGACCCTAGTTTCGGTTCTCGATTCGGAACCGGTGGTTCTGGTTCTCGATTCGGAACCGGTGGTTCCGGTTCTCGATTCGGAACCAGCGGTTTCGATTTTCGATTTGGAACCAGCGGTTTCGGTTTTCAATTCGTAAATAATCCTTTTTTACGGCGTTCTTTAAATGCATGTCGTAAATAATCTCTTTTTTACAGCGTTCCTCAAATGCACGCCGTAAATAATCTCTTTTTTACGGTGTTCCTCATATGTGCGCCGTAAATAATCCTATTTTACGGCGTTCTTCAAATGCATGTCGTAAATAATCTCTTTTTTACGGTGTTCCTCAAATGCACGCCATAAATAATCTCTTTTTTACGACGTTCCTCAAATGCACGCTGTAAATAATCTCTTTTTTACGGCGTTCCTAATATGCGCGCCGTAAATAATCTCTTTTTTGGGCGTTCCTCATATGCGCGCCATAAATAATCTCTTTTTTACGGCGTTCTTCAAATGCATGCCGTCTGTGAGAAATTATGCATCACAATTACGACGTGCATTTGTGTGCACGTCGTGAATGATAACATTTACGACGCGCTTTTTATGTGCGCCGTAAAAGATAACATTTACGATGCGCTTTTTATGTATGCCGTAAAACTCAAGCCGTAAAAGACCCAATCTATTGTAGTGCATTCTCGTTATTTTCATATTGTTATTTATTTATTTGTTGGATTGAATTATATAATTAAATTAAAGAGGTTTACTTTATACTATTTTGAAATTTTAAATTGGTAAGTGAATTAACAGAACTGTGATTTATCACATATCATAGTTGACATTACTTATAAATTAACGGGGTTAAACAGGTCTTATCGGGTAACTGGCCGTTAATTTAATAGGTCATGTTTGGGTTTCAACTTGTGACACGATAAGCTTAAGGGGTTGTGTTTGAGTTAAGCAAAAAATTAACAAGCCATGTTTAGATTGATACGAACACAACACGATAGCTCATATTTGTTAGTAATAAAAAACTAGTTTTTTTTTTTTTGTCACGTTTTAATTACAACTTTTCATGCAAAATTTGTTAGATTGTACAAATATTATATTACAATTATTATATCATAGTAAAAATTGATAAAAATAATTTAAAATACTAAAAGTTGGAATTTAATTCAAATGTTACAAATATTTTATAAAATTAAATCACATTAATAATAATTTAAAATATTTAAAATAAAATATTTAAAATAAAATTTTAAATTCAAAATATAATACAACAAAAACATTATATAGTATTGAAAAAAAAAAAAAACATTATATAGAATTAAATTATTATTTTTTTGAAATCTAAAAACACAAATTTAAAATATTAAAACTGTATATAATTATATAAATATTATATAAAATTGAATAAAAATTAAAAATTAATTTAAATTTTGAAAGATTAATTTTCAAATGCAAATAATCCTTGTAGAATTATAATAATTCTTTAAATTAGATTAACTTGTTTTATTAAGGAAAAAAAAAAAACTGCCTAGTAAAACAAACAGTTGAGGAAACACTTTAGTTGTTAAAAAGGTAATTTTTGATTGATTATTGTCGTGTTGTATTTTGGTACCTTTACTAAGGTGTTCACCATGCAACCCTCTGGTAAGGCTAGTATCTCGCTCTTCACCACCAATGCAAAAAATCAATAGACCGGTTGAGAATTGTGAAGTGCCATGTAATTATGGATTGGATAGATAGACTAATACCAGATAAATAATAGGGTTATAGTCTTTAGTTTTTGGAATACTTGTTTATGAAAGACTTGTTAGGTGGATTCCAACTACTTTTGGGAATCTGATTCCTTAAAAAAAGAATTATTTTTTTTTTTCAAGTAATTGATTTCCTGAATTCACAAGAGTTGTGAATTGGGTCGAAATCTATTTTGAAAATAATGTTTTATTCTATAAAAATAAAATTGAGTTTACACAAAAGTTGTGGAATAGTTGGAAACCTATTTTGATAAGGATTCTTCTCCAACAAGTTTTAATTAACAAGAGTTGTTGATTAACTAATTAAAATTTCCTTTTATATAGTTCATTAATTCACAAGAGTTATGGATTATATTGAATTATTAAGTATTCTGGGAGTATGCGAATAGAAGTTCAAGACGAAGATGAAGACAAAGACATGAAGATTTAAGTTTTTCTAATCTTTGTAATTTTTTTTTTATTTTTTTTTTTTAGGAATGACCATTGATAAGATTATTATTTATTTGTTTACTTAGCATTTATTTTATTATTTTGATGATTATATGAATGATATGCATAAAATGACATGTCATATAGAATAGTGAGTGTCACTCATATCTCTTTTATGCCATGACATGCATCAAATGATTTAGGTTTCTAAAGGCATCTAGAAAACTTGGTAAATCATTTGAGTGTAAATCCACAAATGCAAAAATTTGAGTGGGAGAAGGTATAAGATACCTATGGCCTCCAAAGTTGATCAAATAAGATGTTTCATTGATACTCCCCTAGGAGATCATATGAATAAAATCTTAGGAGATCTTGTAAAGCGATGGACTAGACATTGACTTGATCAAGATTATATTTCCCTAGGAAATAATTCTCATGATAGAAAATTGATGGTCGAAACTTTTGGTTATACACTCAATATGGATTTATTAATATCCTCCATAGAGTTCTTGTTAATAAAATCCATAAGGCTAAATTGACAATGATAATTAATATTGAATATTTGAATATCAGATATTCAAGATATATGAATAATAAAAGATTTCGAATCCAATTAGTAAATGCAAAGTTGGAAACGTATGTGTCTAGGATAGTTCAGCCAAGGAAAGTCTTGGTTCTTAGTGGACCGTCGTGTCCCACCTCCCTTTCCTGAGAACTACCGAATGTTTTTTTACCGACGAGCATTTATAGAAAGGATATATGAAATCTTCAACTAATAAACAAAACGTGTACTCCCCTAGGATGCATGTTGTTTAATGAATTAGATCACCGTTGAATAATAATTATCATAAACTGTTGTATGTATTCAAGACAAATTTATTATTCTAAAGAAAGTTATGAATGCTTTTGCTTATACGTAGTTTTTTCATTTTCAGCAAAATGACTAAGTCATCCCTATTTAACATCCTCAAAGATAACTATTTCAATGGAAATAACTATATGCAATGGAAACGTAAGATTAGGATTGTGCTACAAGCCGATGAACTCACTTAGGTGTTAGACACTTCATGCCCTCTCGCTCCTAATGAAAACTCTACTGATGTAGAGAGGGAAACATATAGTAAGTGGCAAAGAAACAATGAATTGGCCAAGTGCTATATTCTGGCTACCATGAACGACGTGTTGCAACAAAAACATGAAGGGATTTGTATTGCTACTGAAATTATGATATCTTTGAGAGAGATGATTGTTGTGAGGTCTAGGAATGTTAAGAGAGAAGCTGTAATGGCTTTTATGAATCTTAGACAAACTTGGACAGGTCGTTAAGGATCATATGATGAATGTCATAGCATATCTCAACACAACAGAGATTCATGGCGCTGAGATAGATGGTGAAACACAGATCGACATGGTCGTGAATTCACTGTCGGAATCTTTTAATCAATTCAAGTTAGAATATACCTTGAATAATAAGGATTACACCTTGCAAGGATTGATGCAAGATGTGCAAAGCGTTGAGAAGATTCTTGTTAAAAGTAGGAATATATGTCTTCTGATAAGCCCAATCCTAACAAAAAAGGCAAGAAGCAAAAGAAGAATAAGGTTCATGGGCCTATCAAAAAGTTGACCAAGAAGGATGGGAAAGACAAAGGAAAGTGTTTCCAATATGGGATTAAGGGGCATCGAAAAAGAAATTGCCCCTCGAGTACTTAGCGAGCAAGAAGGAAAAAGGTACTTTGTATTACCTAGAAACATGTTTTTTGGCAGATTCAACGGAATCCTGGATTGTAGATTCTGGAGCCACTAATCATGTTTGTAATTTCTTACAAATTTTTCGGGAAACGAGAAAGCTAAGTAATGAAGAAATTAGTTTTCACTTGGGTACTGGAGCACAAGTGTTGGCAGAAGCAGTGAGAGAAGTTGTTCTTTATTTCAATAGTTTTATAAGTTTGACTTTAAAAGACATTTATTATGTATTGAAGTTTAGGAGAAATTTGATTTCTGTTTCTAGCTTGATTAGACTTAGTTATTTGATTGTTTTTAATAAAGAAGTTGTTTTTAGCAAGAATGACAAAGTCTTATGCAAATGTACATTAGAGAATGGTCTTTATCCTATTCAAACTAAAACTATCTCACTGCTTAACACTAAACAAGATGAACCTAATTCAAAGAGAATAAAATTATCTAAAGATGAAACATACTTGTGGCACTTGAGATTAGGACATATTAATCGAAAAAAGATCAAAAGGTTGGTAAGCGATGGAATTTTAAGCGAGTTAAAAATCCAAGAGCTTCCAACATGTGAATCTTGTTTAGAAGGTAAGATGTCTAAAAGGTCGCTTATGGCAAAAGGAGCAAGGGTCATTGAATGTCTAGGAATCATACATAAAGATGTATGTGGTCCGATAAACATTCAAACAAGGGGAGGATACGAGTACTTCATCACTTTCACAAATAATTTCTCGAGATTTTGATATATGTATCTCGTGTGACATAAGTCGGATGCTTTTGAAATGTTAAAAGCATTTAAAGCTTAAACTGAAAATCAACTTAAGAAAAGCATTAAAATCTTGAGATCTGATCGTGGTGGGGAGTATTTTGTTGGTGAGTTTCAGCAATATCTTATAGACAATGGAATTCTATCTCAACTTTCTACACCAGGAATGCCTCAACAAAATGGCGTGGTAGAAAGAAGAAATAGAACTCTCTTGAATATTGTTAAATCTATGCTTAGCTATTCAACACTTCCAAAGTCCTTTTGGGGATATGCCTTACAAATAGCTATATACATTTTGAACAATGTACCGTCTAAATATGTTCCTAAACTTCACAATTTAAATAGGATCATCTAATATGAACCTGTTGGGCTCAAATGTTGGGTTCCAAGACAAAGACCCATCTTACTTCTTTTCTTTTATTTCCCATTAGGAATGGAAAATAAATCAAAATTGGATTTTGCTGAAAAAACGAACAAAAGAAAATAAAAAGGAAGAGACTTCTAATAAGATTAGACTTACTAAATCACAATAGGATTTGTGATTCTTGTGTCCTATGAGAAAACAAATTATTTGTAAGTTCCTCAATTTTGATTGGCTTATTTCAGTGACAAACCATTTTTGGGGTTATGTTGTAAGGGTAGCTTCGGCGCATAATTGTTGGTGATCATGCTTAACAAAGGCCCTCTCAAAACCTCAAGATGATAAGCACTTCAAAGGTAAAACACTTATGCTTATTTGCATTGAAAAGACTTAGTTGCACACATACAAAACTCATGTATTTCAATACTTCTTGTATGTTGTGTGTTTTATGTATGTATATTCATGTTCTTGAACAATCTTCATGCATGTTTTAATTGAATGCATCTTGTTTGATAATTGCCATGACTTGTTAGGCAATAGGATGCATTTTGGTATATGAGGCGCTGTTGGGTCGCTGTTCGTATAGCGCCCACTTGAAGACCTGATCCATTTTGGTCTCAGGCACTGTACAATCGCCCTTCATACAGCGCCACACCTGATGCATTTTTTCAAGCGCTGTTTGGTTTGTATACAAAGCGTTGTACGTACAGCAATCGTATAGAGACCATCTAAAACTTGAGAGCAACATTTTCTAAGTCACTCACAAGTCGCCGTAAGTCACCCCCATGTACAACGATTTATGAAGAACTTGTTCTTCATTTCTAGGTGAGTCATTGTACGGTCGCCCTATGTACAGCAACATGTACAGTGACCAAGGCAAATTTTGTGCCACTTAGTCAAAACGATGTAGCTTCATGTTGACATCATATATATATATATATATATATATGCCTCTATCTCATTTAGGTCGTCCCAAGAGTTCAAAATCAGAATTTTAACTTAGAATATTTTCCAAGAGAGAAAATTATCCAAGAACTCACCTTTGATTACTCAAAATCATTTTCATGTGCATCTAACATCATCTAACATCATCTAGGATCATCTAGGATGTATCTTCGCATGGGTCTTCTTCAACACACATAACTTGGTAAGTGGAACACCACTTTAATCCATTTTAGTGTTCTTACATAATAAGAAATCTCATTTATTACTTGTATGCCTCTAGAACATATTCTATATACAAGATTGAGATTATTGTGTTGATTGATTAAGAGTTGTATTTTGATAGCTATGACATCTAGGATTGTTTTATCTTAAATAGCTAAGTTTACATATGACATGTAGACACACGATATCTAGGATTGTTATTATTGACATCTTTAATCCCTAGATAAGCATTTAGTGTAACCTAGCATTATTTGCATCTTGAATATCATGATATTCACATAGGTTGTTGATCTTTTCTTTATGAAGTGAAGTCTTGTGACTAAATTGCTTAGTGCACAAGCAAGTAGGTCTAGAATCGCTATTAAAGGCCCGTTGGGTAGTGGTGGTGGGTTAGTGACCGAGAATGGTTGAGGTCACCTAGGTTGTAAACATCATTACAAGTAGTGGATTTGAGGACCGTGTGTGGCTAGCATAGTAGCCCGTGAGTTTTTCTCAGTTGTGGGTTTCTCACATAAATCAATCAACGAGCAATTTAATGTTTTCCGCACTTAGAATTAAGTTGATTGAATTTTACTTAACTTGATTTAAACCTATTCCCCTAGCACACCGTAATAGTTTCATTATTCTTTTCTAAACCTATAAATAAATGGCTTAAGAGAATGGATATTTTTTTAACACCAAGCTTTTCATTCTCATTGGAGTTGACATAAGCTTGAAAGTAAGTTGTAAGTTTCAAATTCTATTTGAGCTTTTAATTTTTTTCTTTAAGTCTTGTAGGTGGATTTACACCTTAGTTCAAAGAAAAAGGAGCTCACACTCCTATGTGATTCAATCTTGTGTTAAGTTTGGAAGACTTACGGAGACTAAACTACAAAGGTAATATCTAAATTAATTCAATTTGCATTACGTTTAGAATACGATCCGGTGATGTTTTGATTTTTTTTTTTTTAAGTTCCACAAATACATTTATTTTCAAAATGGTGATTTTTCCCTACAATTGGTACCTGTGAAAAATATGGAGACTAAATTGGTCACAAATGAAAAAAAATCACAAACTATTTGGAACGGAATTGAAAAAACACATTAAAAAATTGGGACTTATTTGTCAATTGTCTTATTTGTTATGATAAAAAAATAAATAAAATAAGATGTTATTAGGTATAATTTTACGTTTATATAATAGTATGGGGGGATTATAGTTAGGTCCTTATTTTTAAGGAAATATTGTTTTTTTACCCGACTTATATGTATTAGGTTCTTTGGTCCTCAACTTTTTGGAAATACATCAAAATGGTCCATCTGTTAGTAAATGGTTAGTCAATTTAACTAGTCTTAGGGTAAAAATATACTTTCAATCATATTTTAATATGTTGAGCCATGTGGGCCATGTGGCACATTTATGCAATTGAATTGAATTAAAACCTGAAATTGAATTTTGAATGAATCATCGTAATTCATCCGCTCAATCTAATAAATCTTGATAACTGTGATAGCCAAAAATGACCCATATGCCCAATGTATTAAAGCCCAGACTTTGTGATACAAGATTCTACCCACGCCCATTATGTTGGGTCGACCCAACACAGATATCAGCGGCAGCAAGACTTGGTCTTTGAAGGACCAAGTCAAAACGTGAGTCACGTTTGGTGGATAACTTGAAGAGAGAGTCTCTCCAAATATCACGCCTGAATCCCCAAATATCTGGTCCATAATCAAGTGGACGTTGGAACTACATCCTCCACTATAAATAACCAGTTCCATCACATTGAAGACTCTCTGAATTCTCTCCTATCAAAAGCTTAATATAACGTGCTGAAATTATTCTCACAAATATTCCGGTAATTGGAACTCGATCATATTCATCATCACGATCACTGCAAACCATTGCTCAGCCCAAGCACACCTAAGGCTATGAATCTAACCACATCTCCCTATTTTTTCTATATTTTGTTTCTGTTTTAAGTCTTTTGCAGGTTCAACGAAAGGAGACGACCATACCCAGTCGACAGTCCTCCCGTGTTTGCAGGTTCCCAAAGGAAACGACATTCCTATCCGATAGTTCAACCAAGTTGCCTTATTATGAAGAGATCAAAAAGGCATTGTTTTCAAATCAGTCAACTTCTTGGCCTAGTGTTCTTGTTTCTCTTTTGCAGTGTTTTGATGAAGTGTCGCAGGCTATCAACAACATTACGGTGAAGATTCGAGGACGAATCCTTTTGAAGAGTGGGGGAATGATGAGAATCAAGAAGCATCACCAAAGGATCCATTGCATATTCCAGTTGGGCCAATTACAAGGGGCCAAGAGGATCAAAGAAGCATTTAATGATGGGCTGATTCTGAGTTGCTGAAGTTCAAGTTCGGCCCAAATCCGAGCTGAACTTCGTGGGCCTCTACAGAGAGCATCTGAAGTCGGATTGTCTATTATAATATGTTTTCGGAAAGCCCAAGACGAGCCCTACAAATGTTATGAAGACTTCGGCATCCGTAAAAGATCACAATAGGCCCAAAATCGGCAATCTAGTTTGTTGCGCGAAGATTTGATGCTGAGGAGTCCGAATTTCAGTTTTCCTTATTGGTTTCTAATGAATAATGAATTGATTTGTTTCCAAATATTAAGGGCTGATTTGTTTCCAAAATATAGCCTTCCAAATAGGGAGCAAGTCAATTAGTTGATTGTTTTAGTTTATTTTCTTTCCCGTTTGTAAGGCATTAATTGCCAAATATTTATTTCCTTTTTAAGTTTTAGGGTTTCAGTATTTAAGGATCCATTTGATGTAATTTTTAGAATAGACTTGATTTTGAATGAAATTTGAGAGAATTTTCTCTTTTGTTCTTTGAGAACTAATTGGAACTTATCAGATTTCTCTGTGGCGTTCCTCCTTGACTTATCAATCGAGTATTCCATCCTTGATTGTGGCGTCCTCCTTCATACCAAGGTTCACATCTCATTATAGGTGTTGGGTCGTGGTTTCCATCCGAACCAGAGGTTAGAACGATCCTAGGCATCAATCTTGATACAATCGACGAGGTTCGTATCAGTTGGCTTTTCCAATGAAATTTGCTTCATCTTCCTCCCATTTGATTTGGGCCCATGCTTTTGCCAGCACGTCTTCCATTGTCCTGCATGGATATTTAATGAGTTCTTTATATAAGTCGGAATCAAACATGAGGCCTTTTCTGAAGGCGTAGATGGTGGTCGCTTGATTGCAATGTGGGATCTGTACTTTTTCTCTGTTGAAGCGTCTGACATAAGTTCTCAAATTTTC
Organism: Acer yangbiense; assembly: GCA_008009225.1. NCBI lineage: Eukaryota > Viridiplantae > Streptophyta > Magnoliopsida > Sapindales > Sapindaceae > Acer > Acer yangbiense. The sequence continues at coordinate 7,029,188 of CM017767.1, forward strand.
GCCAGGTCTCTGCATTATTGTATACAGGTCATCCGACTATTTCTTTAGTTGCGGCTGCCTGCAAATTGCTCCACGAATGTATCTGTCAGCTGCGCAAAAGAATTGATAGAATTGTTAGGTAAATTAGTATACCATTGTAAAGCAGGGCCATTAAGGCTAGATCTGAAGTCTTTGCATATGCACGTTTCTCTCAGTTCACGTGAAATTTCAACAATGAACATCCTCTGTTTGTATTGTGCTATGTGGTCGTCTGGATCTATCGTCCCTCGTACTGCTTCATGTTTGGGAAATTGAATTTTCTGGGCATTTCGGTGAGAGCAATCGCGTCGACAAAGGGTGAATCGGTGAAACTGTTAGTTGTACTTTTCTTTATTGGAGTTAGAACTCCAGGAATTCTTTGAATAAGAGCTTCCATTTCTGCAAACCTGCGAGAAAATTCCAAATTAGCAGAAAAGGGTAAATCAGATCCGGGTTTTACCAATCCGGGTGTCGACTGAAGTGACGCAGTCGTCTTGTAAGCATCGACAAGCAGTTGATCTATCGCTGGATCTTGCTCGTTCGGCATCTCATTTCGGATTGGCATATTGTTGAGGTCGATATCAACTCGAGCTGTTTGAGGTGTTGGCTGATTCTACTGGTCGCTTGGATTTATATCTGGTCTGACGGGGTTGCTTGGTGCTCTTGGAGCTATTTGATCGACAACCTGTTCATCGTTTGGACCTAAGACTGGATGTTCTGATGTCGCTGAATCAGGTGCTACTCTGTCGACCAAGGCTCGTAATTCCTCATTCGTCGCTCGGATCACTGCATTCTCTGCTCCGAGCGCCTGCAGTTTCTCAGCGTTTGCATTCATTTGAGTAGTCAATGCAGCGATCTGCTATTCGACGGTTGAAATAGCTCCACCTCTAGACATGATTGGTCGCTCGAGTGATTTGATTAAGTTAAAAAAATAGTTGCAATGGGCCCCACGGTGGGCGCCAAACTGTAGATGGTCGAACTACGTGGTACGTTAATTGGGTCGAGTTATATTGGGCCTAAGGTGATACGAACCTCGTCGATTGTATCAAGATTGATGCCTAGGATCGTTCTAACCTCTGGTTCGGATGGAAACCGCGACCCAACACCTATAATGAGATGTGAACCTTGGTATGAAGGAGGACGCCACAATCAAGGATGGAATACTCGATTGATAAGTCAAGGAGGAACGCCACAGAGAAATCTGATAAGTTCCAATTAGTTCTCAAAGAACAAAAGAGAAAATTCTCTCAAATTTCATTCAAAATCAAGTATATTCTAAAAATTACATCAAATGGATCCTTAAATACTGAAACCCTAAAACTTAAAAAGGAAATAAATATTTGGCAATTAATGCCTTACAAACGGGAAAGAAAATAAACTAAAACAATCAACTAATTGACTTGCTCCCTATTTGGAAGGCTATATTTTGGAAACAAATCAGCCCTTAATATTTGGAAACAAATCAATTCATTATTCATTAGAAACCAATAAGGAAAACTGAAATTCGGACTCCTCAGCATCAAATCTTAGCGCAACAAACTAGATTGCCGATTTTGGGCCTGTTGTGATCTTTTATGGATGCCGGAGTCTTCATAACATCTGTAGGGCTCGTCTTGGGCTTTCCGAAAACATATTATAATAGACAATCCGACTTCAGATGCTCTCTGTAGAGGCCCACGAAGTTCAGCTCGGATTTGGGCCGAACTTGAACTTCAGCAACTCAGAATCAGCCCATCATTAAATGCTTCTTTGATCCTCTTGGCCCCTTGTAATTGGCCCAACTGGAATATGCAATGGATCCTTTGGTGATGCTTCTTGATTCTCATCATTCCCCCACTCTTCAAAAGGATTCGTCCTCGAATCTTCACCGTAATGTTGTTGATAGCCTGCGACACTTCATCAAAACACTGCAAAAGAGAAACAAGAACACTAGGCCAAGAAGTTGGCTGATTTGAAAACAATGCCTTTTTGATCTCTTTTTTTTTTTCTTCACTAGCGAAAAATTTTGTTTCCTTTTCACTCTTTTTTTCCTCATGAGCAAAAAATTCTGTTTCTTTTTCACTCTTTTTTTCCTCACTCACACAAATTCTTATTTCTTTTTCGCTCTTTTTTTCCTCAATAGCATAATTTTCTGTTTCTTTTTCACTCTTTTTTTCTTTTTTTGCTGTCTCGGTCTCTCTTTCTTTTGTCTCTATTTCTTTTGAACTCTCACTCTCCTTTTTTACATCTCTTTGTTCTTTTAACCTCATTTGATCTTCATATACTTGTATTGGGGTTAAGGGTACAAGAGTGATTCATTTTTTATTGAGTACAAAAGAGTATCTATTTGTATAACCATCATGAGTTACACGCCTATCAAACTGCCATGGTCGCCCCAAAAGGATATGGGTCGCATACATTGGAACCACATCACACAAGACTTCATCTTTGTAATTCCCAAAGGAAAAAGATACCAACACCTGTTTAGTCACCTTTATCTCCCCACTATCATTCAACCATTGTAGATTATAAGGTTTTGGGTGCTTCAAAGTGGCCAAATTCAGTTTTTCCACCAAACTAGTGCTAGCCATATTAGTACAACTCCCCCCATCAATAATCATGCTACATACCTTATCATTAACATGACATTGGGTGTAAAAAACATTGTCACGTTGTACATCGTCAAACATTTTTTTTTTTTTTGGTAACGGATCTGAACAAACTTTTTTTTTTTTTTTTTTGACTTAATCAAAACGAAATTCAGCAAGGTCTATTTTTTTTTTTTTTTTTATCAACGAAATCAAAGAAGAAGAATAACAAAGATAGATTAAACCTGATGTTAGAAGCCGAAGCTCTGATACCAAATGATACGAACCTCGTCGATTGTATCAAGATTGATGCCTAGGATCGTTCTAACCTCTGGTTCGGATGGAAACCGCGACCCAACACCTATAATGAGATGTGAACCTTGGTATGAAGGAGGACGCCACAATCAAGGATGGAATACTCGATTGATAAGTCAAGGAGAAACGCCACAGAGAAATCTGATAAGTTCCAATTAGTTCTCAAAGAACAAAAGAGAAAATTCTCTCAAATTTCATTCAAAATCAAGTCTATTCTAAAAATTACATCAAATGGATCCTTAAATACTGAAACCCTAAAACTTAAAAAGGAAATAAATATTTGGCAATTAATGCCTTACAAACGGGAAAGAAAATAAACTAAAACAATCAACTAATTGACTTGCTCCCTATTTGGAAGGCTATATTTTGGAAACAAATCAGCCCTTAATATTTGGAAACAAATCAATTCATTATTCATTAGAAACCAATAAGGAAAACTGAAATTCGGACTCCTCAGCCTCAAATCTTCGCGCAATAAACTAGATTGCCGATTTTGGGCCTGTTGTGATCTTTTAGGGATGCCGGAGTCTTCATAACATCTGTAGGGCTCGTCTTGGGCTTTCCGAAAACATATTATAATAGACAATCCGACTTCAGATGCTCTCTGTAGAGGCCCACGAAGTTCAGCTCGGATTTGGGCCGAACTTGAACTTCAGCAACTCAGAATCAGCCCATCATTAAATGCTTCTTTGATCCTCTTGGCCCCCTTGTAATTGGCCCAACTGGAATATGCAATGGATCCTTTGGTGATGCTTCTTGATTCTCATCACCAACAGTAGTTATGGAAGTCGACGAAACGATCGAGTTGACAGAAGGTCTAACGACAGAAGGTCAGAACCTTATCTAACGAGCGACAAAAGGAATACTCAATCGCCACACGAGGGTTCCAGTGAAAGAAATTCCTATGGGCGTGGCAACTCAAGGTCTAATCGACCACGGGTGGAAGCACCAGAGTATAACGTTAGCATTGAACTAGTCGACCTCGTAGCAGTAATGAAGGAAATGGGAAAAACGGTCAAATGGCCGCAAAAGATGAACGCACTCCCAGAACATCGAGATGTAAGGCTCAGATGCGAGTTTCATGATGATCACGACCATCATACGCAAGATTGCGTTGCCCTTAAATATGAAGTCGTAGAGCTCTTAAAGCAAGGACATCTACGAGAATTCCTAACTGACAAGGGGAAACAAACTCTCGCAAGGCGCGACGACTAGAGGCAAGCCAATACGAACAACAGTCCTCTAGAACCACCCCGACAGGATAGAGTGATCAATTATATTGCAGGTGGATCTGAAGTCAGTGGCGTAAGCCATTCTGCAGCAAAGAGGCACACACGACAAGTATCAAACGCCGAAATTCAACCAAACCAGGAGCATCCATCGAAATTCGACGAGACTATCATCTTCAAGTCGACAGATAAATCAGATTTATTTTATCCTCACCATGATGCATTGGTTATTTCGTTACATATTGCTAATTGTTTAACTAAGCGTATTTTGATCGACAATGGTAGTTCCTGTAATATATTATTTAATAGTGCTCTCAGAGAAATGCAGGTTGATGAATCCAAACTTAGTCGTCGAACGACCATGCTAACAGGTTTCAGTGGTGAGCAGAAAAGTACCCTAGGTGAAATCATACTACCTGCCTACACCGAGGGAGTCAACTTGTACATCAACTTCTTGGTGCTCGACTGCCAATCTCCATACAATGCCATCCTTGGCAGACCCTGGATACATGAATTGAAGGCAATCCCGTCAACATACCATCAAATGATAAAATTCCCAACCAGGTGGGGAATAAAAGAAATCAAAGGGGAACAAAGAGCAGCAAGAGAATGCTACCAGAATGCCATTAAAAAGAAGAAACAAGAATTATAACAATTACAGGATACCAAAGTTGAGTCGACCCTAAGCAAGCAAAATATGGAAGAACTCGACAAGGTATGTATCGACCCTGATTAGCCAGACCATAAAGTCCTCATTGGATCCAGATTATCATATGACATCCGTAAACAACTGATTGAATTCCTGAAGGAACGACGCAGTAGCTTTGCCTGGTCACATTCGGATATGGTCGGCATCGATCCAGAAGTAATAGTTCACTGACTTCAGGTGGACCTAGATCACCAACCAGTAAAATAAAAACGAAGGAAGTTCACTCCAGAACGGAATAAAGTGATTAATGAAGAAATCCAGAAGTTGTTCGACATCGGTTATGTAAAGGAAGTGAAGTACCCCGATTGGTTAGCAAACGTCGTGGTATTAAAGAAGAAAAATGGAAAATGGCGAGTCTGCATCGACTTCATAGACCTCAACAAAGCGTTTCCAAAGGATTCATTTCCACTCCCTCACATCAACATGCTAGTCGACGCCACTGCAGGACATGAACTATTGAGCTTCATGGACGCCTACTCAGGCTATAACCAGATTTTAATGCATCATGACGACCAAGAGAAAACGGCCTTCATCACCAAGCGAGGTATTTTTTGTTATAAAGTAATGCCTTTTGGTTTAAAAAATGCAGGTGCAACCTACCAGCTACTAGTCAACAAGATGTTCGCTAAGATGCTTGGATCAACAATGGAGGTCTACATCGACAACATGCTGGTCAAATCCCTGATCGCTCAACAACATATCGACCATTTGGGACAGTCGTTCGACGTACTCGACCAATATGGTATGAAACTTAATCCTACTAAATGCTCATTTTGTTTGTCTTCAGGAAAGTTTTTAGGCTACTTGGTCACACAAAGAGGTGTCGAAGCCAACCCAAATCAAATTCGATCAATAGAGGGAATCGAGTCGCCCAGATGCATCAAAGACGTACAAAAACTCACTAGTCGAGTAGCGGTTTTGAACAGGTTCATATCAAGGTCATCATAACCGCCGAATTGAACCCGAGAAGAACAAGGGAACAACGGCGGTTTCATTCGATGGTTTCGTGACCGCCGATCCAACCGCCGAATCAAACCCGAGATATTAAATCGATCAGGTATGAACAGCGGTTTCGAACGGCGGTCGTGACCGCCGATAGTGACCTCAGAATTGCTCCAGACACTTCTGGATGCAAACGACGGTTTCATTCGGCGGCCAGGCCGTCGATCATAACCGCCGATCACCAACAGAGGTGAAAACCAAGGAGAAGCCAAGGGCATTCTCCATGGGCGGTCTTCGTGCAAAACCAAGCACATTCTAGTGCATGCGTGGACGTTTCCGAACACTATCGGGAAACGAATTACTAAGCACATATACGCACAACAAGATATAACAATCAAAGTGCTAGTGTGTAAAGTGACATGTGAAGAGAATGCACACAAGATCAAGTATGCTAAGTGTGTGTGTGCTAACTAAATCTCTTCAAAGAAAACCAAGCACAAGAAATTATACCTTTGGCGTGCTTGTCCCTTGAGGTCTTGAAAGGGCCTTCGAGCTTGAAGATCAATCACCTAAACTACCCTTACACAAACAACCCCAACATGTGGTTTGTCCACGAAATGAGCCAATCAATATATTGGAATCCTTACAATCTCCCCCTTTGACTATTTCGTGACAAAACCACCACTCACATTGATTCCTCACAACATAATAGAAACTACGGCTCTACTATGATTTTCTACTTTACAAAGAGATATATAAAAATAATCTTGAAGTTGTCAATCTCAAGTAGAACAATCAATCCTTGAAAGCAAAGTTTCTACTCTTTCCAATTCAAGTAAAAAGTGAGATGAATCAAGTGAGAATAAAAACAAGCATTTGCATTCTAAGAATTTAAGCATAACTACAACATCATGCAGTAATTGTGAATGCAATGCTCCGCCTCAATGGGTTACTCCCCCTCAATGTATTGTCTCCCCAACATGCATAATTGCTACCACAATTTGCAACTCCCCTTACCACCATTCTACTCCCCCTTTTTGTCATGATATAGGCAAATGAGTATGATACAAACCTCGTCGATTGTATCACAATTGATGCCTAAGATCGTTCTAACCTCTGGTTCGGATGGAAACCGCGACCTAACACCTATAATGAGAAGTGAACCTTGGTATGAAGGAGGACGCCACAATCAAGGATGGAATACTCGATTGATAAGTCAAGGAGGAACGCCACAGAGAAATCTGATAAGTTCCAATTAGTTCTCAAAGAACAAAAAAGAAAATTCTCTCAAATTTCATTCAAATCAAGTCTGTCGAAAAATACATCAAAAGGACCCTTAGATACTGAAACCCTAAAACCAAAAAGGAAATAAATATTTGGCAATTAATGCCTTACAAACGGAAAAGAAAATAAACTAAAACAAGCAACTAATTGATTTGCTCCCTATTTGGAAGGCTAAAATTTGGAAGCAAATCGGCCCCTTAATATTTGGAAACAAATCAATTCATTATTCTTTGGAAAACTAAGAAAAAGGAAAAAACTGAATTTGACTCTCCTCCACACGCCCAAGCTTCTACTTCACGCCCAAGTCTTCTCTTATTCGGCCCAATCAATTGCCTTGATGACGTTAGTTAAGCCTTGGTCTTCATGTGGGCTCATCTTGGACTTTAATAATTCGGAATCAGCCCAAGTGTCTTGAATCAGGCCATTTAGTGCTTCCTTGAATCTCTTAGCCCTTGCCCTTGTTATTGGCCCAACCGGAACGTGCAATGGATCTCTTGATGTGGCCCCCTTATTCTCATCAGAGTAGTCCCCAACCGGGTCACTTAGCAAAGAGAGATAATAGCAAACTATATACTTGCATAATCATATAATCCACTTTATGCAACTCAATCAATTGGAGAGAAACAAGGAGATTTATTTAAAATAAATGTGTGAATCAAAACATGCTTTGCATACAAGACATGTAGCATTCAAGTCCAAAATACAATGGTATTTGGCAAAGCAAATGACAAAGGTTTCTAATAAGAATTCAAACCAATTTCACCAATGTCATGAGAGAAGCAAGGATATAGAGTTTTCATTGATTTTAATTTATGAGCAACTATATCCATCTTTATAAGCCAAACATGTCATGAGCAACTTTGCACCCTATTTGATTTTTCCGGGAATGAAACCCATATGATAGTAGACATGTTCAACAAATAAAGAAAGAGAGACAATTTGGAATATAAATTCCTTTGAACGGATATAAGATCCTTTATTCATTTTGAGTCTCATAAGCTTTTTCACACAAGTTTTGCATTTAAAAATTGCAATCATCAATTCATGCTTTTTCATTTGAGCATGTCATTTGAATTTCATGATTTTCATATGTCATTAGCATGTTATAAAAACAACTTATGCTTTTCAATTTTTAAGCATGTCATTAAGAATCATCATGTCATGGAGATAATTATAGGTCATTCATATCATACTTCCTATGTAAATCTCCTAGTCCAAAAATGCATGTTTGAACATAAATATGACATGGATTGTAGACAAGCATGGTTCACACTTATTGAATTGAAAACATATATACATATGTGCAACCAAGCTTACTCAAGCAATCAACAAATAAGCATAAGAATTTTCAATTATTTGCATGCAACAAGTATGCAATATAGCTCTCTTTGCTTGAGTTCCCCATATGGGATCAACATCATCCTTCATCAATGAAGGTCATGAGGTCCTATGGACCTCCCAAGTCCATTTGACTTGGTTGAACCTATTTGAGACTTGTTAGTCTCATAGCAAGCGGGTTCATTTTTCCTTATCCACATAGATATGACATTTTTCTTCCTAGTGGTTAGTGGTTCAAGAGTTCTATAAATAATAGGATCATGAATATGAATTTTTTCTTTCCTATTAACATGCATTCTAGCTCTTGTCATTCTCTTTTCAATCATGCTTTTAGTTCTACACATGTTAATGTAATGGAAACACTTTGGTCTAATATGACCATCAATACCACAAAAATGACAAGTGGGAATGAAGTTTGAAATCATACCATCCCCCGTGAGTATGCATTGGAGCTTTCTCTTGTCGTTGTGGTTGTCTTGGATGTTGGATAGGATTTCTCCTTCGTTGTTGATGACCAAGACATTGTTGCTTCCTTGATTTTGCTTGCATGATTTATCTCTTCCCTTGATGAATTTGAGCTTGAGGGAAGTTAGGTTGAGGAACTTTTTGAGCTTGAGGTTGTCTCTTTGGAGCTTCATTCACTTGTGCACTTCTTGAACATTGTCCTAGATCAATTTTCTTCCTAGGAGTGTGCATCGGCGAGGCTTCTATCTTGCTCAAACTCTTGACAAACATGGTCTTGTTAGGAGTGGGAGTCTCCTTGTAATCTTCAAAGCCAAGACCTCTCTTGTCACAAAGGCTTTTTCCAACACTCAACATGTGGTTGAGTTTATCCGTGCTAGAGGTCAACTTAGCAATCAAATCTCTAGCATCTCTAAGTTCCCTTTTCAATCCTTCTTCATTCCTCCTAGACAAATCTAGCTCATCTCTTAGTTTGTCTTCATCCTTCATGGACCTTACCACTTCACTACTTAAGTGGTCCACTTGTGTTGAAAGCTTAAGGTTTTCTTCCTTCAAAGTTTGAATCTCCTTTTCATTCTTTATCTTATAGCTTTCAAATCTTTTCAAGTGGTCTTCATGATCCAAATTCTCCACATTTCCATTTATGGAGTTAGATGACATATTCTCACCATGTGAGTCCTTTTCTAAATTCTCCATCTTACCTATGGAGTCATCTTCCTCATCAAGACCAACACATGTTAGGATTATGCTCAATAGCAAGAGTGTAATGTTGTAATTAACAATCTTTTTCATATTAATAAAGTGATTTCTGGTTTAACAAATCGTATAGCATTTATAGTTTAATATTATAATTGTCAAAGTAAATAATCATAAGGTCTAAAGACTATGAGAAAAGAAGAATTGTTCGTACATCTGGATATGTATGTGGTAGACACAATTTTTTAGTTAGTCTTGAATAATGTTCACAACTTAAGTTAAAGGTTGGGCACCTTTATCTTGTTAAAGTTGTAGAATTCTTTTGCTAGCATTTGAGTGGGATCAAATGAATATGATGAGTCTAAAATCATCGGAGTGTCTTCGAGCAAAAGGATCTAGTGCACTGGGTGCATTGAACTGGATCACAATGAAAAGCTTTATCTAGAACCGTCAATAGATAATAGTCTTTTCATTATCAGGACAATCGGAGAGTCTATCTTAATCCTGAGATAAATGATGGACTTATGGTTGGAAATGATATCATTTGAGTTATCAATGAGTACGATTATAACGCATAGTCTATCCTCGATAGTTTGGTGATATTCATTTGTTAATCGATAGAGGACTTCATTTATAGATATGGACATTGTGGCTCCATTTATTAAATGAGAGTATAATATCATCATATGGATGTTTTGAGGTAATTGGATATTAAATCTCAACGTTGAGTTTTCGATAGTGTCTATTGAAAACATGGCTTCTGGACAAGTCAAAATATCCAAGTTCAAAACGTGGTCATATGAGTAAATATGGTAACTTGGAGAGTTATAGGCGGTCTATGAACTCTTGGCGATTACTAATATTAATCACGAGGATACACTATCTCCAACATGATTGTCTAGGGTATGAATGATGAACATCTTCCTTTTCTATCTTTATTTAAGAGTTCAATTTTAGCTCTTTAGTGGAATGAGTTAAAATTAATGGATCGGACCTAAGTGAATCATTTGTTGATTGTGATTAGGTTATGTCTATTGAAGCTTAAATTTAGATGGCCCGCCAAGATCCCCAATCCACACGGACTTGCATGGATCACTTGATATATTCTACCGGACCAATTTAAGGGTCCATCTAGAATTGCATTTAATATATTAAGAATATAATTTGCACATTATTTAAGTAATGGGCTGCTCAATTATATTAATATATTAATAAAAGACATGTGGGCTTGTTTCTTTTAGTAAGAATGGTTCTGGTTCACACATGGACTTTTTATTTAAAGTCCAATGGATTAAATGAAATAAGAAAATAATATTAGGCCCAATTTTATTCAAGTGGGGCGGCAAGGTTAATATTTTAACATAAGATATTATTTTGTTTTCATTGTTTTAATTAAATAAGAATTAATTAATTTATTAATTAATTGTTTAATTAAGAAACAAATCTTTTCTGATTAGGAAATATGATTCCTAGTCTTATACTATTGTTGGTAGTATACTAAAAGTAAAAGACTTATTTGGTAAGAAAATAAATAATTAATTTTATTTATTTAATCAAATAAGAAGTCTTTTATTTTAGTCAATAAAAAGAATAAAATATCTATGAGTTGGATTAGGGTTTGAAGTCTATTCTTTTATGGAAATTAGGGTGCAACACAAACTCCTTTTAGGAGTGTGATTTGCGGCAACCCTAGGAGAGAAAGAGAGCAAGATTTCGGCAACCCTAATAGGAAAAGAGAAGAAAATTTAGGCCACCTATATATACATATGTATAGAATTCGGCCACCCTATGCTTGGTGCTTAAGAGACAATTTTTCTTCTTCTTCTTAATTCATAGAGAGCATTAATTTTATTCTACTAAAACATAAAAGAGTGAATAAATTATTCTTTGATGGTACACTATTTGCTTGTTCATCAATAAGCTTGTGTGTACAACATCGATTTAGGTTCACGCGAGTTTCGATCATTAGATTGAGAACTCAAAAGTGACCGGAATAATTTTAGTCTTCTTTTGATTGTTTTTGTGACTAACAAAGAAAAGAAAAATTTATTTGTCCATTCACAGGTTTGCAATTCAAAGAAAAGGGAGACCGCGCTCCTAGGTGATCCACGTTCGTGCTAGGATTGAAGATCTTGCGGATTACCATCGACGTAAGTCAATCGGATCACGCGACAAAAGGTATTATTCTTTTGTTAGATAATATATATGTTTAATTGATTAAAGGGTTTAAGGTTCATAAAAGGAAATTTTTTTTAAAAGTTACTAAATCAATTTTTAGTTTCGCTTCCGCTGCGTGTACTACGGTATTTTTCCCTACAACACATTGGTCACTTGATGTAATATGAGTCATATCCCAATGAGTAGCTACTCCAATTTTCTCTAGAGCTACTTCTTCATCTACTTCTTCCATGGGATCACTAGTCAAGACATCATTGCCATCAACTTCAACTTCTACACTCTTGGCTCCAAATGCCTTGTAGTTAATGGCGCATTCTTCTTCACTTGACGACTCATTTCTCTTATCGGAGTCATTACTAATGACACTCCAAGAGGTAGTTATCACCTTTTCCATCTTCTTGTTTAGGCAATTAACAAAATTGGAGGCGAGGTGTCCTACACCAACACACTCATAGCATTGAACCTCTTTCTTTTCAGTCTTCTCTTGCCTAGGTTCAAAACTCTTGAAGGGAGCCTTTTTCTTCAAGTCTTGGCCTTTGGATCCAAAGCTCTTCTTCTCGAACTTGACGAATTTCTTGAATCTTCTAAGCAACAATGCCGTGTCTTCGTCCGAGTCACCTTCAACCTCCTTCCATGAGGATTAAATATCGCCAGTGAGCAATGGTGGCCTCACGCTCGACGCTTTCTTTTTGCTCATCCCGAAATCACTCATAGTGTTTGGATGAATGCAAATGAGACGAATGCAAAATGTATGAATAAATCAAAAAATCACACAAGATGCAAAACACACCTAAAATGAGCTAGGATCACCTAAGTATATCTAGGAACCTGCTCTGATACCAATTGAAAGTAATACAATAACGCTCGGTGTGTATGATAAATATATCTATAGGGGGGTGAATAGATTTTAACTGTAATTACCCAATTTTCGCATGCAAGTCAATTTTACGAAAATGCCCCTACTAGTCAAAAATACAAGCAAGTGTAATATAGTGTAGAATTTAAATAACACTTGATGTATACGTGGAAACTGACACGCCCGAACCGGTTCTACAAATGTCACTATAAATTAACATATTCTACCTCGGTTATATTAAAGGGACGCACAAGTATTTCACCCTTTGCAATTGTACAAGTCGTTATGCTAGTAAAGTGTACAAAGTAAGGGTATCGGTCCACAGGGAAATCTAGTAACTGGTAAATGCTAGAATTAGTGAGCGTTTTAAGGAATTAAACTAATGTGATGATAAACGATTATAATTGATAAGCTAAGATGGTAGGGAATGTATGAAATCAGTAATGATGTACCACAAATAACCACTTTTCTGCAACAAAGATCAAGTCACTCGTGTAGTTCCATTTATACAATTGGTACACTCAACCATCCACTTAATATCTCATCTGAGGTTCAGATTAATCATCAAGGAATGTAAGTTGTGGAACCAAATTGATAGAATGTATTCTTAAGATTTTGTATGAACAAACACATTCTAATCTAGGAGTTTTTACTAACCATACTTAATTCAAACATTATGAACTTAGTATTTCATTACTTTACAATAACCAACTCCATGCTTCTAAGATTATAAGATATATGACATGATTTCATCAATTCAAGCATACAAACACAAATGATTCATATAAGATAAAGTGGTAACAAGTGATTACATCAATACTTTCATAAATTCCCCAACAAAGTGTTTAGTTACACATGATCATTGAATATAGCATATTAATGAACAAAAAGGAAGAATACTACCCTCGAAGAATCAAGGCCAACCTCTCCTTCCTCCACAGCAATACAAACCAATTGATCACAAATAACCTTCAAGAGATTGATGAGCAAGGTATTTACTAAGATCAATACCTTTAAGCTACAAAGATTACAAGTGATGAACTACTTGAATCACTAATCTATTCTATGATAAATTACTCAAAAACTACTAAGAACTATTCTATACTATTTGTGTCACTCTTGTTTTGCAGGAGAGAGAAGTATATATATGTTTTTCTTCAAATGAGGCAAGAAATGCCAAATTGGCCTTTGGACGTGCCTTGGGCGGGTTCATTCCGCGGGTACAAACCCGCCACACGAACCCGCCGTGGCTTCAGAAAAGCTATAGGCGGCTTTTTTCCCGCCGAGCGAACTCGCCGTGCTTTCTGGCGACTTCAAACCTTTGGGAAGGTTGGCATATTCCCGCCGTCAGAACCCGCCATTCAACTAGCCTTGATTTATGGTGACTTCAAACCTTCGGGAAGGCTGGCATATTCCCGCCTCATGAACCCGCCATGCAAACTCGCCTTGATTCTGGCAACTTCAAGCTCCCTGGCTGGCGGCTTATGTCCAGCCATGTCTTCTTCTCATGGTTTTGCTCCTCTTTTAACCACTTTGATGCAAAAACCTTCCTGACTGGTCAGATTACCTGAACTTAACAAAAACACATGTTATGCACACAAAAGTGTTCGAATATGAACACAAAAGGTAGGAATAAGGGGCGCTAAATGTGAACATTCATAGCGCGATCAGACCCCCAAACCTATCTTTTGCTCATCCCCGAGCAAAACAACGAAAGAAAGAACAACTATACTACTTATTAGGAACAATTAACTAATCCATTTTTGTAGGAAACACGATGGTACTTAGCATGTACCACATGCCTTTTAAACCTCTAGGTGCCCCTAGTAGGAGGAGTGTAGTCTCCTGAGGGTTTACTAGATACGATACCCGCAAACGTAACTCTGTAATCTACTACTGAGGAGTCACCTTGTATATAACAACAGAAAATCATGCAAGCTAAGCACTCTCAATTAGGACTAATAAAATTCCACTTCAGTCGTAACAACACATAATACTTGTATGCCAATAATTTGGATGTTTTTGGTCCAAGAATCAGTAAATTATCTGCCTAAGGTAAATTCGCCTCGACTTCTATTTCTCACAGATCCATCTCTTTCTTCTCTCAGAATCCTAGGTTATCTCTCTTCAATCACATGCGAATTAAGTGTATGTATATAGAATTTGAATATAACGCATGTGAATATAGAAACAACGCACTTTCACAATGTCAAGTCTCATGAATGAATTGATAACCATGAACGTGGAGAGAACATGTTTGACTCGTATTCCCAACTTAGACTTCTCACATATCCACTAGGGCCTTAGTTGTAATGGGGCCATGGGTAATTTATGGTGAGTGGAATGAATTTGATGGAATCCTAAAGATGTTGATCAACCTTTCAATCACTTTACTAGCCCATTTTTTTCAATGTCCACAAGCGTCTAGGCTAAGATTAACAATTTGATGATGTGCTAATTGGTACTTACTACAAGTATTCAATCGATTAGGTATCATGGCTTTAAGTGTTTATTTTTACACCTTTACAATGTAGCATTTCTATTGCACAGTTATTTCTATCATCACCTGAGTACACGCTATTTACAGATTTGAGCTATCTACTTGCATTTTTACTTATGCAACTATTATCAACATCTAAAGATTTCATGTGGTTGATGTGTATGAAATGAATGGTTGTGTTTGGCCTCAAATTTGGCAATTGGAGCACACATCATAAGGACAGTGTTTGGATAATGAAGTTAAACACACATGCCTAGGATAATCTCTATCAGACCTTCTAACATGGGAATACAAATTTCACAAGCAGTCCACAATATTTCCTGTTCAATGGCAATCAATACTAGTGCATATGAATGAGATCTCAATGCATCCTATATTTGAAAAGTGCTTTTTACAAGAAGAATGGATTATACCCTCTCAATTAATCAGCACATGCTCAATTCCTCACATGGGTAGTCTCCACAATTCCCCTAGGATCAAACAGTCTAAGGTTCCTTCACCTAAACATCCGAAAATTGGCACTGTACAAGTATATTTATAGTGGTGCAGCAGCTTAGATGGCATGCATATTAGTCAAAATTTAGCTTCCAAAGCAAGTATGGAATGGTTCCATTGGCATATATAAATAACAACCCTCAAACCAATTTTCAAAATTGTTACAGAGATTTGTAACATTTTCCTACATGACTACCTAACACTACATAATATAAACATAATTATCAAAATACTACCAAAAATTACAAAAACTTGTGCCACACCCCCAAACCTAAACCAAACATTGTCCTCAATGTAATTGCGAACATGGTTAGTTAGAGTTTAGATATAGCAACAATAAAATCAACACTAAACAAACTACCATATATATATATATATATATATATATATATACATTAAAATACGTAAATAACACTAGGTAAGAAAATTGTACCTGGGTGGGGTGCTTTCCACCTAGCGAGAGATTTTTCGTCTAGGCAAGACGCATGAGAGCTCTACGGCTCTATAAGTGCTACCTATTCCAAAATCTTGACTTCATCTATTCCTTGCAGATATGGCTTCACTCGATGCCCATTCACCTTGAATGTATCCCCATTTTTCTCATTCAGTAGTTCGATGGCTCCATATAGGAATATTTGGAGTATCCTATAAGGCCCATACCATCTCGATCTGAGCTTTCCTGGAAATAGCTTCAATCTAGTGTTGAATAGGAGGACTAACATCCCCGGGCACAGATCCTTGAGGATTACTTTCTTGTCATGCATTCTCTTGGTCTTCTCTTTGTAGATTTTTGCATTCTCGTAGGCTTCATCTCGGAGTTCCTGGAGTTCGTTCAGTTGAAGTTTACGTTCTTCCCCTGCCGCATCCATATAAAAGTTCAGCTTCTGGAGTGCCCAATAAGCATTGTGCTCTAATTCCACTGGCAAATGGTAAGCCTTCCCAAAGATCAAACGATAAGGTGTCATTCCGATTGGAGTTTTGAAAGCAGTTCTGTAGGCCCATAAGGCATCATTCAACTTGAACGACCAATCTTTCCTGCTTGTGTTCATAGTCTTTTTAAGGATTTGCTTGATGTGCCTGTTACTGACTTCTACTTGACCGGAGGTCTGAGGATGATAGGGGGTTACAACCTTGTGATTCACACTATATTTCTTCAGCAGTGTGGCGAATATCTTGTTACAAAAGTGACTTCCCCCATCACTTATGATGGCCCGTGGAGTCCCGAACCTGGAGAAAATCATGCCCCTTACAAACTTCACAACTACTTTACTATCATTGGTCTTCGTGGGTATGGCTTCAATCCATTTAGAAACGTAGTCCACGGCTACCAGGATGTAGCTGTATCCGTCCGTTGGTGGGAATGGTCCCATGAAATCGATTCCCTAGACATCGAAAATCTCTACTACCATTTGGCCTAACTGCGGCATCTCATTCCTCTTACCAATGTTCCCTGTTCTCTGACATCGGTCACATTGTAAGCAGAAGTGGTAAGCATCCTTGAACAATGTTGTCCAATAGAATCCCGAGTGAAGAACCTTCATCGCTGTCTTTCTAGAACTGTAGTGGCCTCCACATTGAAGTTCATGGTAGAACTTCAGGATGTCTAACTGTTCATCCTCTGGTATACATCTTCTAATGATTTGGTCTGCCCCGTGTTTGAACAAGTATGGGTCGTTCCAAAAGTACTGTCTTGCATTGAAAACGAATCTCTTTCTTCCTTGACTTGTCATGCCTGCTGGCAGAATCTTGTTTGTGAGGAAATTGACTATATTAGCATACTATGGCTGTGTGTCGCTTAATTTCAGAAGCTGCTCATCCGGAAAACTGTCCCTCAATGGTAGAGTATCTTCTTCTGCATATGAATCTAACATTAGTCTACTCAAGTGGTCTGCTACCACATTCTCACTCCCTTTCTTGTCTTTGATCTCTAAATCGAATTCCTGTAGTAGAAGGATCCATCGAATGAGTCTTGGCTTGGCAATCTTCTTCTGGAGGAGATATCGGAGTGCTGAGTGATCAGTGAACACAATAACCTTTGCGCCAATTAGATATGATCTGAATTTCTCTAGTGCAAAAATAACTGCTAACAACTCCTTTTCTACAGTGGAGTAGTTCATCTGTGCGTCATTCAGGGTCCTTGAAGCGTAGTATATGGCATGTGGAATTTTGTCAACCCTCTATCCTAGTACTGCTCCAACAGCATAGTCAGAAGCATCACACATGAGCTCGAAAGGCAAAATCCAATCAGGTGGTCTCATTATGGGAGCTGTGGTCAACAATTCCTTGAGTTCTTTAAATGTTGCCATACACTTCTCGTCAAAATCAAACTCGATCTCTTTTTGAAGTAGTCGACACAGGGGCCTTGAAATCTTTGAAAAATCCTTGATGAACCTTCTGTAAAACCCTGCATGTCCCAAAAATGCTCGAATTTCTCTCACTGATCTTGGAAACTGTAAACTCTTCATGACGTCAATTTTTGCCTTGTCTACTTCAATGCCTCTACCCGAGATAATGTGCCCTAGCACAATTCCTTCATTCACCATGAAGTGAATTTTCTCCCAGTTCAATACCAAATGAGCCTGCTTGCACCTTGCTAGTACTGAGGATAGGTTTCTCAAACAGTCACCAAAAGAATTTCCCAATACTGAAAAGTCGTCCATAAAGATCTCTATTATGCCTTCCACCATATCTGAGAATATAGATGTCATGCACCTCTGAAATGTACCTGGACCATTACATAGCCCAAATGGCATCTGTCGGTAGGCGAATGTACCAAAAGGACATGTGAAAGTGGTTTTCTCCTGATCTTCTGGAGCGATAGCAATCTGATTGTATCCGGAGTACCCGTCCAAAAAGCAGTAATGACTGTGACCTGCCAGACGTTCCAACATCTGATCAATGAATGGCAGAGGGAAATGATCCTTCTTAGTAGCTGAATTAAGTTTCCTGTAATTGATGCATACTCGCCAGCCTGTCTGAACCCTTTGTGGCACCAACTCATTGTCTTCATTCTTCACCACAGTCAACCCAGACTTCTTAGGCACTACATGAATAGGGCTAACCCACTTGATGTCTGAAATAGGGTAAATGATCCCATTTTCTAACAACTTGAGGATTTCCTTCTTGACTACCTCCTTCATGATGGATTTAGCCTTCGTTGCCCTTCGATGGTCGGTTTGGATCCTTCCTTAAGAAAGATTTTGTGCATACATGTGGTAGGGCTAATTCCTTTCAAGTCATCCAACAACCAACCTATAGCCTTTCTGTAGTATCGCAACACATTGATCAATTCTTTCTCTTCCTCTGGTTGCAAGTCTGATGCAATGATCACCGGAAATGTCTCATTTTCCCATAGGAATGCATACTTCAAGGTAGATGGCAGTAGCTTGAGTTCTAAGATAGGTGGGGGAGTTGTGTTTGGCTGCTCATCCCTCAGAATGTGCTCCCCAGTTTCCTCATCTTCTACTGAGGTACTAGCCCATACTAACATTTCTACCCAGTCAGTTTCTTGACCCTCTTCTATTTCGTAGTCTTCTGAAGCCATAGAGTCACGGATATTCTTCTCAAAGAATTCGGTCACTAACACATCTTCAATGGAGTTTTCCATTTCCTGGTATGAACAATTTATACACTATATAGAATCAATGTTAACAAGACTACTGGAACAGTGAATTCTACCTATACCTAAAGTGCTTTAATTTTCCTAAGTATTTCTTAACCCTTATGTTATTTACTATAATTAGGTGTGTGTGTGTATCATGCATATAAACATGTTTTTCAACAATCAAAATCACAAGTTGGTTCACAAATCATTGATTGTATCTTACTCCTAACGAACCCATCATCCAAGCATGCACATGTCTCTAGATAACTTCTAGTGATTTCTCTTTTCTAATCCTTGAAATTTTTGCAGCCTAACATCACCATATAAACAAGAAAGAAAAGAGAAAGAGAGATGACTTGCAAACCAAGTAAAGAATTAGTATCCAAAAGGTACCTTGGCTGAGGATCGGGAAGAGCAAGGATGTTTGAAATGAAAACTTCAGTTGAAAAATAGAGTACCAACCTGATATGAACCTCACCAAGAGTAGTGAGACCCGGAACCAATATATGGTAACGAAGGATCGTTTTCTAATTCAAGTTTATAAAAACAAAGAAAATAAAGGACCGTGACCCATTATCTATATGGAGATAAGAACCAACGGTATCAAGAAGGTTGTAGACGCCACACTCAAGAATAGGAAAGAAGGTGAGTGATAAGTCAAGGTTTGAACGCCACAAGGTAGAACCTTGATAAGTTCATAGTTCAATGAAGAACCAAGAGAAAAAGTTCTCACAAATAATATTTTTATTCAAAGTCTAATCCCATATTACATCCATTCGTCCCTTATAAACTGAAACCCTAAAACCTAAAAAGGAAATAAATATTTGGCAATTAATGCCTTACAATCAGGAAAATAAATGGGCAATTAATGCCTTACAATCAGGAAAGAAATTAAAATTAAAACATGCAATTAGTTGACTTGCTCCCTATTTGGAAGGATAAATTTTGAAACAAATCAGCCTTTTAATTTGGGAAACAAATCAACTCATTATTCTTTGGAAACTAAAAAGGATAAAGCTGAAATTCGAACTCCTCAGCTCAAGTCTTCGCGCAACAAACTAGATGGCCGATTTTGGGACTGTTGTGATCTTTTACGGACGCCAGAGTCTTCATAACATCTGTAGGGCTCGGCTTGGGCTTTCCGAAAACATATTATAATAGACGATCCGACTTCGGATGCTCTCTGTAGAGGCCCACGAAGTTCAGCTCGGATTTGGGCCGAACTTGAACTTCAGCAACTCAGAATCAGCCCATCATTAATTGCTTCTTTGATCCTCTTGGCCCCTTGTAATTGGCCCAACCAGAACATGCAATTGATCCTTTGGTGATGCTTATTGATTCTCATCATTCCCCCTCTCTTCAAAAGGATTCGTCCTCGAATCTTCACCGTAACGTTGTTGATAGCCTGCGACACTTCATCAAAGTCCTGAAAAAGAGAAACAAGAACACGAGGCCAAGAAGTTGGCTGATTTGAAAATAATGCCTTTTTGATCTCACTCTTTTTTGCATAGAAGTTCATTTGTTTTCTCTCTTTTTTTTTCTCATCAGCCGAGATTTCTTTTTTTGCTGTTTCAATCTCTCTTTCTTTTGTCTCTCTTTCTTTTGAACTCTCACTCTCATTTTTTACATCTCTCTTTTCTTTTAACCTCACTTGATCTTCATATACTTGTATTGGGGTTAAGGGTACAAGAGTGATTTGTTTTTTATTGAGTACAAATGAGTATCTATTTGTATAACCATCATGAGTTACACGCCTATCAAACTGCCATGGTCGCCCCAAAAGGATATGACTTGCATGCATTGGTACCACATCACACAAGACTTCATCTTTGTACTTCCCAATGGAAAAAGACACCAACACCTGTTTAGTCACCTTGATTTCTTCACTATCATTTAACCATTGTAGCTTATAAGGTTTTTGGTGCTTTAAAGTGGCCAAATTCAGTTTTTCCACCAAACTAGTGCTAGCCAAATTAGTACAACTCCCCCCATCAATTATCATGCTACATACCTTATCATTAACATGGCATCGGGTGTGAAAGACATTGTCACGTTGTACCTCATCATCTTCCTTTGCTTGAGCACTAAGAGCTCTTCTTTCTACCAAAAGCTCTCCATCTTTGTGATCTTTGGAAGGTTCGGCCTTGGCCTTGAAACTAGGCTGGTCATCCCTCTTGTTCCAATTCAGTTCCCATGATGAAGAAGAACCCGAATGTTGCCCAACTCGTGTGGAACCCTTCCTCTTCAATTGTTGATCCAACCTCATCTCCAACTGATCAAACTTTTGATCCAAGAACTTTAAGAAAAGTTTGAAATCGATCTTTTCTGGTGCATCGTCAGACATTTTTTTTTTTAACCTACAAAAACAAATTGGTAAGCCTCACAAACACTCCCTCACGTGTTTACTCTCAATAATGATGGCATTCACACTCTTGTTTCACTCAATTTCGGCTGTTACCCTCTGATGAGCTCGCACTCTCTTGCCTTTTACCACTCTTTGTTCACTTTTTTTTTTTTTTTTTTGTACTGGACTTGATAAAATGAAATCAAACAAGGGTTTTTTTTTTTTTTTTTGAAAAGGATCTGATCAAACTTTTTTTTTTTTTAACAACAGATCTGATCAACTTTTTTTTTTTTTTTTTAATCGAAATCTGATCAAACTTTTTTTTCTTTTTTTTGGTAATGGATCTGATCAACTTTTTTTTTTTTTTTTTATCAAATGAAATAAAAAGAAATTAAGAAAAAGGGATAGATCAAACCTGATTTAGAAACCTAAGCTCTGATACCAACTGATATGAACCTCACCAAGAGTAGTGAGACCCGGAACCAATATATGGTAACGAAGGATCGTTTTCTAATTCAAGTTTATAAAAACAAAGAAAATAAAGGACCGTGACCCATTATCTATATGGAGATAAGAACCAACGGTATCAAGAAGGTTGTAGACGCCACACTCAAGAATAGGAAAGAAGGTGAGTGATAAGTCAAGGTTTGAACGCCACAAGGTAGAACCTTGATAAGTTCATAGTTCAATGAAGAACCAAGAGAAAAAGTTCTCACAAATAATATTTTTATTCAAAGTCTAATCCCATATTACATCCATTCGTCCCTTATAAACTGAAACCCTAAAACCTAAAAAGGAAATAAATATTTGGCAATTAATGCCTTACAATCAGGAAAATAAATGGGCAATTAATGCCTTACAATCAGGAAAGAAATTAAAATTAAAACATGCAATTAGTTGACTTGCTCCCTATTTGGAAGGATAAATTTTGAAACAAATCAGCCTTTTAATTTGGGAAACAAATCAACTCATTATTCTTTGGAAACTAAAAAGGATAAAGCTGAAATTCGAACTCCTCAGCTCAAGTCTTCGCGCAACAAACTAGATGGCCGATTTTGGGACTGTTGTGATCTTTTACGGACGCCAGAGTCTTCATAACATCTGTAGGGCTCGGCTTGGGCTTTCCGAAAACATATTATAATAGACGATCCGACTTCGGATGCTCTCTGTAGAGGCCCACGAAGTTCAGCTCAGATTTGGGCCGAACTTGAACTTCAGCAACTCAGAATCAGCCCATCATTAATTGCTTCTTTGATCCTCTTGGCCCCTTGTAATTGGCCCAACCAGAACATGCAATTGATCCTTTGGTGATGCTTATTGATTCTCATCACAACCCAAAAAGCAAAATTTTACCTTTAAAACCCATTTTGATAGCCTCGGTGGGTTTGTGCGGCGGGTTTAATCCCGCCGTACTAACCCGCCGCCCAACATCAGCTTACATTTTCAGCAACCCGCCGCGGCTTTGTTCCTTCTGGGCGGCAGCTCATGTCCCACCGCACAAGGTCGCGGTTCACTCCTTCCATAACTGGTGAGCTTGCTTCTTCTGCCGGGCGGTTTCCAGCCCGCCAAAATGTTCCAATTTCCGTTGGCGAGCTTGATCCTTCTAGAAGGCGGCTTATGTCCTGCCGAAACGAGGTCGCCGAAATCCATCCCAACATTTTTGGTTTCCCCTTTCTCAAATTTGGAGCGTCTGACCTGCACAACTCACTTCACACACAACACACAATATATATATATATACAACCCTAGCTCAATGCTAGGGAAAATTACACATATAATAGATATTATTACTTATTAGAGTCCCAAGGTTGTGGGTCAAATGATCCCACACCTCATTACTTGTCCTTAATTAATAATTACAAGCAAAACAAGTAAAACATTCCATTTCCGACCCTATTCTTCGGGTTATCCACCTACACACACACAATATTCATTAAATCGTTCAAGTATTCAAATGTGAACGAGACGTGCTCGTGCTTCCAATCTCAGAACAAGACGTAGGAGGTCAGCGTAACAAGGTAAAGGTCATGGGTGCTTTAGGTGGCCACATTTTCACATCTGGTGTGGAGTTCACTTGTGGTGAGGAAGATTCCTTGTATGTGTCCTTTCGGACCCATATTTGCCTTGGTCTCCCCACAACCCTCCTAGGAGACACATTCCTTGTTTTGCAGAACTCGTTATATTTCATGCAATTGGGCCTTTTGTGCCCTTGAGTTCCACAATAATAACATGTTGGAGAGTAAAAAGTACCTCCATGGTTGTCAACTCTTTCTGCGGTATTGAGGTTGTGGTTGGCTCGCTTCCTTCCCGGACAAGTTGTGTTCAAATCGTCCACCATATCCCATACCTCCAATTCTTTCATTAGATCGAAGATCCTATCCTGCATCTTCTGTGTAGAGGACGTATAGGCCTCCTTCAAATTAGATATGAGTTTCATAACCTCCGCAAGATATCCCATCTGTTCCTCCTTCTCTTACTCTAACTGCTCAATTCTTGTTAACAAGTTCTTGCTATAGGCAAGCAATTCCTCCTTTTTCAAAGTCTCTGAATCATTCAGGCTTCTCTCCTCTTCTTCCAGTGTCCTCAGAAATTCTTAGATGATGTCAGACTCTTGAGTGTCTTGACTAGGTGGACTTTCTTCCTCAATCCTAGCTTCCTTCTTTGGCAATGGTTGAGCTCCAAACATATTGAACTCTACAACATCATCCAAAACACTCAAAGTGAGTTTCCCTCCATGAACATCCAAAATTGCTCGTGAGGTCGCCATAAACGGCCTTCCTAACAACACTAGTTGTGAGTTTCCATTCTCATCTCTATCCTCTACGTCCAATACTACAAAGTCAGTGGGAATGAGCAATCGATCCACCTTGAGGACCACATTCTCCACTACTCCTCTAGGATTTCTAAATGACTGATCTACGAGACGCAGACTAATGGAAGTCGGCTTGAGTTCACTCAATCCCAGCCTTTCATACATAGAGTATGGCATCATGTTGATACTGGCTCCTAAATCAAGCATCGCTTTTTCTGCTGAGGAGTTTCCCACAGTAATACTCAACTCAAAACTCCCTGGATCTTGTTCCTTGGTAGTGTACCCACTCATAGAACTAGTAATGGCGTGAGCCTGCTCATGCATTGGGGCTTTCCCCCTGTCTTGCTGCCCCTTAGCCTCCATCACTTGTCCTAACTGAATTGATAACTTTTTCAGTGACGCCTCTATTCCCATCATTCTTTGGTCCATCTCCTATTGATATGACTGTGGAGGGTTTTGATTGCTCC
The DNA here is from genome assembly GCA_008009225.1 of Acer yangbiense. Classification (NCBI taxonomy): domain Eukaryota; kingdom Viridiplantae; phylum Streptophyta; class Magnoliopsida; order Sapindales; family Sapindaceae; genus Acer; species Acer yangbiense. The sequence continues at coordinate 7,054,004 of CM017767.1, forward strand.
ACTGACTCAAACTCCCAACACCCTGCTGTACTTGATACTGACTACGGGGGTTGTTTCCACCCTATGATTGGTTCTGATCATACCTTGGCTGCTGGTAGGTATTGTTATTATTTCTCTGCCTGCCTTGATTCCACTGGTACATCGCTTGAGCTTCTACCTCTGAATAAACCTCTCTGTGGGAGGTGCATACATCTGCTCCATGTCCAATCATGCCACATGCTTGGCATACCTTACCCGGGCTATTCTGTTGCCCCTGCTGATTCACTATCATTGCCCTGACACTGTTATTCAAGGTCTCCATCTACATTGCTAAATGTGCAGTCCCACTACGGCTTCCCTTTGTGCTTCTTTGTTGAGAATTCTGTCCCAGCATTTCATACTTGTTGAACACATAATCAGCGGTACATTCCCTCATCGCCCTACCACAAGCATTGTCGACAATTGCTTGTGTGAGTCCAGTAAGTCCGTCATAAAATGATTGCACCTGTGACTGAAGTGTGAAATCGTGGTGTGGGCACTGAGCTAACAATAGCTTGAACCTCTCCCATGATTCGTGGAATGCTTTTCCTTCCTCATCTTGGAAGTTTGCAATTCTTCCCTTTATTTCTTTGGTTTTCCAGGATAGAAAGAACTTGGAGAAAAATTTCTGCTCCACCTCGGCCCATGTGGTCAGTGTACCAGCGGGCAAAGCCATCAGCCATTTCTTGGCGTTGTCCTTCAAACAGTATGAAAAGCAACGCATCCTCAGTAAGTCCTCTGTTAACCGGCCCAATGGTATCGTAGTGATAGCATTGTAGTATTCTTTCATAAACTGAAGTGCGTCCTCATTAGGTTTCCCATAGTAGGATGGCAAGATGTTATAGTGCAAGTTCTTCAGCTCATAGTCCCGCTGAGCGGCATTCAATGCTATGGCCGAAGGATGTGCCCCCACAATGGGCAATGAAAATTCTTTCATGCATCGTATGTCCTCCATCTAGTTCACTGTGAAGACTCTACAAACAAGTTCAAGAAAAGTAACGAAGATCAATGTGACAAAGATAAACGTTATACTAATGTGCAACTAAAAGTGTAGTAATTCTAAATTTTCCCTAAAATGATACTCCTAAACCTAACTAACCACGCTACACAAGATAGTATCCCCGGCAGCGGCGCCATAAGTTTTGACACGCTCGAACCGGTTCTACAAATGTCACTATAAATTAACCTATTCTACCTCGGTTATATTAAAGGGACGCGCGAGTATTTCACCCTTTGCAATTGTACAAGTCGTTATGCTAGTAAAGTGTACAAAGTAAGGGTATCGGTCCATAGGGAAATCTAGTAACTGGTAAATGCTAGAATTAGTGAGCGTTTTAAGGAATTAAACTAATGTGATGATAAACGATTATAATTGATAAGCTAATATGGTAGGGAATGTATGAAATCAGTAATGATGTACCACAAATAACCACTTTTCTGCAACAAAGATCAAGTCACTCGTGTAGTTCCATTTATACAATTGGTACACTTAACCATCCACTTAATATCTCATCTGAGGTTCAGATTAATCATCAAGGAATGTAAGTTGTGGAACCAAATTGATAGAATGTATTCTTAAGATTTTGTATGAACAAACATATTCTAATCTAGGAGTTTTTACTAACCATACTTAATTCAAACATTATGAACTTAGTATTTCATTACTTTACAATAACCAACTCCATGCTTCTAAGATTATAAGATATATGACATGATTTCATCAATTCAAGCATACAAACACAAATGATTCATATAAGATAAAGTGGTAACAAGTGATTACATCAATACTTTCATAAATTCCCCAACAAAGTGTTTAGTTACACATGATCATTGAATATAGCATATTAATGAACAAAAAGGAAGAATACTACCCTCGAAGAATCAAGGCCAACCTCTCCTTCCTCCACAGCAATACAAACCAATTGATCACAAATAACCTTCAAGAGATTGATGAGCAAGGTATTTACTAAGATCAATACCTTTAAGCTACAAAGATTACAAGTGATGAACTACTTGAATTACTAATCTATTATATGATAAATTACTCAAAAACTACTAAGAACTATTCTATACTATTTGTGTCACTCTTGTTCTGCAGGAGAGAGAAGTATATATATGTTTTTCTTCAAATGAGGCAAGAAATGCCAAATTGGCCTTTGGACGTGCCTTGGTCCGTGGGTACAAACCCGCCACACAAACCCGCCGTGGCTTCAGAAAAGCTATAGGCGGCTTCTTTCCCGCCGCACGAACCCGCTGCTCGAACTCGCCGTGCTTTCTGGCGACTTCAAACCTTCGGGAAGGCTGGCATATTCCCGCCTCATGAACCTGCCATGCAAACTCGCCTTGATTCTGGCGACTTCAAGCTCCCTGGCTGGCGGCTTATGTCCAGCCGTGTCTTCTTCTCATGGTTTTGCTCCTCTTTTAACCACTTTGATGCAAAAAACCTTCCTGACTGGTTAGATTACCTGAACTTAACAAAAACACATGTTATGCATACGAAAGTGCTCGAATACGAACACAAAAGGTAGGAATAAGGGGCGCTAAATGTGAACATTCATAGCGCGATCAGAAACCCAACCACTGGGAAAAACCACGGGCTATTTAGTGCGCCACACTCGGACCTCGAAATCCACTAATTGAAATGGAGTTTACAACCTATGTAGACCTCGTCTAACACTCCGGTCAATAACCCCCCACTTCTACCACTCGGGCCTTTAAAAGTGGCTCTAGTCCAATTGCTTGAGGCCTAAGCAATCTTAGCCTCAAGACTTAATTCTCTATGAAGAGATTATACAACCTATGTGAATAAATATGAATATTCAAATAACAAACAAGGCTAGGTAACCTTAGATGCTTATCTAGGATGATGATATAATCAATTAAATCAACCCTAGATATCAATTGTTAAATGACATGTCAAATAGCTTAGCTAATCAAGATTAATCAAAAACCTAATTAGCTATCACAATATAACACTCAATCAATTCATCACAATTAATTCTCTATTCTTGTATTTATCATATGATCAAAAACATACAAGTAAATTAAAAGAGAATATGCTTGATAGTAAAATACTAAAATAAGATGAAATTAATCAAAATCTTACCAAGCATGTTGTGATGATGCAAACCCAATCATGGATGCATTCTATATAGACATAGAAGATGCAATATGAAATTTGATGCAAAAAGGATTTGATTAGAGTGTTTAAAGGTGAGTTCTTGATTTGATTTTTTCTCAAAAATCTGTCTTTCAAATTTAGGGTTCTAAAGACTCAAAGAACTTAATCAGAGAATGAGAAAGCAAGATATTTATAGACATCAAGAATTGGGCATGTGAAAAGACAAGTTTGCCCTTGAAACGCACCGATCAGCGGTTTCAATCGGCGGCCAGGCCGCTGATCATAACCGTCGAATTGAACCCGAGAAGAACAGGGGAACAACGGTGGTTTCGTGACCGCCGATCCAACTGCCGAATCAAACCCGAGATATTAAATCGATCAGGTATGAACGGCGGTTTCGAACGGCGGTCGTGACCGTCGATCGTGACCGTAGAATTGCTCCAGACACTTCTGGATGCAAACGGCGGTTTCATTCGGCAGTCAGGCCGCCGATCATAACCGCTGATCACCAACAGAGGTGAAAACCAAGGAGAAGCCAAGGGCATTCTCCATGGGCGGTCTTCGCGTAAAACCAAGCACATTCTAGTGCACGCGCGGACGTTTCCGAACATTATCGGGAAACGAATTACTAAGCACATATACACATAACAAGATATAACAATCAAAGTGCTAGTGTGTAAAGTTACATGTGAAGAGAATGCACACAAGATCAAGTATGCTAAGTGTGTGTGTGCTAACTAAATCTCTTCAAAGAAAACCAAGTACAAGAAATTATACCTTTAGCGTGCTTGTCCCTTGAGGTCTTGGAAGGGCCTTCGAGCTTGAAGATCAATCACCTAAACTACCCTTACACAAACAACCCCAATATGTAGTTTGTCCACGAAATGAGCCAATCAATATATGGGAATCCTTACACACCACAAGCATAATGTTTGTGATTTCCATCCTTAATCCACTTCACACTAGCTTCTGAATCAGACTCAACCAAACTCGGGACCAAAACGCAGTCAATACTAAATTGAAGACCTTTTAAAATTGTCATGGTCTTCGCCATTTGAACATTAAAAAAAGCATCCAGACTTTGAGAGCATGATGCCATCACCAGACAAGAGAAGTCTCTAATCACTACCCCAATACCATTACGACCTCCAACATGATCCACCATAGCATCACAATTGATCTTGAAAAGACCCCTCTCGGGCGGTCTCTATACCTGATCTTGATGGCCTCTAGAAGAAGGAAGAAGAAGAAGAAGACCAGATCGACGACGAGAGGCAAAGCAAAGCAGATCGGCGGCGAGCGGAGGAGGAAGAGAAGAAAGAAGATAAGATGGGAAGAGAAGATACTGATGAAGAAATCACATTCAAGAGAAAAAAAAGAAAAAAAAAATTTGTTAATTTTTTTTAAAAACAAAAACAAAAACAAAGAAAACATCTTTTTTTTTTTTTCAAATTTTCCACTTTTAACACTGGTTTTGTTTTTCATTTTGTTTTTGTATTTTGAAAATAAAATGAAAAACGGTTACCAAATGTGAATTTGAAATCATTTTTGGAAAGCAAAAATGAAAATAGGCTGAAAAACACCTGCATGACAGGCCCTTAATTTGGTTTCAAGTATTGTTGTTGCTTTCTTTCATTTGCTAAATGAATTATAATTACATTTAATTTCTTGTTTAATTTATAGAACGCTACAATAAAACATTTACAGAACATGTCTATTTTTAGGAAAGGTTAGGAAAACAAAACAAAATGTCAAACATAATTTTGGTAGCATCTACTAGTTTGGAAACTGATTTTTTTTTTTTTTTTAAATAAATAAATTATACCTAATAAGTTGCAAGGAACCTTTTATTTTGTATTTTTATGGTTACTTTTTTTTTTTTTTTTTTTTTTTTTGGAAAATAACAACAAACAAACAACAACTAACAGAGAGTAGAAAGAAGATCCCTATAGCGGATATCCTGCCATAACCGATCTCTATTAGAAGAGATGGCCGCCGAAGCCAGATTATGGGCCAAGGTATTCCCAAACCTGGGAATGGCTTGACATTTATAAACCTGAACTCTGCACACAAAGCCTTCGATACTGCCACATTAGCTGCATCAACCTCAACTCAACACCCTATCAGACCATACTGTTTTACTAGCAAGAGCCCTTCACGCAGAGCAAGGAATTCACCAATTTCCGCCGAAAAAGAGCCCCAAAAAGGTTTAGAAGATGCCACCAGAACTTTCCAATTTTCATAGCGAATAACATCTCCTAAACCGATAAAATCCAAACCTTGTCTCACTGATACATCAGTGTTTAATTTTACACTGCCATGAGAAGGAGGAGACCAACCCATCTGAGAATCAACTTTTCTAACAATTGTACCACTTCTTAGCCGTTGATGAGTGGTCTGAAACTCTTCCAACGAAGCCAACACCCGATCTAAAAAATCTGCATTCTGTCTGACCTTCTTACCATGAACCCTGCAATTACGGTTGTACCAAACACCCCACATCACCATACACACAAAAGCTAAATCATTTTTCCATCCTCTATTAAATAACCATCTCAGAACATCAGAGCAGGAGACGCCTTTGAGTGAACCCAACTCAGATCACAAAGCAGTTTTCTTCCAGATTGCAGACACTTCTTTTTGTTAATATAAAGAAAAAGTTACTTATTATGTGGAATTTTCTAAAAATTAATGGTTAATCAAATATTTTCCTAAATTCTGACATTAATGGTATGGAGAACTTGGTCTTAATTGTGAAATTGATGAGATTATCATAATTTAATTTGATTTATAAAGATTTGTTGGAATTGTATAATTATGTTTTGACCGCCACCACCTCCACACCAGATGTTGGATAATGTCTCGTCCTCCTGATAAATTGCTTTGTAGTTTAGGTCGGTTACTATTTAATAATAATAATAATGATCATCTTCAATCTTTAATATTTTTTTTTATAACTGGGATTTCTTAATCATATAAAACCAGATTATGTCTTTTCTGCTTTTAATTATTATTTTTTCAATTCTTCCTTAGATAGGATTTAACTTCAAATGTCCGAGATATCATCAATTCTCAATCGAACGATTTTTTATTTTTTTAATTTTTTTTTTTAATATTTTTTTTTTGGAAGTATTACAATTTACAAGAACCATTACGATAGGACCGCAGAACCTGCCAAGATTAAACAATGGGTACGGACATTGACACCCATAAATATGATAAGCACACCCATATTTATAAGTACACCCATGTTTAAAATTTAAAATTAAACATTACTATAAGCACCCATTTTAATGCCAATAGTACCCTTATTTAAATGAATGTTTTCATTTTAATACAATATATTTATAAACCCTCTTAAGTTATTAATACACTCAATTTCTCTAGAACTAACATCTAGAGATGGATAAGATTCTGAATGATCACCTGAAACATACGGAATTTCTCAGGTTGAGGAAATTAAAGTATTGGCATGGCTAGAATCTTTTAAAGTGCAAGATTCCTATTGGCATGGCTATAATAAAGTGGTTGTGCAGTCCCCTTTCACTATAATAAAAGGAGTTCGAGTTTCACATTTACCAATTAAATTGTAAAATGTGGGTATACCCTTCTCCAGTAGTGAGAGTTGCTTTTCAAACTTACACTATTGAGGTCCCTAAAGGCTAAAACTCCATAATAATGGTAATAGTTAAATAATAATAAAAAATGAAAAATTATATATTTTTTTTGGGGTGCAATTTACTGCGCATTGAAATTGAATTGGATTATATAGATTAAATTAGTAATTACTTGGGGAACAAAGAAGATGAAGGGCTTTTGTCAACATATTTTACGGAAGGTCTGCATTGGTGGAGAACTTGAGCAATCTCTTTTTCTCAACATACTTGAGACAAGGCTGCATTACAAGACCAATCACCACAGCAACAATGCTTACAAGTTACAACTGCAACTTTGAGCGAAGAAAGAGCCAACACAACACATATCAATATTGTCAGAGGAATGTACATAACAATGGCACCAACTGTTCCTACAAAAGATTTAGTTTTCAAGTAAAAATAATTTAAGTTTGTTTTATCTTCTACAAAAACTAAAATTTTGATACTTGAAATAAAATTAGGGTTTAGTTTTTTATTTTTATTTTAATAAAGTGATATAGTTGAAGATATGAGTGTAATTAATGGGTGTACATAGTATTTGGTTTATTTTAATTAAGCTAATTTGTCCTTATTAGTAAATTCCTATTGGGATATTTTTGTAATTAATTTTTTTTATTAAAATATGGGTGTGCTTATCATATTTATGGGTGTCAATATCAGCACCCTTAAACAATATATATGCGGTCTGGATAACTACTCCCATAATAGGAGATAACTACTCCAATAAATCAGGAAAAAACTCTTCACATATGCTTGTAAAATACGCATGGTGGGATTTGAACCCCTCACCACTAATGTGAAAGGTGTTGGTGATAGGGGCGGCTCTGGGGTGGGGCAGGGGGGGCGTCCTCCCAGAGCTCGCGATGACTAGGGGCCCAAATTTATTGGTTAAATACTTAAGTTATTATGGGTTAAGTTGTAAGAAAAATAATGGTGATATTTGCACCCCTCAAAATTTGTATGTACACCCCAAATGAACATATTTTTAAAATTCCAATATTACCCTTAAAATGATTAATATAAATATAACTTTATCATCATATTAATAAAATATTTAATATTTAGAATATTTTAACAAATAGTATAATTAGTTACAAATTTTATTTACCTTTTTTTGACTAAAATTCTGTTTTCTTATTAATTAGATTTTAATAGTGATTATTTAAAATTATAAATATCAACTAATTGTTATAAAAAGAAAATTAAGATGAGAAAATAATTGAAGTTAATTAATAAACTAAACTATATAAAAAAAATGACTAGAAATTTAAGCATACATACCGAATCGATTAATGTTATTGATGGACTAATTCTCTTGTATTAACTGAAATTGTATAGTTAGAATAAGAAAAAAAAAATTGTAGAACAGAGCTTCTAAAGTGAAAATAAAAAATAAAATATAAGGAAAAAAATAAAATAAAAAAGCTCCATCTCCAGGTTTTTGATTCTAGGAGGAGGCTTCAGGCATGGCTCCTCGTATCTCCATATGAGTATTAATTTTTTTGTTTCAATTTTTATTTAACTATTTTATAACTCATTAATTTATAATATTTCTCAAAAATGAAGAAAAATGGCATATGTGGTAATATGTGGGGTGTGCTTACAAGTTAAAACATTTTAAAATTTTTAATGGGGTGTGTGTACAAAAAAGGGTGCACATACAGTTTTTCAAGGGTGCAAATATCGACACTCTAAGAAAAAACCCAAAATATAAAATGGCCCCATTATTTATTTTAAATAGAAAAACTCAAATATTACCTAAAAAAAAAAAATTAACATTGGACCCAATTCGTTTTATTCAGTACAAAACCCAAATATGTAAATTTATTGTTAAGGGATATTTCGGTGAATTTTTCCTATACTATATAATGTGAAAATCAAAACCCTAAACCTAAATTTTTTCTTTTCACCACCACAGTCACTTCAATCCTTCAAAACTCTCTCTCTCTCTCTCTCTCTCTCTGTTTCAAAGGTAGGTCGTATGCTTTTCTTCTTCTTCTCTATCTTGTTCTTCCGCTTCAAGGCCGATTTAGGGTTCGTTTTATTCATTATATTTTAAAAATTAATTCATAATCTTATTTTCTTGATTCATAACATTGTTATTCATGATCTGGGTTTGCTTTGGTTGGATTATTATTCAACTTTGGTATGTAATATTGACAAATTTTGCTTTTGTTGGTATTTCTAGTCCATATATAGCCATATAGGTGTTTTTTTATTAAAAAAAAAAAACAGTATTGGTTCCGATTAAATAACAATGTGAGTTGATATCGCTTGTTTCTTTTTACTAGGGTTTATTGATAATTGGAATAAGCTGTTATTTTTATTGTTATGATACTATCTCTGTCATCCTAGATTATAGATTATAATCTCATTCAATCTTGTATATGATATTATCTTGGTTCATATTTCTTATTATTATCTTTAGTAGGGTTTCTAGGATTTCCTTAGTCCTATATAAATAGTCTTGTAATGTAATACAAGATTTATCAAGAAATACAAAACTTACATGGTATCAGAGCTTTCCTCTTTTTAACAATTTTTTTTTCGATCCTCTCTTCCACAAATTGCCATGGCCACCCCTACCTCCTCCACTTCCTCGTCAACTCCTTCTTCATCATCTACATCTTCTCTACCTAGTCCTACAATTGCCAATTTCCTCAAACTATCAAAGACTAACTATCTTCTTTGGACTGCTCAACTGAGACTGTTCCTCATTGGTCATGGCCTATATCAATACGTTGATGGTACTATGCCTGCCCCTTGCCTTACAATTCCCGCCGCTGATCCCAACCCTGCCTATCTCAAATGGTTTCAGTAGGATCAACTTGTGGTCAGTTATTTGGTGGCCACTATGACAGAGCCCATGCTTTCCCTGATTGTTGGCAAGTCCACGACTTTGGAGATATGGATGTGCCTCAAAGATAACCTCTCCTAACAATCGGTTGCCAACGTCGCCAACATACGTTTTCAGCTTATAGACATGTTAAAAGGTACAAAATCAATCTCTGCATACCTCCAACATGCTAAGTCTCTCTCTGACTCTCTTGCAGCAATCTGTGAACCGGTTTCCTCTACTCATCTTGTCACCGCTGTTCTCCAGGGTCTCGGCTTAGTCTATGCCATGATTGTCATAGCAATCTTGAACTTTCCTCCTCTACCAAGGTTTGAAGATCTTCGAGCACGTTGACTCTCTTATGAGTCTCAATTGCAACATACCAAGCCTACTGATTCTAGCAGTACCACGGCTCTTGTCGCCACTCAATCTCCTTCTCCCACAGCCAACATCACTCACGGTTCCTTTTATGGACGTGGCAGTCTCGTAGAAACAGCCGCAATGGTCGTCGTGGCAACTCACGTGGACGTGGTCTTTCCCCCTAGCATTCCTCTCCAGATTACTCCGTTTTTGGTTCCGGTAGTGGTTATTATTGTCCACAACAAAATGGTGGTCGTGGTCTCCTTGTTGCCCATCCATCTCAGGCTCATTCATCACAATGGTGCTCAACGTGCTTAACTCCTCAACACTCACGCTTAACTTGTCCTCACCGCTATCATGGCCCTGAATCTCTTACTACTCCATTTACGGGCATGCATGTCGCTCAGTATCCGCCTCCTCCTGAATTTACCTAGTATCTTGACACCGGTGCCACTCATCATATAACGAGCACTGCTCTTCCAGATTTTGTCCCATTTGCTAGTAATACTTCTGTCCTACTTGGTAATGGGGCCTTCCTTCCCATTACCAATACTGGTAATATTCCCGTGTCTCTAGGCTTTCATAAATTATCTCTCAATAATATTTTTCATGTTCCTTCACTGAACAAGAACTTACTGTCTGTTGCACGTTTCACTAAGGATAATTTTGTCAGTTTCACCTTCACTCCTTCTGGTTATATAATATCTGATCTCACTTCTGGTGTTCCACTGTCTCAGGGCCCATGTAAAGATGGACATTATCCATTTTCACAGCCACAGTCTTGTGCGTTGGCAACAATCGTATCCAATCTTTGGCATCTTTGTCTTGGTCATCCGTTGTCCATCGTCCTTCGTGTTAGGATTATGCTCAATAGCAAGAGTGTAATATTGTAATTGACAATCTTTTCATATTAATAAAGTGATTTTTGGTTTAACAAATCTTATAGCATTTATAGTTTAATATTATAATTGTCAAAGTAAATAATCATAAGGTCAAAAGACTATGAGAAAAGAAGAATTGTTCATACATCTGGATATGTATGAGGTAGACACAATTCTTTAGTTAGTCTTGAATAATGTTCACAACTTAAGTTAAAGGTTGGGCACCTTTATCTTGTTAAAGTTGTAGAATTCTTTTGCTAGCATTTAAGTTGGATCAAATGAGTTATGATGAGTCTGAAATCATTGAAGGGTCTTCGAGTAAAAGAATCTAGTGCACTGGGTGCATTGAATAGGATCACAATGAAATACTTTATCTAGAACCGTCAGTAGATAAAAGTTTTTTCATTATCAGGACAATCGGAGAGTCTATCTTAATCTTGAGATAAATGATAGACTTATGGTTGCAAGTGTTATCATTTGAGTTTCAATGAGTACGATTATATAGCATAGTCTATCCTCGATAGTTTGGTGGTATTCATTTGTTAATCGATAGAGGACTTCATTTATAGATATGGACATCATGGCTCCATTTATTATATGAGAGTAGAATATTTTTGTATATATAATTTCGCCAAGCAGCCACGTCATCAAAGGAGTCAATAAATGCTGAGGAACAGGTTGCCACGTCACTCATTGACTAGGTCAAAGAGGAAAACGTGGACCGATCAGCATATCAAGTCAAATAAATCAAAGATGTGTTCGCCAGAGCTAGATATGTACTCGCCAAAGATAGAAGCATAGTCGCCAAAGGGTAAAACCCAGAAGGGGAGATGTTTGCCACATCTGTGTGCTGCAAACCGACTCGGCTGAAACATGAAAATAAACCCTAAACTCCCAGAAGACCCATGGCAACAAGTAGTCGCAGAAAAGGAAAGGGCCGAAAACACATATCCGTATCTGTTATAACATGGGAATCCGAGTACGAATCAAAAAGGAAATCCTACCTCCAACAGGACAGGATCACGTAGTAACCTTAGATTATCATGTATAAATAGAACCACCCATCCCACGATGAGGGGGTTCGAAATAACCAAAAGAGAGAAAAGCAATAATTCTGGAGATTTGAGTGTGTAATTGAAACAAGTAAACTATAGTGATATTTTCTTGTCCTCCGGGACGCCGTGGTTTTTTCCCATTCAAGGGTTTTCCACGTAAATTGGTCTCTTGCATGCATTGAATTTCTTTCTTAATTGACGATACTTTTGATTTAATTGTTGGTTGTGTGGTAATCCAAATTTCACCGTCAACAAATATCATCATATGGATATTTTGAGGTATTGGATATTGAATCTTAACGTTAAGTTTTCGATAGAGTCTATTGAAACATGGCTTCTGGACAAGTCAAAATATCCAAGTTCAAAATGTGGTCATATGAATAAATATGGTAACTTAGAGAGCTATAGGCGGTCTATGAGCTCTTGGCGATTACTGATATTCTTCACGAGGATACACCATCTCCAATAAGATTGTCTAGGGTACGAATGAGAAATATTTACTTATTCTATCTTTATTTAAGAGTTCAATTTTAGCTCTTTAGTGGAATGAGTTAAAATTAATAGATCGGACCTAAGTGAATTATTTGTTGATTGTGATTAGGTTATGTCTATTGAAACTTAAATTTAGATAGCCCACCAAGATCCCCAATCCACACGGACTTGCATGGATCACTTGATATATTCTACCGGACTAATTATGGGTCCATCTAGAATTGTATTAAGGCATGTGGGCTTGTTTCTTTTAGTAAGAATGGACTTAGTTCACATGTGGGCCTTTTAATTAAAGGTCCAATTGATTTAATAAAATGAAAAATAATATTTGGGTCTATCTTTGTGTATGGGCGGCAAGGCTTGAAAAATAGTTTAATATATTATTTTATTTTATTATTTGATTAAATGGGAATTAATCAATTGATTGATTAATTATTTAATTAAGAAACAAAATCTTTTTCTGACTAGGAAATATGTTTCTTAGTAGTATACTATTGTGGTAGTATAATAAATATAAAAGACTTTATTTGGTAAGTAGATAAATAAGGGATTTATTTATCTAGTCAAATTAGGAAGTCTTTGATATAGTCACAAATACACTAAAGAGTTGGATTAGGGTTTGGAATTCTAAAGAAATCTACCTAGGGTTAGAATTTAGGTCAAAAGACATAAATCCTATTTTAGAAGATTTCGGCCACCCTATTGTTTTGGCAAGAAGAATTCATGAGTAATATATATATATTATTTTTGTAAGAAGAATTTGTCCACTACCTATTTTATTGGGCAAGAAGAATTCGTGAAATATATATATTATTTTTGCAAGAAGAATTCGTCCAAGTAATATATTTAATTGGGCAAGAAGAATTCGTGAAACACATTATATTATGTGAATAGAATTCGGCAAACCCTAAGGTCTTGGACTTGAGAGTTTTTTCTTTTGCTAGAGAAAAATAGAATCCAACTCTTAGACTAGTGTGATTTTCGGTCAAGAGGAATAGAGAGAAAAGTTTGTTCTTATTTCGATAGTGCACAAGTTACTTTTACATCAAAAGGTTTTGTGCACAATTTCGAATAAGGTTCACGCGAGTTTCAATCTAAAGATTGTGAATTCAAAAGTGACCGGAACATTCTTTGTTGTCTCTTGGAACTTGTTGTGCCTAACGAAAAAGAAAAAGTTTTGTTAATCCATCTTCAGGTACACAATTCAAAGAGAAGGGAGACCACGCTCCTAGGTGATTCACGTTCGTGATTGGATTGAAAGATCTTGCGGATTACCATCGACGCAATGTCAATCGGATCACGCGAAAAAGGTATGATATCTTTAGTATTATATGTTAATTAATTAGAGGGTTAAGGATCAAATTATGGAAAAATTTTAAACTATACTAAACTCAATTTTAGTCTCGCTTCCGCTACGTGCATGTATTTTTCCCTACACTTCATCGCTTTGGTTCGAGCTTCTTAGCATCAAATTTTTCAATTAGTTTTCCTTTTTGTAATGACTATGCAAGTTGCAAGTCTCACAAACTCCCATTTATTTCCAATAAAATCCATGCAACTTTTCCGTTTTCTATAGTTCATTCTGATGTTTGGATGTCCTCTATTACCTCTGTGTTTGGATTTAAATATTATGCTTTGTTTACTAACGAATTTTCGCGCTACTCATGGATTTATCCAATGCGCCAAAAATCTAAAGTTTTTACACATTTTTGCAACTTTGTTGCCATGGTTAAAAATCTATTTAAATCCTCTATTCAAATTTTTCAGAGTGATGGTGGTACTGAATATGTTAATTCTAAATTTGCAAATTACTGTTATACTTTAGGCATCCACCAACGTCGTTCATGTCCTCACACACCTCAACAAAACGGATTTGCCGAACTCAAGCACTATCACATTGCAGACATGACTCGTACTCTATTATCTACGTCTCATGCACCGCTCAATTTATGGGTCGAGGCAACTCTAACCTCTGTTTGTCTAATAAATCTCCTACCTACACCAACTCTCGGGTGGTCCTTTCCATACTACATGCTTTTTCGTAAAAATCCTAGCTATAGTCATCTTCGCACCTTCAGATGTGCCTATTTTCATCATCTTAGGTCATATGTCTCCAATAAACTTCAACCTCATTCCACTGAGTGTGTCTTTCTAGGGTACAGTTCACATCATAAATGGTATCGGTGTCTCGATCGGGTAAATCAACGGGTATACTTTTCACGTCATGTTAATTTTTACAAACATAAATTTCCCTTTGGTAGCATACAGGTACTATGAGATTCTTCTGAGTTGGCCACGTTGGAGCTCCACCACCTCAATACACCACCCACTATAGCTGAGACCACACCTCCGGGCATTGTTGAGCTGGCCGAATTGCCTAGTCCACCTCGACCAGAACTAGCTCCAGCTGCATTGGACCTTGCTGCTACACCAGCACCGCAAGGTGCTGCTCCAGCCACGCTGGAGCCTATTGCTGCACCGCCACCGCAGCATTTTCCGTAACCTCTGCTGGTAGAATCTACTAATCCACCTTAGCCCGGTCACCACATGACCACTCGGTTACGTGATGGTATCCGATAGCCCAAAGTCTGCACCGATGACACTATCCGCTATCCATTTTCTGAAGCACATAACTCAGTTCTATCTCAACCGTTTGAACCTACATGCTTCACACAGGCTGTCAAACATTCCTAATGGCGAAATGCTATGGCCGAAGAATTTAATTCCCTTGTTAAAAATGATACTTGGACTCTGGTTCCGCAATCCCCTTCTCACAATATAGTAGGCTGTAAGTGGGTCTTTTGAATCAAGCGTCACTCCGATGGCTCTATAGAACGATACAAAGCCCGACTTGTTACAAAAGGATTTCATCAATAGCCTGGACTTGATTATGATGAGACATTCAGCCCTGTTGTCAAACCTGCCACAATCCACACAGTTCTATGTCTCGCTGTCACAAATTCTTGGCATCTTTGTCAGTTGGATATTAAAAATGCCTTCTTAAATGGTATTCTCCGCAAAAATGTTTTCATGACTCAATCACCTGGATTTGTAGATCCGCATTGACCATATCATGTTTGTAAGTTACATAAGGTATTATATGGACTGAAACAGGTGCCCAGAGCATAGTTCAGCAGTTTTAATATGTTCTTAATTCGGTTTGGTTTCAAGCAAAGCAAAGCTGATCCCTCACTCTTCATATATCGTTATGAAACTCACATTCTTTATTTGTTATTGTATGTTGATGATATTATTTTGACCGGCAGCCATGCAGTTTTTATAACTCTTTTTGTAGATCAACTTGGTCAAGAATTCGATGTGAAAGATTTAGGTTCCTTGCGGTACTTCCTTGGTCTTGAAGTTAACCCTCATTCGGGAGGCCTACATGTCTCTCAGGTGAAATATACGTTAGACCTTTGAAACAAATTATAGGTGTGTACAATATATCTAGATTGGGGGGGGTGAATAGATTTTATCCGATTTTACCAAATTTTCGTATATGGTCAAGATTTCGAAAAAACCCCTAACTAGTCAATATAATATAGCAAGTGTAATATGTGCGGAATTTAAATAACACTTGATATTTACGTGGAAACTCTCACAGGAAAAACCACGGGCTAGTAAGTGCACCTTACTTGAACCTCAAATCCACTAATTGAAATGGAGTTTACAACCTATGTTGACCTCGTCAAACACTACAGTCAATAACCCTCCACTTCTACCCGCGAACCTTTAAAAGTGGTCCTAGTCCAATTTGATTGTAGCCTAAGCAATCTTAGCCACAAGTCTTATTTCTCAATGAAGAGATAAAATGACCTATGTGAATATATGATGATATTCAAAGAGCAAACAAAGCTAGGGAACATTAGATGCTTGTCTGGGATGATTAGATGACAATAATGCAATCCTAGATATCAATAGCTAAATGACATGTCATAAAGCTTAGCTAAACATAGATTATGAAAACCTAGAAAGCTATCACAATACAACACTCAATCACAACAACACAACTATCTCTATCTTGTATATAAGAATATAATCTAAGAACATACAAGTAATTAAAGAGATGCCTTTTTAAGTAAAACACTAAGATTATATGAAATTAGTGAAGAACTTACCAAAGCAAGTGTGTTGATGAAAGACCTATACAAGCAAGCACCATAGATATGTTAGAAGATACTAGATGAAGTTTAATGCATATGAAAATGGCTTTGAGTGTTTAAATGAGCAATCTTTATTGCCTTTTCTCTCACAAATCTCTCTATAAACTTTAGGGTTCTTGTATTGAAAGAGTTAGTGATCGCGCTCCAAATGTTCACATTTAGCGCTCCCTTTTACTATCTTTTTGTGCTTGTTTCTCGGGTAAAACCGGGCATTTAATGGATTAAATAAGTGTTTTAGGTAAATAGGGAAGTTCAGGGGTATTATTGTCATTTTGGACAAATCAGGGGCAAAAGTGAAAAATTCGGGACTTTATTGAATATTCTATGATTAAGGGAGAATATAGAGGTACTTATTGATATTCGCCACCCAAAGCAAAGAGCAGCTGCCACGTCACGCGCTAAACGACGTCATTTTGGGGGAGCTCGCGTCACGCTGACGTCACAGTGTCTTCAAGCTTCAGCCGGGTCACCACGACCCATGACAAACCTGACCCGACCCGATCCGATCCATCTTGACCCGACTTTGACCCGGTCGTGTTTCGACCATTTTCTGACCAATTTTCCAGCGGTTTTCTACCCAGATTGGCAGCCGGTCTTCCTCCGGTCATAATGGGCCTATTTTGGGCATCCCATGCGTAAGAGTTTCCTCCCATCCAAGTCCACCAACCTCCATGGACGTCCAAGCCTTCAAGCTTTATTCCATCGGTCTCTTGCCCACCCAAAGACGTCCATACTCGCTAAGATTCCATGGTTTCATGCCGCTGGAATATCCCGCAGTCCAGAAGGTCCAAAGTCATGACCAAATGTCCAAAATCCACCGTGACTTCCGATGGCGTGAACGAACCCGCAAGGCAGGGGATCCAAACCCGCGGGAACGACCGACTTAGATGATTTGCATGTCCAAAGCTTGCCTAAACCTTCCCTCTCTATATATACCTCTTTTGTGCACTTAAACACGATCCCTAATATCTAATACTAGCCTAGAATACCTTATAAATACCCTAAATTAACCTAATCTAGCTTAGACAACCCACACACCTCAACACTACATGGTTTCATGTGAATTTACTAGCTTGGAAGAAGAAGGCTTGGTGCTCAAATGAAGAACAAGAAGCTTCCTATTTATGGTTTCTTCTTACTTTTACTTCTCTTCCTTATTTGTAATTCATGAACATGTATGTGTAAACACTTTCAATGTTAAGGGATGGATTTTATATGATTTATCTTGTATTTAATTGATCTTACCTTTACTATATCTATCTTGAGTTATCATATGTTGATTAGAGCTTAATTGTATTGATACATGTTGTTGATTGATCATTAGTAACATGTAGCTTTGTTTTCCAACATTGATTAGCTCTAATGGAGAGGATTGGGTTAGTATTTGCATGTCCATGCATATTAACTAGTTCTCATGTTCTAGGTTGTAAACCTCTCTATTATTGTCATTCTATATCCATAGTTGATGGTAATTGAGTGGTAGGATTATATTGTATATTCCATAGAACAAAGGTGCTTAATTGAGATCAATTACTATATCCCTTTTCAAGTCCTCTAAACACAAGGAACGGAAGTGGTCAAGGACTCTAAGCTTCAAGTCCTCTAAACATAATTTGAGACCATTAGGATGGAGGAGGATGAGTGCTTCAATGACTTCCAAGTGAAGCTTATGGATATAGTGAATCAAAGTCACCAACTTGGTGATCCCTACTCGGATAGAAGAATCAAGCAAAAGATCATGAGATTGCTTCCCGAGTGGTTTGAATCCAAAGTGACGGCGTTGGAAGAAAATAGTGACTACACAAGGATGAAGCCAAGTGAAGTAATTGGAAGGCTCTTGGCCTATGAATCTAGGAAGGATCCTACATATATACCTCCAAAAAAGCAAAAGAGTCTTGCCTTAAAGAGCATCAAGGTAGAGAAGGATGAAGAAGACTTGGAAGAAGAAATTGCTTTGATGGCAAAGAAGTTCAAGCAATTTATGAGGTTTGAGAAGAAAGGGTTTGGCTCTAAGGGAAAGTTTGTGAAGAAGAAGCCTCCTTTCAAGAAAATGGAGCAAATTCAAGAGAAAGACCATAAGAAAGGTGTCCAATGCTATGAGTGTAGTGGCTTTGGACACATCACTCCCGAGTGTGCTAATTTGAAGAAGAAGAGAGGAAAAGCCATGGCGGTGACTTGGAGTGATAGTGATGGCCTAGAAGAGGAAGATAAGTCTTCGGATGATGATGAAGACCAAGTTGCCAACTTCATTGCTTTCTTATCCTCTCACAATAGCAATGATGTTATGAGTGATAAAGAAGAGGAAGAGGACAAGAAAGAAGAAGTATATGGAAATGACTTAAATGGTGGGAGCAACTCCTCAATGTCTAATTTTTAGTTTGATGAAGAGATGGACTATGATGACTTCATGAGATTTTTTGAGAACTCAAGATTGAAGAAGAAAAAGAAGGTACAAAAGTTGAAAGGAGAGAAGCTCGAATTGACTTCTAAAGTGACTCATTTGAGTAAGGAAATATGTAAAGCGAAAGAGATGGAAGAAGGGTTGAAGATGGAGTTAGTCTTGGCCAAAAAGAGTGAAGAAAGCTTGAGGAAAGAGCTTATAGAAGCAAGAGGGTTGATTGTTAAGATGACCTCTGATCGCGCTCCAAATGTTCACATTTAGCTCTCCTTTTTCCTATCTTTTGTGTTTATTTCTCGGGTAAAACCAGGTATTTAATGGATTAAATAAGTGTTTTAGGTAAATAGGGAAGTTCAGCATTGTTGTCATTTTGGACAAATCAGGGGCTAAAGTGCAATATTCGGGAAATGATTAAAGATTCTGTGAATAAGGGGAAGATTAGGGGTAATGATTGTAATTCGCCAGCCAAGGTAGACATCAGCGCCACGTTAGCGAGTAGAACGACGTTGTTTTAGGTAACGCGCGTGTCAGTGTGACGCAACGTTGACATCACAGTGTCTTTAAGGTTCAGCCGGGTCGACCACGACTCGCGTGACCCGAACCTGACCAGTTTCAACCTGACCGATGGACCCGACGGATTCTAACATTTTTCGTTAAGTTTTTCGGTGCTGTTCCACCCAGATCGGAATCCCACATCCCGACAGTCCTAATGCAACCACTTTGAGCCTCCCATGCTGAAGTTTCTCTCTCCTCCAAGTCTTCAAAGTCTCCATTGAAGTCCAAGCTTCAAGCTTGCACCAGCGGCTTCTTTCTAGCAAACCAGAATGTCCAAACTCGCAGAATCTCCGTGACTTTATGCCAAGAGAAAGAACCAGTGAAGCAGAATGAAGGAACTAGCAGGACAACGTGCAAAATGCACCGCGACTTCCGTCAATGGGAATGAACCCGCGAATGATGAGTTTTGAACCCGTGAGTTGGTCATTTCAGAGGGAGAAACTTGTCTTTGCACGTCCCAACCTTTTCCTAAACTCTTCTTGTCTAAATATACCTCTTTTGTCTCCAAAAACACAATCCCTAATATCCAACATATCACACATATAGCTTAGATTAACCTAGAACAACACCAAACTTTACTTAGCTTGTAACTAGAGTTTAAGGTGGTTTTCCAGCCACCAATCTCAATCCAAAGCATCCACACATTGATTCCGAGCTAGGGAAAGCAAGAGGAATTAAGCTAGCTTGAAGACTACACCAAGATCATTGGGTTGTCTCTTTTGTCTCTCTTATTTCCTTAGTTTGTTGTTAATGTGTAATTAAACATTTATGTTAAGGATTTGGTGTATTCATGTATTATTATCTATGAGACTAGTTGGACATATCATTTGATTTGAGCTTTAATAGATATATGCTTGTTAATTGATTATCTAATTATTAACATGCAAAATAGGATTTACTTGATTAATGCAAACCTTGCTTAATTGGGTTTAACCTATAATTGAAGTGCTTAATTGTTATCAACTAGTAATTAGGTATTTTGCATGATTCATAATTTCCCTAACATATCTCATTATCACTCTTGCATAACCATTGCATTAGTTGGTAATTAGTTTAGCTAGTTAGTGTAATTTAGTTAATTGTAGTTGGTAAGTTTAGTGATTAGGTTAGTTAATTGCCTAAGGGAATGACAACCCTTAGTTGTAGTGGAATTAGTGTTAACTTAGTGTAATTCGATTCAAGCCATCCTTAGTGTAATTTTAGCATTAGTTAGTTAATTTGCTTGTGACAATTGCTATTTACTTTTCTTGTATGTATTTAGTGTAAATATATTGTATATATATTATCTAAGACTTAGAACTGACTTAAGGTACCATACCTTCTTCATGGGAACGATACCCTTGCTTTTAACTGCTATACGACTCGTTCGACTCATATACTTACGAAGGGTGAAAACACTCGCACGTCTGATCATTTACGATAGTTTTTAGAACTGTTGCGTTCG
Organism: Acer yangbiense; assembly: GCA_008009225.1. Taxonomy (NCBI): domain Eukaryota; kingdom Viridiplantae; phylum Streptophyta; class Magnoliopsida; order Sapindales; family Sapindaceae; genus Acer; species Acer yangbiense. The sequence continues at coordinate 7,074,983 of CM017767.1, forward strand.
CGCCGATCAACCTCTGGAACCGAGAAGCTTGACAATATGCTATCTTGTGGGAAGAGTCCTAGTGACAAGAAGGGGTTAGGATATGTGGAAGAAATGGAAGCCACATCCTTGAAGAAGACAACATTTGTCAAGAGCAAAGAGGTTGAAAATGTTCAAACCCCTCAACAATCAACCAAGTGGGTTGAAGTTGGTGAATCCTCCAAGCAAGCACAAGCAAGGATTCCAACAAGAGCTCCACCACCACAAGCTAGAGCTCCACAACCAAGACCCCCACAACCAAGACCTCCACAACAAAGGATCCTACAAGCTCAACATGGGGTCTTTCATGCTCAACCTAGAAGACATGCCAACTTGGCTCAACCACAAAAGAAAGAGTTGCCTCAACATCCAAGAGCAACTCAAAATAGAAGGAGGCCACAAATGCTTGCACAAGGCTATGGTATGAACTTTTATTTTACTCCTACTTGCCATTTTTATGGAATTGAAGGCCACATTAGGCCTAATTGCTTTAAGTATATTAAATTGTGTAGAAGAGAAAGCATAATTGACAAAATATGCTTAGAAGAGCCACAATGCATGCACCTAGGAAACTTAGAGCTAATGGACCAATGGCTCATAGGAATGACCATGTTGCTTCTAGGATGAATAGAAATGATGAGTATTATTGCTATGTGGCCCAAGTTGCCTTGAAAGAAAATGTCTCTAACACTTGGTACCTTGATAGTGGGTGTTTTAGGCACATGACCAGAAACAAGAGTTTCTTTAAAACTCTTGTGATAGAGGATGGTAGATTTGTCACCTTTGGTGATAGATCTAAGAAAAAGGTCATAAGGAAAGGCAATATATCCATTCCCAGCTTACCCTCCTTGACCAATGCTCTTTATGTAGATGGCTTGCAAGACATTCTCATTAGTATATCACATTTGAGTGATGAAGGGCTTTCAGTTATGTTTGGCAAAGTTGATTGCTCTATTCTTAAGGAAAATGGACAAGTTTTGTTGAAAAGCAAGAGATCAAGTGACAATTGCTATTGTCTTGAGTCTAATCTCATCTCTTGTAACTTGTTTACTTGTGAGCAAGTTGAATTGTGGCACCAAAGATTTGGCCACATGAACTATAGGGACTTGAAAGTCCTTGATAGATTGAATGTAGTGAGAGGCCTTTCCAAGCTTAGGAAAAAGGTTGAGGGAATTTGTGGACCTTGTCAATAAGGGAAGCAAACCAAGAGTGTGCATAAGAAAGGCAAATATCTTTCCACTAAAGAGCCTTTGGAGCTTCTCCATATGGACCTTATGGGTCCCATCCAAATCGAGAGGTTAGGTGGTAGAAGATACATTCTTGTTGTTGTTGATGACTTCTTTAGGTTCACATGGACTTACTTCCTTAGAGAAAAGTCCGAAGCCTTTGAGAAATTCAAAATGCTTTGTGTCAAAATTCAAAATGAGAAAACTTCTCACATTAAAAGCATTAAGAAGATTAGGAGTGATCATGGGAAAGAGTTTGAAAATGCTAGCTTTGAAATTTTTTGCAACAGCTTAGGCATTTCCCATGAATTTTTGGCCCTTATGACTCCTCAACAAAATGGTGTTGTTGAAAGGAAGAATATAGTCCTCCAAGAGATGGCCCGAGTGATGTTGCTTAGCAATAAAGTCCCTAGGAATCTTTGGGCCGAAGCCATCAATACGACTTGTTACATAGGGAATAGAGTGTTCCTTAGGCCCGGGACTAAACAAACATCTTATGATTTATGGAAAGGTAGGAAACCTAATGTTAGCTACTTCCACATCTTTTGAAGCAAGTGTTATATACTTAATGACCGTGATCAACTTGGAAAGTTTGATGCCAAGAGTGATAAGGGTATTTTTATTGGATATGCACTTAATAGCAAGGCCTATAGAGTTTTTAATCTAAAGACTCGAAGTGTCATAGAATCATCAAATGTGGTCTTCGATGATTATAGGCCCAAACATGATAACCATGAGGAGGATGTTTGTGAGATAGATAACCTTCCTTTGAAGGAGAGTGGTGAGACTTCAAGTGGCGTGAAGTCAAACCAAGATGAAGAGGATGATTTACCTCTTAATAGAGTTCCTCCTTTGGACTTTAATGAACCCGCTCCGTGGATAAGGAAACTCCATGATAAAGATGATATCATTGGAGATGCTAGAGATAGTGTTAGGACTAGGCATCAAATAGCTAATCAAATTAGCTATACTTGCTACACCTCTTAAATAGAACCCAGAAAGGTTGATAAGGTATTGAATGATGAATTTTGGGTTCTTGCCATGCAAGAAGAGCTAAACCAATTCGAGAGAAATGAGGTTTGGACTCTTGTTCCTAGACCTAGAAACACCAATGTCATAGGCACTAAGTGGGTGTTTAGGAACAAGTCTGATGAGGATGGCAACATTGTGTGAAACAAGGCAAGGCTTGTTGCACAAGGATACTCTCAAATTGAGGGTATTGACTTTGAGGAGACTTTTGCTCCCATTGCCCGTCTTGAATCCATAAGGCTGCTTTTGTCCATTTCTTGTGTGTATAAGTTCAAGCTACACCAAATGGATGTCAAGAGTGCCTTCCTCAATGGTTTCTTGCATGAGGAAATGTTTGTTGAGCAACCCAAGGGGTTTGTGGATCCACACCACCCCTCTCATGCCTATCGCCTCAAGAAGGCTTTATATGGGTTGAAACAAGCACCGAGGGCTTGGTATGAGCGCTTCACCCTTTATCTTGTTGACAAGACATTGTTCATCAAGTGCACTAAAGATGAGCTATTCATAGCTTAAATTTATGTTGATGACATTTTATTTGGTTCCACCAACCAATCCAAAGTTAGATAATTTGTTGATGTCATGTCTCATGAATTTGAATTGAGCATGGTTGGTGAACTAAATTACTTCATAGGCTTGCAAATCAAGTAAATGCATGATGGGATCTTCAAATCCCAAGCTAAATATACAAAAAGCCTAGTAAACAAGTTTGGCCTTGAAAATGCTAAACATTGTGACACACCCATAAGCACCACCTTGAAACTTAGCAAGGATGCAAGTGGAAAGGATGTTGAGCAAAGTCTATATCGTGGCATGATAGGTAGCTTGGTTTACTTGACCGCAAGTAGGCCCAATATTTGTTTTAGTGTGGGTGTGGGTGTGTGTGTGTTAGGTACCAAGCTAATCCTAAAGAGTCTCACCTTGTTGCAGTGAAGAGGATCATTCGGTTTGTGAATGGTACCTCAAATCATGGGATTTGGTACTCATTTGACACTAATCCAAGTCTTGTTGGATTTAGTGATGCCGATTGGGCGGGAAATTGTGATGATAGGAAGAGTACATCGGGCGATTGCTTTTTCCTTGAGAACAATTTGGTTTCTTGGTTTTGCAAGAAGCAAAACTCAATTTCCCTAACCACGGCCGAAGCGGAATACATTGCCGCCGGTAGTGCTTGCACTCAATTGATGTGGATGAAACAAATGTTAGCCGACTATGGCTTGGAGCAAGGTACTCTTATTTTATTTTGTGATAACATGAGTGCCATTAACATTTCTAAGAATCCCGTCCAACATTCTAGGACAAAGCACATTGACATTAGACACCATTTCATAAAAGAGCTAGTTGAGAGCAAAACCATTGCATTGGAACATGTGGGAACAAATGACCAACTAGCGGATTTGTTTACAAAACCTTTAGACACTCTTAGATTTGGGAACCTTAGCAAGTCTATTGGGATTTGTCTCTTGGGTTGAAATGGCATGTCTTGACCCCATATGGGGAGCTCAAGCAAAGAGAGCAAAGTTGCATGATCATGCTGTTAGGATTATGCTCAATAGCAAGAGTGTAATATTGTAATTGACAATCTTTTCATATTAATAAAGTGATTTCTGGTTTAACAAATCTTATAGCATTTATAGTTTAATATTATAATTGTCAAAGTAAATAATCATAAGGTTAAAAGACTATGAGAAAAGAAGAATTGTTCGTACATCTAGATATGTATGAGGTAGACACAATTCTTTAGTTAGTCTTGAATAATGTTCACAACTTAAGTTAAAGGTTGGGCACCTTTATCTTGTTAAAGTTGTAGAATTCTTTTGCTAGCATTTGAGTGGGATCAAATGAGTTATGATTAGTCTGAAATACTTTATCTAGTGCACTGGGTGCATTGAATAGGATCACAATGAAATACTTTATCTAGAACCGTCAGTAGATAAAAGTTTTTTCATTATCAGGACAATCAGAGAGTCTATCTTAATCTTGAGATAAATGATGGACTTATGGTTGCAAGTGTTATCATTTGAGTTATCAAAGAGTACGATTATATAGCATAGTCTATCCTCGATAGTTTGGTGGTATTCATTTGTTAATCGATAGAGGACTTCATTTATAGATATGGACATCGTGGCTCCATTTATTAAATAAGAGTAGAATATCATCATATGGATGTTTTGAGGTATTGGATATTGAATCTTAACGTTAAGTTTTCGATAGAGTCTATTGAAACATGGCTTCTGGACATGTCAAAATATCCAAGTTCAAAATGTGGTCATATGAGTAAATATGGTAACTTGGAGAGCTATAAGCGGTCTATGAGCTCTTGGCGATTACTGATATTCTTCACGAGGATACACCATCTCCAATAAGATTGTCTAGGGTACAAATGAGAAATATTTACTTATTCTATCTTTATTTAAGAGTTCAATTTTAGCTCTTTAGTGGAATGAGTTAAAATTAATAGATTGGACCTAAATGAATCATTTGTTGATTGTGATTAGGTTATGTCTATTGAAGCTTAAATTTAGATAGCCCGCCAAGATCCCCAATCCACACAGACTTGCATGGATCACTTGATATATTCTACCGGACCAATTTATGGGTCCATCTAGAATTGTATTTAATATATTAAGAATATAATTTGCACATTATTTATTTAATGGGCTGATCAATTATATTAATATATTAATGAAAGACATGTGGGCTTGTTTCTTTTAGTAAGAATGGGTCTGGTTCACATGTGGGTTTTTTAATTAAAGTCTAATGGATTAAATAAAATAAGAAAATAATATTAGGCCCATGTATATGGTGTGGGCGGCAAGACTAGAATAATAGTCTAAAATATTATTTTATTTTATTTTATTGATTGATTAAATGGAAATTAATTAATTTATTAGTTAATCATTTAATTGAGAATCAAAATCTTTTTCTGATCAGGAAATATGTTTCCTAGAGTTATACTATTGGTAGTAGTATATTAAAGATAAAAGACTTATTTGGTAAGAAGATAAATAATAAGGTTTATTTAAGTAATCAAATAAGGAAGTCTTTTAATAAATCGTAATAGAATTAAACACTTATGAGTTGTATTAGGGTTAGGATTCTAAGGTTGATAGGAATTAGGGTAAAGCACAAATCCTCTTTGGGAGAGAATTCGGCCAACCCTAAATCCTAATACAAGAAGAATTTGGCAACCCTAATAATAATACAAGAAGAATTCGGCCACCCTATATATTTGATAGGATAGCATTCGGCCACTTTTTCTTCTTCTCCTAGCTTGAGTGAATTTTTTCTTTTGCTTAGAAAAATAATTCATACTCTAGACAAGTGTTTAATTTCGGCCAAGAGAGAGATAGAGAAAGAGAGTTCTAATTTTGATAGTGCACTTGTAAGCTTGAATATCAAAAAGTTTTGTGCACAACTTCGAATTAGGTTCACACGAGTTTCAATCTTAACGGTTGTTAAATTCAAAAGTAACCGGAACATACTTTCTAGTTTTCTTGGATTTTATTGTGACTAACGATCAGGAGGAGAGATTTTGTTTTCCATCCTTAGGTAGGCAATTCAAAGAAAGGGAGACCACGCTCCTAGGTGATTCACGTTCGTGATAGGATTAGAAGATCTTGCGGATTACCATTGACGCAAAGTCAATCGGATCACGTGACAAAAGGTATTCTACTTTTCAATATATATATATATGTTTAATTAATTTAAGGGTTAAGGTTCATAATATGAAAAAATTTTAAACTACTAAACTTGATTTTAGTCTCGCTTCCGCTGCGTGACCATATTTTTCCCTACACATGCATTGTGCTACATTAATATATTTTATGCCTCTTAGTTAATTGCTTGAGATGATTGGGTGTATATACTTATATGTATTTTCTTAATAAGTGTGCTATATTGCCTTGCTTGTAATCCATGTCATATTTATGCTTAAACATGTATTTTTGGAATAGAAGATGTACTTGGAAGTACTTTTTGATTGACCTTTAATTGATCTCCATGACATGATGATTCTATTTAATGACATGCTTATGTTGAAAAGTATGAGATGAAAAAATGTGGAATGTTTGATTGCTAAATCTTGTATGCAAATGTGTCTGCAAAAACAATATTGAGACTCAAATAAATAAGGATCTTAAAATCCATTGTCTCTCTTTCTTTATTTGTAGAACAAGGCTACTATCATACGGGTATCTCACCCGGAAAAATCAAATAGGGTGCAAAGTCACTCATGTCTTATTTTGCTTATAAAGTTGGATATAGTTGCTTTTTAAAATTGAAATGCTTAAACTCTATATCTTTGCTTTTCCATGACAAAGGCTGAAATTGGTTTGAATTCTTTTAGGAAACCTTCGTTGTTTGCTTTGCCAAATACTATTGCTTTTGAACTTGAATGCAACATGACTTGCATGCAAAGCATCTTTGTCACACATCCTTTTCTTATCATAAAACTCCTTTAATCTCTCTTACTTATTTGAGTTGCATGAAATTGCTTATATGATTATGCATATGTGCTTGTGCTACAAGCTCTCCTTGGTAATGCTTACCTATTAGGGGAGACTCTCTTTGCCTATCTCATGACAAAAAGAGGGAGTAAGGTTGGGGAGATTTTGTGCCATTCTTGGCATTGCATTTAGAGAAAGTAGCCCATGTTGAGAGATTGCATTTAGGGGGAGTTGAGAGAGAGAGAGAGTAACCCATGTTGGGAGATTGCATTTAGGGGGAGTTGCATTGCATTGCATGATTACATATTTTTTTGATTGTATTGATTTATTTTGGCAATTGCAATTACTCTTGTTATAAGCTCCTCTCACACACTTGCTCTTGGAAGGTATATTTCTTGTTGATTGTGTGTAGGTTGGATTTTTCTACAAGCTTGGAATTGACTTGAAGATGTTCAAGACTTAGACTAGAAGCTTTATTGTAATGTAGAAAAATTTTGTTGACCAACCATTTTTTGTTTTTGAGAGGATGCTATGTGAGTGTTGGTTTTGTCACGAAATAGCCAAAGGGGGAGATTGTAAGTGCCTCACTTTTGATTAACGCATTTTGTTGACAAAACCATAATGGGGTTCAAATATGTAAGGGTAGCTTAGGATTGAAGTAATCCTCCTCAAATGTCAAAGGACCTCATTGTGGACATCATTTGCTTCAAGGAAGGTAGTTTACATGTCTTGACTCTTAATTGAAGAGAATTAGATTGCACACACACACACATCTCGTGCATTTACATTTCTTATATCATGTTGTGTGTTTCTTGTTGGTGCATATTCTCTTTTCATGCATGATCATTCTAGTGTAATTTACTTGATCATTGCCATAGCTATTGGCCTTGAGAATTGCACGATTTTTTACCTCTGACCGCTGTGATTTTTCACAGCAGTAGAGACAGTGGTTTACGAATAGTGTCGACCACTCCCATTATCGCTGTCGTGACCGCTGTCAATTTTCGCAGCGGTTGGCTTGACAGTGTGTACCGCTGTCGTGACCGCCATGGCTTTCACAACAGTACCGACAACGGTCGATACTGGTGCGTTTTTTTTAAACGGTGTCTTTTCATCTTCTCACTCTCACTTCTATAAATACATCATTTTCTATAGTCTATTTTAAGGTTTTGAGTTTCAAATCAACTAGATAGAGTTTTTAGAGTGACTTCAAAGAAAAGCAACCAAGATTTGATCTTTCCTAATCAAAACCAAAAACCCATAATCCTTTCATGGTTCATTCATCATCTAACATCTTCTAGGTATGATTTCTTATGGGTTTTCATCATTACTCACACGACTTGTAGTTAGAACATCATCTACACCTTTTTATATGTTCTTGCTCTACAAGATATGTCATTTATGACTTGACTAGTTTCAAGATTGCATCTTTATTACTTGACTAGTTTCAAGATAGCCTTTTTATTATGTTTTGTGAGTTGTTTGTGATAGCTATTGCATGTAGGTTTGATTTGCACATATAGCTAGGTTGTATGCATCTCATATAGCTACATGATATCTAGGAATGTCTTTAACATGTTCATCCATGCCTAAATAAGCTTAAATGTTTAACCTTGCATTTATGCTTCTTGAATATTGCATATATTCACTTTAGGTTGTTTATCTCTTCTCTTTGAGAGACAAGTCTTGTATTTGCCTTTCGGTAGTTTGCAAGCAAGGGACTAGATTCACTTTGAAGGCCTGTGGGTAGTAGTGGTAGATTAGTAACTGTGTAAGGTTTGACGTGGTCAACCTAGGTTGTAATTGCCATTACAATTAGTGGATTGAGGTTCGTGTGTGGTGCACATAACAGCTCATGGTTTTTTCCCGTGAGGGTTTCTACGTAAAAATCAAGTGTCGTTTATATTCTGCTTTATTACACTTGATTTTATTTTATGACTAGTTAGGGGTTTTTCGTAATAATGATCGCAAAAAGTTGGTAATAATCCAATTAAAATCTATTCACCCCTCCCCCCTAGATTATATTAGGGCACGTTATATATATATTTTCAAGATTCTTCGCTACCTTAAGGTCTCCATTGATCACGGCATTCTTATCAGCTCATCTCCTACACCGCTGACCATATGAGCCTTCTTTGATGCGGATTGTGCTGGCTGTCCAAACACTCGCCATTCCACTACTGGTTATCTCATCTTCTTAGGTTCGACTCTTGTCTCATGGTGTTCTAAAAAGCAACCAACAATTGCTTGATCTAGCACTGAGTTGGAATATCGTTCCCTAGCTCACGCGTGTGCAGAAACTGTTTGGGTTAGCTTTCCTTTTCATGAACTTGGTTGCCCCGTTTCTTTTCCCATATTGCTCTACTTTGACAACATCAGTGCCACCTATCTCGCTGCCAACCCAGTTCACCATGTGCGCACTCGCCATATTGAATTGGACTACCTCTTTGTCCGCGAGAAAGTAGCTCTTGGTAGTCATCGGGTTACTTTCGTCCCCTCTGATGATCAACTTGCTGACCTTCTCACCAAGGGCCTTCACAAACGTCATCACACGCGTCTTACAACCAAACTAGTTCGTCCATGGCCGTCCAATTTTAGGGGGGTGGGGTGGGGGGGTTGGGGTTGGGTTATGATACTACCTCTGTCATCCTAGATTATAGATTATAATCTCCTACAATCTTGTATATGATATTATCTTGGTTCATATTTCTTATTATTATCTTTAGTAAGGTTTCTAGGATTTCCTTAGTCTTATATAAATAGTCTTGTAATGTAATACAAGATTTATCAAGAAATACAAAACTTACATTTCTCTTTTTATTTGATTAGTTTATTGGTTTTCTATATTTACGCCTGAAAATATAGCTGTAGTAAGTTTAAGACTTGATATATTTGTTTCTGGAATACTAGAATTAGATTATTGGGTGTCAGGTTTTTTCAATTAAAGCATAAGACCAGTTATCCAATTTTAGATCTGATTGTGAATGTCAATTTTTTTACTTTACAATTTTGTGTTACTGTTAAATATTTTTATTTCCTACCAAATGCAACTGGAGATATAAAAATCATGGATTTTTTAATTTTGATTTTTATTTTGGGATGAAGTGGGGATGATTTTGTTGGTATGGGACACATTTTTTTTTATTTCACCTAGGTATCTCGGAATAGTCAGGACTAGCACTAGTTGGTGACACAACAATCGGTGAAAGAAAATAGAAGAAAAGTAGAAGAATTTATACAATAAAAGGTATACAACATGATAAATAAAAACAAGTACTAAATAATTCAAAGCTAAAAATACTGAAATACAATAGTAATATTAAATAAAAAGCAAAAACAATAAAACTAAAATACTGACTTGATGAGTAGATAGAGGCTTGCAAAATTACAATATACTAAAACAGTATTTCTTCCCTTCTCTTGTGCTTGAAATTTTTCAAGGGACTGTTTTCCATGATATAACTATATGTATTCTAATTTCTAGCACCCTAACGAACTTTGTATATATTTTTTTCAATGTAGTATGTAAACAAAATGCAGAATAATTACTACAAATTCTAATGTCAAACTCCTAATCAAACTTCTCTTAAAACTCTTCTTAAACTCCTGTATTTTGGAATAAATTTCATTCCAATTTATAGACTCAAATGTCTCTTTTGCCATCTTTTGATGAAGAGACACAATTTTCCTGTGAAAAGATATGACTCTTGAATATCATTCAAAATTCTAATATGAGGGAGGTGCACAACAACATATGCTAAGAGGTGATATGTAAACGAACTCACAACTTATTTTTATTTATTATTATTTTTTTAATAAATAAATCCCTTACTTACACATGAAGTGTCCTCAGTTAAGAGGTTACCTGACCTAGAAAGTAGGAGTGGCGGTGTCTAATTATTTAATTGGTAGCTTGCCGATATAACAGTGAAGAAGTCTACTTCCGTAACATTATGAGAAAACTTCTCATATAAACTTATAAAATGTGTATGATAAGAGTTGAATGTGCCACCGCTAACGTGAAAAAGGAGTTGCATACCATATGGACTGAAAGAGGATGTAATTGTCAAACATTACTATCCATAAATTGTCAAGCATTTTAATATTTGATCACGGTCTTCAACTCTTTAATTATTTAATTAAACAAATAGCTAATTCTCTATTTAATGAAAATAGTACATTCTTGAGATTTGACCTAATTATCGGTGGATCATATGGTTTGTAAAAAAAGCACACAGACATAAGTTGTTTCTTATTAAGATTAGGTATAATTTTAAGAATTTTAGAAAACTCCTTTATGGAATTACGTTTCATTTCCCGATTCTCTTTCTAGTAAGAGTTGATTTTTTTTTTTTTTTTTTTTTTGTCAACAGGTGCGTAGCTCAGCTGGTAGATAGACGGGATTGAGGCTTGGTCAAATGATTCCTAGGTCAGTGGCTCAAATCCTACTAATAATGAAAGCTTTCAAAAAAATATATGTTCTCAAATTAATAGATATTGTCAACAAAAAAAAAAATTTGATATTTTTTTTCAATTAATAAACACATCATCTAGAACTAGTATAATGATTTAGTGCAGATGTTCTAATTTTATTAAGTTTTTTCAAAAATTTATCTTTCTAAATATTCTTAATATGTGAGAAGATAAGGTTGACTTAGTAGTAAGTCCCTCACAAACCTATATTCAAGAAGTTGTAGGTTCGAGTTATAACCCATTTGGCCATCTTCCAATCCCAAAATATTATAATAGCTTAATTTTTTTTTTTTTAATGTAATAATACAATATAACCACTATAAATTAATAATATCTTTAATATAATAAATTTTAAAGGTCTCGGCTTGGGTCAATGTGATAAATTAATAAGGGATAATTACTCTGGTGGCCATCTGATGACACACTATCAAAATGACCACTAGATTGGAATTGGTTTCAAAATGGCCTTTTTTGACAAAAAGTGTAACACTAATGGTCATTTCATCCAATTTGATCTAATTTCATCCAATTCCATTACAATGAGTGGCATTTTGGTTAATAATGGGATGATATTAATTTATTTAAGATGTTTTTTGGAAATCAATTTTTTCTTTTATTTTTTTAAACGAATAATTATATTTAGTGTGTGTATATATGTATAGAATATCTTATATATATATATATATATATATATATATATGTCTTTTTTTTAGAAGATTCGGGCTTCAAAATCTAAAAAGTCTAAAAAACAAAGAAGAGACACGTGTATTGATTTAAACCATTTCTTTTGTATTTTGAAACGAATAATTATATTTAGTGTGTGTATATATGCAGGGACGGAACATAACAGGGGCTAGGGTGGGCTCAAGCCCACCCTGACCCATCTTTAAAAAAAAAAAATTAAAATTGAAACAATTATAGAATAGTCCTTATAATATGTTTAATTATCTATTTAGATCAATTATATAAGAAAATAGAGAGAAAACCAAAAGTAACCATCCAAAACATTAAACCTTTGTTTATAACCACTTTTGAAATTATAATTGTTAATAACCACATTTTTGAGAAATTACCTCAATACCCACATATATATAAACCCTAAAAACCAAAAACAACAGCTGTGAACATTCCAGAAAGAGAGAAAAAGAGAAAAGAGAGAAAAGAGAGAAAGAGACATTGTCGCCGAGAGAGAAAAGAAAAAGAAGCGGTGTCACAGGGAGAGAAGAGGGCGTCGTTGTCGTCGTCGCCAGAACAGCCGGAAGAGAAGAGGTCACCGTCAAAGCCTGGAGACAAACCCACCATTCTCTTCTCACTTGACGTTTTTATTGCGATTTCATGTTAAGAACATGTTTAGGGAATAATAAATGTTGAAATGTATCAATTTTGGGGGTTAATTGAGTTGAGGTCTGGTATTTTGGATGATTTGAGACTGGATGTTGGAGTTTGGCTTGAAAAAAAAACTTGAAAGCGTGAAATCTTCGACAAACTTAAAATGTTTTGCAAAAACTTGAAATCATGCTTTAAATCTCTAACATAAAACTTGAAATTACATAAGATTTCAAGTTTTCGAACTAGTGAAACTTGAAATCTTCTGGAAAAAACTTGATTGAAGTCTTACCCAAAAACTTGAAATCTTACCTAGAAACTTGTCAACATTTCAAGTTTTTACATAGGATTTCAAGTTTTCGAACCAGTGAACTTGAAATCTTCTGGAAAAAACTTGAAACTTTATTTAATTCGATTCTTCACAAAAACACACAAAAGTGATGCAATAACGCTAAACTCATGTTAAGGTCACTGTTTGCAACTCAATTAATAAACAAATGAAAGATATTTACACACCAAATACCGATTTAGAGCAAATCGAAATTTTTGTTTCAAGTTTTCACTTCTTTAAATCTTCAACGCGATTCTGAAATCAAACCATCCTCTAGTTAGTCGATTTGCAGGAATAACAATGGTTCAGCCATATTGGTGTTTGATTTGCAGGAAGAGGAACAACAATCGGAAATCGTTGATGAAGAATGAACAAAGAAGAAGGAAGAAGACGGTCAAAAAATAAGAAAAGAAAAGACAGGGTAAAAAATAAGAAAATTAAATAGAAATATTAATTTGGGGGCATCTTGGTAATTTATGGACATCCATTGAATTTTTTTTCAAAACATGGTTATTAACATTAAAGTTTCGCATGTGGTTAAAAACGAATTTCCCATGTTTAGAGTGGTTATTTTTGGCAATTTCCATTAAGAAAATACCATACATGTCCTTTCACTAGTTTCTTTAGTTTATTTTATTTTATTTTATTTTTTTTACATTTTTTCAATTTTTACTCACTCTCACCACTTCAAATAAAAAATACTTTTTTGTTAACTACTCTCTCCCATTCTCTAAATTTGGCCTAAATCTAAAAAACTTTGGTTTTCAAAGTAGGTATATTTTAATGAATTATATATATATATAAATAAAATTGGACTGATCTAAAGGGAAAAAGCATCACAAGCGATCATATGCTGAAAAACCCCTAGACAGTATCCATATATATAAAAGATAAAAGAAAAGAAAAAAGAGATAAAAAGCAACAAAGCGCAAAGACCCGGGGGGAAAACAACCCCAAACAAAAAGAGGCACGCAGGCCACACCAAAAAGAAAAAGAAAACATCAAGAAAAACGAAAAGACTCCCGACCCATGCAGTCATTGCCAACGGAAGAAGAACAGAACAGTGGGGCAGAGAACCACCAAGAATCAGCCTGAAGCTCCAAAGTATGCTTAGAAAGCTTATCTGCAACCTGATTCCCCTCCCTATAAATATGGGAAACCTGAAAATCCATATGCGAGATCTGGAAGATGCAGCGCTGCCACGCCTGACGAACCCTCCAAGGAACCATGTCAGAATGAGAAGAAAGAAGATGAACCACATAAGAAGAATCGCTCTCAAGCCTGATTCGATGCCACCCATACTTCCAAGCAAAATTAATGGCCAATGAGGCTGCCAGAAGCTCAGCCTAAAACGCGAAAACTTGACCAAGAGGAATAGCAAAGCAACCCTTCACAAAGGATCTACAGTTTCGAAAGATACCACCACAACCACCAACCCCCGGAGAGCCCATAGCAGCACCATCTGTATTCACTTTGATCCAACCAGAGGCCAGAGGCGACCAAACCACACTCTTGATCACCGGGGCTTTAGAAGGGAAACCCCGAAGACCAAAACGACGAAGAATCAAAAGGTCGTCCATACAATTACGCATACAACCAATCTCCAGGCGATTAGCCTCTGAAACCACACGCCAAACCAAAGAAAGGACTGATCTAAAGTCCACCGACTTCCCTTTAAAAAACCACTGATTACGGGCAGTCCACACCCCCCATATCACTGCATGGATAGCCGCTTTCCATAAAATCCTGACCTGCTCACTAAAGGGAATCGACATGGCTTGCAAGAAGAAGGATTGCCAAGGATCGGTAGAGTCACGACGCTAGAACGTCGAGAAAACCGCCTCCCAAAGAGCAACCGCCAGGGGACAATGAAGAAAAAGATGATCGGCAGATTCACTACTAACCCCACAAATACTGCAACGAGAAGCCAACTAGAACCCAGACCTGCAAAGGCGATCCTCAGTAGGAAGCCTATTCAACATCAGACGCCAGGTCAAAGCTGAGCGAGAGGGGGGAATAAAATGGGACCAAACATCTCTCCACCAAACAACATGAGGAATATCACGAAGAAACTGGGAATAAGCAGCCTTGCAAGAAACACGACCATCCCGAGAATTAGCCCAAACCAGAGAATCCACAACAGGAGAAATAGCAATCCGATCAATCCGAAAACACAGATCTGGGAAGCGCGCTCGGAAAGAATCGTCCAGCACCCATCTACCCTCATGAATAAAATCCGAGACCCTCGCTCGGAGCGGATTAGCTAAATAATCTGGAATCCCCAAAAGCTCCAAAATGGGAACCCCTAACCAATTATCCCGCCAAAAGTCCCGCTGAGAGTTCTCGCCAATCAGCCAGATACCTTCCTTAAGAAGGGAACTATAATTTGTCCGAAGAGAAGACCAAATCGAGGAGGTGGCATACCCTCCACGAGGCTTCTGCAAATGCCTGAGATACCTCTCCCGAAGAAAAGTGAAAGCAAGTGCTTATCTAATTTATAGTTTTTTTAATTATATAATTTTAAATATTTTTTTTTTGTTTTGAAATTTTAGGGTTATTATAATTTTTTTGTTTATAAAATTTTAGGGTTAATCTACTTTCAAAATTACAAAGTATTGATATAAAAATTGAGTGCAACATCAAATGAAAGTACAACTATACTATATAATACATTATTTAGTAAAAATCTTGTTGATGTTGTTTTGGTGTGGCATGAGCTAACAAATGAGGAATTTATTTCAATTTTTTTTTTGAAGCATTACATAATTTCAGGGTTATTTTTTTATTTTTTTATTTTTCGGAGAGGAGACTCAAACCCATAACCTCATCGTGTAGCTGTGTAGGTATGATGGGTATACCACCGGATTAACCTCATCTCCTAAATTTATTTCAACTTTACCTTGTTAAAGTTGAGTTAAAACTTTTCAAAAAGTTCTTTGGTACATTATTAGTAACCTTACACCGAAAATATATACATTATTATTTCAATTTTTCCTTGTTAACTATTAGGTGTATCTTTATTTTTCAATTATTAAAAAAATTTCATTCCGTAGAGTCTTATTATGAAGATTTATTCTAGGCCCCCCCCCCCCCCCCCCCCCCCCCCCCCCCAGCGATGAATCCTGGTTACGTCCCTGTACATATGTATAGCATATCACAAAATATATATATATATATATACACATTAAATATAATTATTCGTTTGAAAAGCAAAAATTGATTTCCAAAAACATCTAAAATAAATTAATGTCATCCCATTTTACCAAAATGCCACTTATTGAAAAAATTGATTTCCAAAAAACAACTAAAATAAATTATTGTCATCCTCTTATTTACTAAAATGTCACTCATTGGATGGAATAGCCATTAGTGTCACACTTTTTGTTTTATCAAAAATGACCATTTTGAAACCAGTTTACAATCTAGTGGCCATTTTGATAGTGTGTCATCAAATTGATGGACACCGGGGTAATTATCCTAATTAATAATTTTTATTAAATTATAAGATAATATACTCCAACAAAACCCTTATATAAATAGGGGAAATACTCGAACCCGCAACCTCATGGTGCATATGTGATGGGTTTACCAAAGATCAACTTCATCTCATCATGTAACAAGTTTAAATGTTATATTATTATCAACTTCATCATAATAATTATAAATTAAATATCTTAATTAATAAATAAATTTCATACGGTTCAAAAATTATTAATTTATAGAAGTTTTATCGTAGTCCGTAGATTCGTAATTAACGAGTAACGACGCCCTTTTTTTTCTTTTTCTTTTTTTGGAACTATAGATTTTTGTTCCATGTTATGTTTATGTTTTTTGTTTTAACCGATTGACACAAACTTATATGTAATAACTATTAATTGTTTGCTTGTGGAAGACAATAATAAAGTGAAAGGAAGCACTTTTGTGGCAGTTGAGTAGAGAGTGGTTTGGCATGGGTTCAAAAAAATTTTGTCACTATTTCAGTCTGTTTTTGTAAGAATATCACTGGTTTACTAATTTAAGTTTAAAAGGTACCTATTTAGGTGATCAGACAAAAATATCCTCATTTTGTCTGTTTGTGTCTTTTCAAACGTGGAGAGAAAAAAGTTGAGAGAGCAAGAACAGTGGAGAGAGAAAGTATTGTTGCAAGAAATCCGACTGTAAATCTCACGGCGACACCCTTGTTCGAGCTTAGGTTTGATTTGATTTGATTTGTGGTTGATTATGTTTGTATGATGAGGTTAGGTTAGGGTTTTAGTTTCAGAAAAGAGTTGTTTTGAGGACGATGAATTTCTGGGTTTCCGTGACTTTTGTATAGTGTCCCGTGACTTTTGATAAGTGTCCCGTGACTTTTGTATAGTGTCCCGTGACTTTTGTATAGTGTCCCGTGACTTTTGATAAGTGTCCCGTGACTTTTAATACACATCCCATGACTTTTCATACATCTCCCATGACTTTTATTACTGTTCCCGTGACTTTTACTACACCTCCCATGACTTTTCATACACTGGTCCAGCTTTTTTGTTTGAGCCTTTTCTCCGAGCCTTTTCAATTAGATTCAAAATTCACACAACTAGCTTAAGGTTTATGAAAGACTCTGAGAACAAATGAAAAGGAACCCAGCTTAAGGCTCGACCCCCGAATGCGTCTGCGTAGCGCCACAAAACTAATTATCCAATGAAGTTGCATTGATAATGTTATGGTGTTCAACCTCCATTGGAGGTCTGTTATAAAAGAAGGTGAAAGAATAAAATATCAGAAAACTTTAAAGTAAGAAAGAGAATGTGTAAAGTAAGAGCCTTTTAAACTTAACTTATTAAAGCAGTGACTTTGTCACCAAATCAGTTCAAAAATGTGACATTTTCCACCATTTCCACGGTTTGGCATCTCACAAACTCATAAAAAAAGATGAGGAGGTGGAAGAGTTGGCTTTTCCAAGAAAAAGCCTTAGCTTCTGGCTTCTGCTGTGGGGAAAAGCTGTAGTACTACTACATGCACTCTTTAATCATTTCTTATTTACCCAAAAAAAAAAATCATTTCTTTTGTTGGAATCAAAAGCATACGCAGCAGATAACCTTGTATTGCATGCTCTAAACCCTTCCCACACAGAAAAAAAATTAAAAAATGATGAAACCAAAAAGAGAAAAGAAATATAAAGTAATAATAAAAATCACCTTGGATTCTCTTCATGCCTCATGCTGCAGCTTCAGATCTACCATTTTCTGACTTTATTTTTTGTCCAAAAATTAATAATATTTGCAATGTTGATAGGTGTGAGCATGCACCTGCGAGAATGTAATCAATAACTCATAAGAACAAAGTTGGTGGCTTTAGTTGAGGAGGTTGACCCTCCAACTAAAAAGTAAATGCTTTTCTCTATGTTGATTTCACTTAATTTTCAGCTTTTATGGACCTCATTCAATTTTATATAGATTTTTCATCTTACATTTGGTGGAAAATTTTGTATACAAGGACTTTGAAATACCTTTCCCTTACAGCGTTATTTACAACCTCTCGGTTGAGATTACTTTTGGGTTATACAACAAACCGTTTCCGGGATATACACTATATCAGAACCATCCTTTTACTGCACGCGAATAACGCCGTAAATGACTATTTACGGCATCTAGCTGCAAACCGTATTAGATGACGTCGTGAATGATACCCTTCAAATATAGCGTACCAAACATGTCGTAAATGTGTTTTAAAAAACACCGTAATTATATTTACGACCCATTTTGTACGCCGTGTTATTAACTTTTACGACCCACAAGAAATGTCATGTATTAATATGGGTGTAAACTCAATCACGACCTGCATCTGCATGTCGTTATTGTTTTTTGAAAATATATTATATTATATTTAAAGCTATATCAACCTCATTTTTCCTATACCATTTCATATATGGATATTCACACAAATTCAAATTCCACAGATTTAACACCATCTCAATTAAGATAACAAAACAAATATAAATAACAACAATAACAAATGGGACAATCTATAGAACAACAGTGTTTCTATACACCTTTAAAAAAAAAATCCAGCTCATCAAATCTTGACCCTTGATTTGTCCAACTTTCACATCTAATGGTTATGTTTTAAAGTTGTTGTGATTCCCTATGCATCCTAATATTACCTTCTTAGTTGGTCACAAAACCCAATGACTGTTTATTCTTCACGAAGCCCAATAGTTACCGTTTTTAATTTTCCTCCTTCCCAACGCAATTTTCTTCTCCTTTGCAAATCCAACTCTTTTTATTTAAACGTATAGAAACACTTCTTCTCCTTTGCAAATCCAACTCTTCTCCTTCCCAACGCTATTGATCGAGCCATTACATATATAGAATTTCGCCCCCTATTTCCGATACTTTTGATTGACTTTCGAGTAAATTCATGAAATTTATGGCTCGATGTTGATTGTACAGGTACTTTTTGCATTCTGGGCTGAAGAACGAAGAAATCCGGTGATTTTGGGCTAAAAGCGGCGAAAGGAGAGCATTTGAGGGCAAAACGGTCATTTGGCAAGAAAAGAGGAAATCGGCGGTTAAATTCGGCGGTCTGGCCGCCGTTTAAAACCGCCGTTTCATTCCAGAAGTGTCAGGTGCATTCGGCGACCACAGTCCAACCGCCGATCAATTCCAGTAGGTCCATTTTCAATTCGGCGGTTTAAATTCGGCGGCCTGGCCGCCGTTTCTGGCCGCCGATCACGCGCCACGTCAGCAGCACCGGGATTTCACCACTAACTCATGAGGCCACATATAAATATCCCCTTTTCTTCTTCTCACACTAACCTCCACCACTTTCATGAAACCCTAACCTCTCTAACCTCTCTCTAACCTTCCATTACCTAAATCTCAACATTAATTCATCCTCCACCATTCTTCCATCTCATCCTGGAAATTTATTGAAGAGAGAAGAGGAGATTCACCAAGGTCAAGGGAATCTCAAGCACATCAAGGAACAAGAAGAGTTGTGAAGGCCATCATGGGTTTTCTCTACAACTTTGCTCTCTTTATTTATATTTCCACTATGTGTAACTAAACCCTTATATTGGGGAATTGATGAGACAACTTATGTGATGATCCTATGTATTTGAATTAGTCATGTATATATACAATCCTCTCTTGGTATATTTTCATTTCATTGCTTTGAAGTTGCCATTTTTACTTTACTAAGTTAATATTGGGGTTCAATTTAGCTTGTGGTAAAAAGGGTTCACATATGAAGGTTGTGGTTTAGGGTTTGAATGGCTTTCAACTCACTCTCCAATCTTTAGCTTATATGAAATTGAAAATTGATGCATGTATGTGTTATTTGGTACAAGACCTTTAATTTGTTCTTAAGAATATTATTTGGGCAATTACTCATAGTGGGGTTCACTTGGGTAAGAGCTTGAATCTATTTCCACCAAGACTCATAGTAGGGCTTACTTGAGTCAAGGTGTGAATTTGCATAGTATTGAGTTAAATCAATTTAAGAACAAACCTTGAGTTGGATTAAAGTGCTTAATTGGACTAGTTCATTACATTAGGAAATCTTTTAGTTGCCAACTCAATTCCCCAATATCTATCATCATATATCACACTTTCCTTTACATTACTTGTTTTTAGATAAATTAATTTCATTAAGTTTAATTGTTAAGACAAATTCCAAAACCAAAATGAATTTTACTTTTCCGCACGTAGTTTAGATTAGTGTACATAAATTAGTTATAGCCAAATATCCTCCCTTTCCCTGAGGAACGATCCCACTTGCCATTATACATCTCATTCGATTTGTGTATCCCGAGTGTGGAATTTTGGTACTTGCAAAAAGTCCGATCAAAATTTGGCGCCGCTGCCGGGGATCGGCAGCGTTATATTTGGCTATTCTAGTTTAGGATATAGTTTCGTAGTTTTAATTGTGTTATTTTTATCTTTTTACTTCTCGATAGTTTTTGTTTTTGGTGTTTCAGGTTTGCTAGTGTATGCACGGACGTCGTTCTAGGGGAGATATTCTGTTTCCCTTCAACGATCGTATTAATCAAGTTGGAAGACTAGCAAGAGCCACTGAAAGGGCAAGGGTGAATATGGACGACAGGAGAGAAAACCAAAACCCACCCAATGATCCACCCCCACCAATGAATATCCCACAAAATGTACAATACCCACAAATGGAAAACCCTCCAAGACAACTCACCATGGGACAATATTCAAGACCTATCATCGGAAATGAACCACCGGCCATTGTTCTTGATGAGCTCACGAAGTCATATGAGCTCAAGACCATGCACATTAGCCAATTACCATCCTTCATTGGCAAACCAAATGAAGACTGCTTACAATTCATGAAGGATCTTAGTGGGGTAGTCGAGACCTTCCCCTTTACATCAAGGATGGGTACACTCTCAAAGGAACAACTACTAATGAGGTGCTTCTCAACTTGTTTGAAGGACAATGCAAAAAAATGGCTCAATACCCAAAAGCCCGGATCTCTTGTATCATGGGAGGCGGTGTGTGAAGCATTCTTCAACCGATTCTTTCCATCAAACAAGAAGAGGGATTTATGGATGCGAATTACGGGGTTTCAAGAAGAGATTGGTGAATCATTTCATGAGACATGGGAGAGGTTCCAATCCTTACTGGCACAACTTCCTCTCCACATGCTCCCCGATGAATACAAGGTATCCTCATTCCAAGAAGGACTTTCTCCTCATACATAACTTTTGATTACTAATGCTTGTGGAGGCTCAACCGCGGACAAGACGGCGGCTTTTGTGATGGATGTGTGTGAGAGGCTTGCTCTTATGTCCCAACAATGTAATTTTAGCACAAGAGCAAATGGTAGGCATGATATAGGAGGAGGGACCGAGACGGCAATTGAAGTTTCGAAGTTGGCCAAGCAAATGCAATCTATGCAAGCCACGATGTTGTCTATGCAATCATTCATGACCAATCAAGGGAGTGCAAGCCATATTCAAGGAAGAGATGGAGAAGGTTGTGATGGATTCCAAGAGGAAGTCCAAGCAATGGGATATCAACAAAGAGATAGAGGTGGTGTGTTCTCTCAAACCTACAATCCAAAATGGCGCCATCCGAACCTTTCTTATTCAAACAACAATGCATTGAACTCGGATTTGCTTAGCCAAGAGGTGAATCAAGGGTACAACAACAACCGGGGGTTCTACCAAGGTCAAGGATCGGGGAGTGGCCAGGCCAATCAATGGAATCAACCGGGAAATTTCTACAACAACCAAGCAAGGCAACAACAAGTAGAGCCCATTCTACCGGATGGGCAACGGTTGAGTTCTCTCGAAGCGGTAGTTACCAATATGGGCGCATCAATGAAGAACTTGGAAACCCAACTTGGTCAAATTGCCGAGGCTTTGAATAAACAAGAAACGGGGAAATTCCCTAGCCAACCCGAACAAGCTAAGTCCATCACTGTACTTTCCACTCCAAATACCTCTCACATGACCCTACCTCCTAAACTCAAAGACCCTGGAAACTTTGTTATCAATGTGTCAATAGGTGGAAGGGATGACCAAAAGGCAATGTTTGATCTTGGAGCCGGTATTAATGTTATGCCTTATGCAGTGTATAAACACCTTGAGCTCCAAAACCTCAAACCAAGTTCAGTGTCATTAGTCTTGGCGGACCAATCGGTTAGGCATCCAAAGGGAATTGTGGAAGATGTGCTAATTGAGGTTGGTAAATTGAGGGTCTCAGCAGATTTTGTTGTGTTAGAAATGGATGGTGAGAATAAGAGAGACAATGAGCTGCCAATTTTGCTTGGAAGACCTTTTATGGCTACTACCGAAGCGGTCATCGATGTGAAAAATGGAAGGTTGTCCATGAAGGTGCTTGGGGAAGTCATCAACATCAACATTTTCAACTCTTCAGAACTTCTTGGTGCGGTTGATTGTTTTACTGTAGATGTAATTGAATCGGGGGAGCTTCCGAATTCCCCAAACGATTATTTGGATGAGCTCCTTGCAATCTTGGATGAAGAAGAGGAGGTCCATGTTAAAGAAGCCCCCAAGGAAGTTGATGAATTGAGGAATCAAAAGATGGAGTTGATGTTAGAAAGGGATTTGCTTAAAGAAGAGAAGATTTTGCTTCAGAAAAAGGTGATTGAAACTGTGCAAGAAAAGGAAGCAATGAGGGAAGATTTTGAGAGGAAAATGCGAGTCATGAAGAATGAGTTGGAAGGCAAAGACAATGCTCTGAAAATTATGAGGGTAAAAGAATGTGATTACCTTGTGAAGCTTGACAAATCCGAACAAGCAATCAAAGCCTTAACCAACAAACCAACCTTGCTCAACAACACCCATGGGTGTGGGAACCCTCTTGCAACATCAACAAAGAAAAATGTACCCAAAGGGAAGAATCAATCACAATCAAAAATGCCTTCAAGGTATGCGCCAACAAGGAAGAGGGAGAGCCGGGAAGGAAGCAATAGGCAATCCCTTGTATCAAGAAACACTCACCTTAGAGGTAAATTTTCTATCCCTTCACCAACTTGCTATTTTTGCTCTAGAAGTGGACACAAAAGGTCCCAATGTGATGAATACTTCAAGAGTTACACAAGGCATAATAACTTGACTTGGAGGAAGGTGAGGGTAGTGAAACAAATTTGGGTTCGAAAAGATGAGGGTGATCCATTGAACAAAACCTCTAGATGAGTTTAGCAAAAAAGAATCCCACTTAGATAGATTTCATTTTGTACATTTTGTTTTGTTAATTGTTAAGTTTAAGGATTTTGTGAAATTATCCCCTAATTTGTATTGGATATTGGTTGATGAAAATTTATTGAACCAATGGGTTTGAAACCTTGTCCAAGACAGGTTTGGGGATTTCTTTTGGTTTGATGAGTTTTGTGTAAGTGTGCAGTTGATATGCAAGGATGCAGAATGAGATTGCCAAATTTTCAGAAATCGGCGGTCATATTCGGCGGCCTGGCCGCCGAATTAAACCGCCGATCAAAAACAGAAGTTCTGC
The DNA here is from genome assembly GCA_008009225.1 of Acer yangbiense. Lineage (NCBI taxonomy): Eukaryota > Viridiplantae > Streptophyta > Magnoliopsida > Sapindales > Sapindaceae > Acer > Acer yangbiense. The sequence continues at coordinate 7,098,810 of CM017767.1, forward strand.
CAACAAAACGGCGGTCATAACGGCGGTCATAACGGCGGCCATAAATCGACCGTCGATTGAATCAGGTCTCCAAATCACAAAACGGCGGTTTTTTATCCGCGGCCCGGCCGCAGAATTCATCGGCCGCCGAATGGGAGCACTTATCGAAACGGCAGCGTTTTGGGCCAAAATTGGAATTCGGCGGTCACATTCGGCGGTTTGGCCACCGAATACGACCGCAGAATTCGCGATATCAGGTCTTAAGAGGGTTGTCTCTTTCACGAGCCCCACACAATTTTCTCACTCAAAACTCTCCAAAAACTTTTCCAAGGTGCATTCTTCTCCTTCTCTTCCCTCTCAAGGCTTCAAGGTATGTTATTCTCCCCTCTAACTTGTTTTTGCATGAATTTAACTTCTCCTACCTCTTTATTGACCGAAATTTCGCATGATAGTGTTAGGGTTAGGTTTAGTTCGAAAAATTTGGGGATTTTGTGATTAGAGGCCGAATTGATGATAATGCATGCTTGGGTTTTGTTTGTGGTAGAAATAAAATGCTCCTAGGATGTTGATTGATGTTTGCATGTGCCCTAAATTGTCAATTTTTGTTGTAGTGCGAATGTGGATGGATATTCTCTACTTTGTAATTGTAAATCAATTGATAGAGATGACATTGTGGCTTGGTGTGTTGGAAATACTTTATATTGCCATATTCTTGTGGGTTTAACATGCTTGCTTTGTTAAAGATTATTGTTGTAACTAAATGTGGGCATAAATTTGATTTTTGATGACAAATGATTGATTAGTTGTCATGTTGATATTGTATTGTGCCTATGTTGATGTTCTCATAAAAAAATGTAGCATGTTGTGGCCGGATACTATGTGCCTTGTTTTTTTGTTCGTGATGTGCAGAATGGCACCGAAAAAGAGTAAGGGAAAGGGCAAGGCTTCTGGCTCCCGTACCCGAAGGATTGATGAGCATAGCCTTCGCAATGCATTGTATGCGGGTCGCCTCAGCAACATTTTCACCAGAACTGTACACCATGACAGGGCCATAGATTTGGATGACGTAGGCGGAACCGATATCGTGCGTCAAGTGGAGAGAATGGGGTGGCGCCAATTTGTCACTAAACCCCGCAACAGGGCCAAGTGAGCATTGTTCGGGAGTTTTATGCCTCAATGATTCCTGATGAATTCCTGGAGGGGAAGTCCGTGAGGGTTCGAGATGTAGATGTGTTCATTCGCCCCGAGGACATAAATGACTATTATGGGACCACTTCGTATGATGACCTTCCGAATGGGCTCCCGAGGGAAGGCACTTTTCGGTTATATGATTCCACACTCGCTGCGTCTCTCAGGAGAGAAATGAATGACAGTGGTTTGTGGGATGCAGACCATCATCTTCGTCAGTCCGAACTACAGAGAGACATAGCCTTTTGGTCTGTTTTCGTGTCCCACTCCCTGAAGCCGACACAGCAGAGGACGAAAATTGTTCTGGATATCGCTCAGATTTTGTATTGCATCAAGAACCAGTTACAGATAGATGTGGGGCGGCTGATTCGCATGGCCATATGCAGAGCTGGAAAGACGGAAAAGTCGGTCATCCCTTTTCCATGCTTGATTGCTGATTTATGCAGGGATGCAGGTGTTCCAAAGCGACGTGGAGATGACTTGCTCACTATGGGGGATCCCTGCAACTCCAGAACCTTTCACGACTTGACAGAGCCTCAGGATGTGGAGCGCCTCCTACCCTTGGGATCGAGGAAGAGACAGAGGTTGCTACAGCAGCAAGGAGGAGATGAGGGCAGCAATGATGAGGAGGATCCTGGAGCAGTTCCAGCTGCCACAGATGCACCTTCAGAGCAGAGACCGACATGGTTTGAGGCATGGGCGACAGAGTATTCACAGCAGACGCCCTCATGGGCTTCAACCATAATTCAGCAGCAGAAAGATCAACAGGAACAGATAGATGAGCTGATCAAGGTCCTGAGGGAGAGCACAGTCACAGCTTCAGAGCGTAGTGGTGGAGCAGGCCCCAGCTCAGAGCCCTAGGAGCAGCACCAGCAGGAGGATGAGCAGGCATGCAGAGCATGACGAGGATGCACATTGAGATTTGTCATCTGTTTTAGTTCACTTTCAGTTTTAGTTTCGCACTTACTTTTGGGCATTTTAGCACTTTACATTATGTTTAGTCGGATTTTAGTTTAACTTTTCAGACTTAGTTTTAGTTGCTTATGCATGTTTCTTATCTACTTTTGGGAATTTTATTGTGCTTCATTGGATATTTTGCACATGATTTTATGCATGACTTTTTGTTCATAGAATTTTTTGGGCGCCTTCTTTGCCGGGTCCTCATTGTCAACATTGGGGACAATGTTGGATTTAGGTTTGGGGGTGTGGATGTGAATGACTTAACTTTACTTGACTTTATTTCTTTTGTAAAAATAAAATTTTTTGGAACAAAATTTTTGCCAAGCTTGTGCGATATAGGCCATGAATGAGCATATTTTGCTTGGTTTGATACCTTTGTCATGTGCTCATTGACAATCTAAGATTGCATGCATGTCATGAGTTAGTCCCATACTTTCTTGATTTAAGTTGAGGTGGCCATTTGTGTGAGTGTGTAGGTCTATTAGTGGAGACTACCCTAAGTTCACGTGCCTTAAAAAGCGAATCCATGAGGGTTATGTTTATCTTTTTGTATTCCTAAACACATTTCACATTTTGTTGTGCATCATTGAAGTCTCATCACATCATTTGCACCACTAGCCATTGAACATTCATCAATTGTGGATATCATGTCATTTGTTTGCAATTTCTTGTGGTTTGCCTACTTGAAAGGACGATATGACTTTTATAGGAAACACCGAAACACTTTCACTCAATTCCTACCCAATTGTGCTCAAGGGTCTAATAATGGTGGCCGAGCACCAAGCCAAACATTTTCCCAAACACCATTGAACCCAAACACAAGCCATACCTAAACTTTCCGATCTTGCGTAATCAAGCTTTAGTAAAATAAAAAAATAGTAATGTGTGTGTGTTCTATTCAAAAAAAAAAAAAAAAAAAAAAAAAAAAAAGAGAAATAAATTGAGCCTTGTATGAGTCCAAATTGGTGTTGCTCTCATTGAGTAGCGAATGTTGTTACAAGTTGCTCAAAATGAGCTTAGTTGGAATTTTTGTAGTTTTTCGAGCTCAAACTTAGCTCATTGCTCTAGAGTTGTAAGCTTGATCGGAAATTCCCCACACTTCCCGTATCCACCATTCACCACATAACACCCTAGCCCCATCAATTGGTAGGAAAGTCAATTTGATCTTGTAGGTTTTCCATTCGAGAATGCAAACTTTTGTCATGCTCTACCGCGTTCATGGTTTTTGGTTCCTTTCATGAGACTTATTCACTTAAAAGAGCGTTCAATTTTTGAAATACATGTATGCATCTTAATTTGTTCCCATTACATAAACTCATTCGCATACGCTTGTATGAGTGTAAACCTAGGTTCTTAGAGGAAAAATAAGAGTGAATCTTGTAAGGACCTAGTGTCGAGGCGAAATATGGCCAAAACGCTTGTGCGGGTGGTCGCCAAAGCAAAGACAATTCAATGTGGGATTCATGACTAGCATTGCACTTATTGGATTGATTTTGTGTTCTTTCAACTTTAGCACATTTCTCATGGTATCTCATCATATTTGGCATTCGCACTCTTTTTGATTGTTTTCATGATTGTGTATATCGGCAGCCTTAGTACTAGTTCTTAGTTAGGTTATTTTGGGTTATCGGATTTCCCTAGTTTTGTTTTTGAATTTGCTCGGGGACGAGCAAAGGCTAGGTTTGGGGGTATTTGATCGAGCCATTACATATATAGAATTTCGCCCCCTATTTCCGATACTTTTGATTGACTTTCGAGTAAATTCATGAAATTTATGGCTCGATGTTGATTGTACAGGTACTTTTTGCATTCTGGGCTGAAGAACGAATAAATCCGGTGATTTTGGGCTAAAAGCGGCGAAAGGAGAGCATTTGAGGGCAAAACGGTCATTTGGCAAGAAAAGAGGAAATCGGCGGTTAAATTCGGCGGTCTGGCCGCCGTTTAAAACCGCCGTTTCATTCCAGAAGTGTCAGGTGCATTCGGCGGCCACAGTCCAACCGCCGTTCCAACCGCCGATCAATTCCAGTAGGTCCATTTTCAATTCGGCGGTTTAAATTCGGCGGCCTGGCCGCCGTTTCTGGCCGCCGATCACGCGCCACGTCAGCAGCACCGGGATTTCACCACTAACTCATGAGGCCACATATAAATATCCCCTTTTCTTCTTCTCACACTAACCTCCACCACTTTCATGAAACCCTAACCTCTCTAACCTCTCTCTAACCTTCCATTACCTAAATCTCAACATTAATTCATCCTCCACCATTCTTCCATCTCATCCTGGAAATTTATTGAAGAGAGAAGAGGAGATTCACCAAGGTCAAGGGAATCTCAAGCACATCAAGGAACAAGAAGATTTGTGAAGGCCATCATGGGTTTTCTCTACAACTTTGCTCTCTTTATTTATATTTCCACTATGTGTAACTAAACCCTTATATTGGGGAATTGATGAGACAACTTATGTGATGATCCTATGTATTTGAATTAGTCATGTATATATACAATCCTCTCTTGGTATGTTTTCATTTCATTGCTTTGAAGTTGCCATTTTTACTTTACTAAGTTAATATTGGGGTTCAATTTAGCTTGTGGTAAAAAGGGTTCACATATGAAGGTTGTGGTTTAGGGTTTGAATGGCTTTCAACTCACTCTCCAATCTTTAGCTTATATGAAATTGAAAATTGATGCATGTATGTGTTATTTGGTACAAGACCTTTAATTTGTTCTTAAGAATATTATTTGGGCAATTACTCATAGTGGGGTTCACTTGGGTAAGAGCTTGAATCTATTTCCACCAAGACTCATAGTAGGGCTTACTTGAGTCAAGGTGTGAATTTGCATAGTATTGAGTTAAATCAATTTAAGAACAAACCTTGAGTTGGATTAAAGTGCTTAATTGGACTAGTTCATTACATTAGGAAATCTTTTAGTTGTCAACTCAATTCCCCAATATCTATCATCATATATCACACTTTCCTTTACATTACTTGTTTTTAGATAAATTAATTTCATTAAGTTTAATTGTTAAGACAAATTCCAAAACCAAAATGAATTTTACTTTTCCGCACGTAGTTTAGATTAGTGTACATAAATTAGTTATAGCCAAATATCCTCCCTTTCCCTGAGGAACGATCCCACTTGCCATTATACATCTCATTCGATTTGTGTATCCCGAGTGTGGAATTTTGGTACTTGCAAAAAGTCCGATCAGCTATCTTCTTAACTTTTCAATCGATCATTCGTCTTTCTCATTGGTGTTTCGGTCTGGTGGTCTGACTCGTCTATTTGCGTTTGTATTGAAATCTCGTCTCCAACCTATTCTTTTTTGCTTCATCAAGTTTGATCTCACAAGTATGTCTCTACCATGGCTTTTTTCGGTTAGCTTCGAATTCAATATGAATTTGCTTATTGTTTGAATCCCTCTTTTTGTCTCATCTTTACAATACATCCATGGTTTTTTCGGTAAGCTTTGAATTCAATATGAAATTACTTATTGTTTGAATCGTTATTTTTATCTCATATCTACAATACATCTATATAGTTGTTTTGATTAGTTTAGAAATCAATATGAAGTTAATTAGTGTTCGAATTCATAGAATCAATAATGTTTTCCTATATGTAATTGTTTCTGTATCTTATCTTTATAGTGATATTTCTATAATTTTTAATCTGAATGATCCATGTTCAAAATCTCGATGATTCCTTACCTCAATAATGTTTTCTATATTTTATGTATAATTTCTATGCTGAATGATGCATGTTCAAAATGTCGGTGTTTCCTCGCGTCAATATTATTTTTCTTTTTGCTATTACTTTCATTATCCTTCGATTAACACATTTTATTGCGATTAAAATTTTACTTATACTTCGATCATCCTGTTTTGACTCTGTATAGTAATGGATGGGAGTGGATCACAAAGTAAGCCTGACAACAAAGAAGGATTGTTTTTCACACCAAATAATATGTGTTCTACTAGGGTTAATTCTGTGCAATTTTCATCATGGGAAGGCAGTGGCAATCAAGATGTTGATATCAATCATATCAAAAATATGAAATTTGATTATGTGGATTATGCAAGGTTGTTTTATCTTGGTTATGCTAGGGGTAATGGGTTTGGTATAAGAGCGACGAACTTGGACCATGACCGTGAAGGTAGAGTATTAAGAAGAAATTGGGTTTGTGATAAGCAGGGATCAAGAAGGGAGGAGTATTTGACCAATAAAAATAGGAAACACAAGCCAAGGCTGCAGACAAGACAAAATTGCAAAGCTTGTTTCTCAATTAGCTTATACAGTGATACGTTAAAGTACAGCGTAAGGGTATTCATGGATGATCATTCACACAAACTAGCAACTTTTTGTGAGGTTTCATCCCATCGATCTCACATAAACTTAGATGAAGATGACTATGCCCAAATTGACGCCATGGGCAAAAACTTTATAAGAGGTTGTCAAACATTTGAGTACATGGTTGACTAGAAAGGAGGATACTCCAAAATTGGATTCACTCAGAAGGACATGTATAACAAGATTGCTAAGATGAGATGATCAAAAGCTTTTGAAAGCGATTCACAAGCAGCAATTTTGTATCTCGAGTCAAAGGCATTTACTGAACCAAACTTTTTCTGCAGGTTCAATACAGATGATGATGATAGGCTTGCTAATATATTTTGGAGGGACTCCCATTCTCTATTAGAGTACAAGTGCTTCATAGATGTTCCTGTTTTTTATACCACTTACAAGACAAATGCCTATGGCAAGCCTTTGGTTTTATTTGTCGGGGTGCAAACAACCATAGTGCAACTTGTGTATTTGGTGCTGCACTTTTGTTAGACGAGACATTTACTTCATGCAAATGGGCCCTTACTAAACTCATGGATTCAATATGCAGCAATCATCCCCTTTCTATAATGACGGACAGAGATGAAGCAATGCGACATGCAATCGACGAGTTATTTCCAAACTGTCAGCATAGGGTATACGGATGGCACGTAGCAAGAAACCCATGTGATCACATTAACGGCCCTAAGAAGTTATCGGCATTTAGATCCTTCATCTTTAACCACATAGACGAGGACAAATTCGATGAATGTTAGAATGAAATGATAAAACAACACGGTCTGGAAGATAACATTTGGGTTAATATGATGTATGAAAAGAGGCATAGATGGGTAGAAACATATTCTAAGGGTCATTTTTTTTGCCGGAATGCACAACACTTAAAGATCAGAATCAATGAATAATTACATGAAAGAATATGTTTGTAGCCGTGAGAAATTGTTCGACTTATTCCCTTAAATCGATAGGGCACTCATGAGGTTAAGAAACAATTTCTTTACCGACGATTATGCTTCAAACACTAAGAGTCCAGTTATCTTTAGCCACGTGAAGTCATTGGAGAAGCATGCATCTTCCATCTACACTTATCATATCTACTGTGACATTACTAAAGAGATCAACAATTCAATAAAGTATTCACACTTTACACCATGGATTGAGGAGAATGAAGTCGAATACGTTCTCACTGAATATGATTCTCCATATAAAAAGACTATGAGTGTTTTTTACCATAAGGACAGAATTGATTTTTAGCAAGTCGTTGAGGATGGTGATTGGGATTCATCAAAGCACAATCTGCCAGTACTTTCGTGTGAATGCAAGTTGTTACAAAATAAAGGAATTCCTTATTGTCATATGTTTTATGTTATGAAAGTGGAGAACATTACAAAGATTTCAGAGTCATTGATATTTAAGAGGTGGACGAAGTCAGTTGCAAATGACGTTCGTATCCACCTCCAGCCCGACGATGACTATTCGAAGAGTGTTGATATTGCCCGGTTCGCTTCATTGAGTGCATAGTGCAACTATCTCTGTCATCGTGGGAGCCAAACCGAAGAAGGTTTCAATTTGATTAAAAGGGAACTCAATATTCTGAGAAATATTGTGCAAGGGTTGGATGATGAGTTCCGAAATAATAGCAACAAAAATGGTGATGATTCTGGTACAAAGAGCCAAATTTTAAAAGATCCAAATGTTGTGAAGACCAAAGGTAGACCCATTGGTCCGACTGCACCTACTACACAGTAGCCAAGCCGTAGAAGCGTAAAAAACCAAATTAGTGCTGTATATGCCACATTTCTGGGCACGACTGGCATAATTGTCCAAAAAAAAAATTAGATAGTTAGTCACTTTCATTAGTGTTTTGGTTTGATGATGCTCTGTATTTTTTCATTTGTCTTTTTGTTATATGTATTTGGTTGTCACTGGGTTGTTATTTAATCCACATGAATATTAGTTACTTTCGTTATTGTTTGTTGTGTTGATAATTCTCTTTGGGTTGTTTGTTATATGATTTCAATTGACATGTACTTTGTTTTATTTATGGAGTTTGAACTAGACCACAAGGACACATAATTTTCTATATACTAATTTTGTGTCTATGTGGTCCAGATGACTTCCATTGAAATTTAACTAGTGTTGTTTGTATATTTTGTACTGGGCCACAGCGAGCCAATATGTTTGAAGAGGTTCATAAATGCAAAAGTTTTAGATTACGTTTAGAGAATAACGATCGAATAAAATAATTACGTGTCTAAAGCCCAACAAATGCTTCAAAGACAGCCTAGAAGTTTTTAATGATTATAAAAGTTGCCATATACGTAGTTAACCAAAATTATCCTCCAACTCAAAACCTGGACTTACCTTACCTCTGATGGCAATTAATAAGGTATAACATAAATAACCTAATATGAGGAACACACTACTATAAATCTACATAAATAATGCGATCAAGTTAAATAAAATGAAATTACAGGAACCATAGTAATTTTACGTTACAGAGGATATAAACATTTGATATTATTCTATTACTCCACATTACACATTGTTATGGGAATTTACACAGTAGCCAAAGAATGGCAATCGAAGATAGAAATATAAAAGCCCTAGTTTTTTAAATAGTTGCCCTCTTCTTAGCTAAATCAAACTTCTACACCCGAACATGATTTGTTAAGCCCCACTACTACAGAAAAGGTGAAAGAGATCATTTAATACGGATCGCTTTATGAAAAAATGATCTCTTTTACGAAGTGATCACGTAAAATAAATCACTTAATTTAAAATTGATCTTATTTTATAGAAGGTTATTTAAATAGATCAATTTATAAAAAGTGATCTTTTTATTTATTTAAGAATAGATCACTTTTTTACAAAACTGATCTATTTTTATTTTCAAATAAAAACATATAATTTTGATAATTAGATTTTTAGTTAACTGTACAGAACACACGTCTTTTCTCTTCATCTCCATTATTTCTCTTTGCTGACTTATACTAAATATCTCTCCCTCTATCTACTTTTATGATCATCTCTCTACAACAAGATTCTCTTTATTTATTTTTATTAAAGCCCTAATCATCTTAACAATTGTTTATGGCTTTAAGTCGGGGTTATTTATTTATTTATTTATTTTCATTTCGCAGTTGTGTTTTGCTTTGAAGAAGTATAAACATCACAAAAAAAAGGTATGTTCTAGGGTTTTCTTCTTTTTAATTATTTTAATTATGTGAGTATATATTTTTGTATCTTGATTTCAAATGTGAAATTGATAATTGATAAATGAATATTTCTAGGGTTTTTTTTTTCAAGGTTGGAAACTCAAACTCTAGCAATCATTACTTGGAAAAAATAATTTCAACAAGGTATGACACTCATTTCATTGGATATTTCTAAATATATTTAGAGATAATATATATTTGAAGTAATTTGGTATATATTTAAAGAGAAAATTGAAGAAGTGCATGTTTGTAGTTGTTAAATTTTAGTTTTATATATTTCATATCAGTATCAATTAATGTGCACACCAACTGTTTGATAAAATGTCCCTATAGAGCTAAACATTATATTGGCATATATGCAAAAATAAAATAAAATAAATCATATTCAAAGTCTGTCATACAATCCCAAAAGTAAGTTCTATGGTTAATTTTTTTTTTTTTTTTTTTTTTTGGAAATGTGTTAAAAGTTTTTTTTATTGATATTATTTTGTTACTTCTTGTAGTTTTTGAGAATGTAAAATTTAATATTGTAATATATATATATATATTAGGAGTAGAAGTCCACAAGACCACAACTACCAATGTTAACAGTTGCCGTGTACAAGTAGGAGAAAGTGTAAATTACTCTGTAACTTATTTTGTATCTATTTTCCTTGTAGGCTACAAATACTGCTGTGTATAAATACTCCTTTTATCAGCTAATAAAGTAAGGCATTATTCACAAACAATTCTCTAAACTTATTATGGTATCAGAGCTCTCAGCTAAGAAATAGCTTGAGATCCTAAAACCCTAAAATTCTTTTCTCTCCAAGCCTAGAACAACCGTCGTCACTATGACAGGCACCAATCCAACCACAGCATCTTCCTCCTCTTCCTCTGCCCCTCAAGTCACTCTCACTGGAACAACCAACACCAATACCAACCAGCCTTCATCAATTATTGCCATAAACTCCACTCAAGTTCCTATCAAGTTAACCAAAGGAGGGAACTATGCAGAATGGAGATCGCAATTCGAAAACCTACATTTTGGATATGATCTTATGGGATACTTAGACGGTAGCAAATCGTGTCCCTCAGCAACCATTCCAGCCTCCACTGACGCCATCAATGGACAAGATTCTGCCCGAACTACAGCCAATCCAGACCACCAGATATGGCTTCGTCAAGACCGATTGCTGCTCCATGCAATTCAAGTCTCATGCATGGGAGCCGCACAAGCCATAGTCACTCGGTCCTCCACATCTGTGCAAGCCTGGATGCAACTAGAAGCTGCCTACGCTAACCGATCCAACACTCGGAAACTTGGTCTCCTTGACTCACTAGCCAATGTTAACCTGGAAGACAAATCCGTAGCGGATTACATGCAAGGGATCAAGACCATTATTGACAATCTTGAATTAATCGGTCATTCAGTTGATGATGGTGCAATTGTCGTACACACACTAAATGGACTAAGTGCGGCATACATGTCTCTTGCTTCAGCTATCCGAGCCCGAGACGTCCCAATTTGTTTTGAGGAATTATATGACAAATTACTTGACCATGAAGCTTACCTTCGTCGTGAGGATTCGAAAAAAAATGGTCTTACAATAACAGCCCAATTCAACCAAAGAACATTCAATAGGCGAGGTCGTGGACAAGGATCCTACCCTTCAAATACCGGACATCATCAGAATTTTGGCCACAATAATTTCCACCATCAGCAGCAGAATTTTAGCCACAATAATGTTCACAATCAGCAGCAAAATTCTGGTCATACACAAGGGGGGGGGGGGGGGGTCGTGGTTCCAATGCCAACTACAGCAGCCCATATCGTCACAACCAGTCTTCCACACCTCAGCAGCATAATTGGCGCCCCCATTCAGCATATAACACACGTCCAATATGTCAACTATGTGACAAAATTGGGCACACAGCCCGCACATGTCGCTCTCGTCCGCTTCCTACAGCCCAACATTGGCCACAAACCAACCACATGACATCTGATCAGTCTAGCTCTCGCACCAACACTAATTGGATACTTGACTCGGGTGCGTCTCATCATATGACATCGGACCTTCAGACACTGTCCCTGCATTCAGAGTATGGTGGACTAGAGGACATCACACTTGGGGACGGTAAATCTATTCCTATCACTCATACTGGATCTACCTCATTACATAATTCTGTTCACTCATTTCACCTTAAAAATGTCCTGTGCTCACCTAAAATATCTCATAACCTAGTTTCGGTATCTCAGTTTTGCTCTCACAATAACACATCCATTAAATTTTTTCCTGACTGTTTTCTTGTGAAGGATCTGACTATGGGGGCATCCTTGGTCCGAGGCCAGAATAAAGGAAATCTTTATATTTGGCCTAAGTCCAGTCAGCTGCGTCCACCAGCGTCACCAGTTCACTTATATTCAGCGTCTGTCAACCCTGTCGTCTCACCTTTAGCGTGGCATTGTCGTCTAGGCCATCCCTCCCTGCAAGTACTCCAGAGGTTTCTCCAGTCTCACAACCTTCCTGTCGCCAAGTCCGCGTCTCCTTTTTCCTCTTGCTCTGCATGTGAATGTAATAAGAGTCATAAATTACCTTTTGGTAAATCAACATTGTCAAGTAATAAACCATTAGAGATTTTATTTACTGATGTTTGGGGCCCGGCTCATATTTCGTCTTTTGATAATTTTCGCTATTATGTCATCTTTGTGGATTATTTCACTAAATACACCTGGATATATCCACTCAAGAATAAATCTGAGGTCCCAAAAATTTTTAGACAGTTCCGAGCTCTAGTTGAAAATTATTTTAACTCTAGAATTAAAACTGTATACTCTGATGGTAGTGGGGAGGCTCAAGCCCTTGGCCATGACCTGAAAATTATGGGCATCCAGCACCTAAAATCCCCACCTCACACACCTGAGCATGTAGGCACAGCTGAACGCAAGCATAGGCATGTGGTGGAAATGGCACTAACTCTGCTCCACCATGCGTCTATGCCTCTCAAATATTGGTCCCTTGCCTTTCGCGCTGCGGTTTACTTGATTAATCGCATGCCCACTCAGGTTCTTAGTAACCAATCTCCTTACCGTGTGTTATTTGGTAAGGACCCGAATTATCGTAAATTACGTGTATTCGGTAGTCTTTGCTACCCGTGGTTACGACCATATACATCTCACAAACTCCAACCCCGCTCCATACCCTGTGTCTTTGTAGGCTACTCCACCGAACACAATGCCTATCTTTGTCTCGATCGGATTACCAATAGGGTGTTTGTTTCTCGTCATGTCGTGTTTGTCGAAAATGAGTTCCCATTCACCACAGCTGTTGGTCGTGTGTCACCTCCCATTCCTCCTAGTGTCGTTGCATGGTTTAAGTCTCTTTCCTCTGATGTCAGGTCCGCACAAGAATATGGTGCCACCACTGTCACCGAAATACCCCACACTCATAAGCCAATCTCACATGACATGGTCCATATAGCTGTCCCCTCTCCAACGCCACCTCTCCCACCGCAAACAACACAACCTGACCAGCCTCCACGTCCCACATTTTCCCCACTACAGCCGTCCCACATTGACCCACCGAGTGATCCACATGCTGCACCACCTGCCTCTCCCCAATTTGCCTCTGATTCGGTTCAACCTTTACCCGACCAGATGTCATCAATTGCTTCTCCCCAACTTCCATCTGATTTGGTCCAGCCACTAACAGCCCAAGTGCCGTCCTCCCCTACTCGAATAATTCATACCAGGTCCAAGAGTAATATTTTCAAACCCAAAGCAGTGTTTGACCTTCATGCCACTACTCATGCTCCCCTACAAACCGAACCAACCATCCTAGCACAGGCCCGTAAACATTCCGAATGGCGACAGGCTATGAGTGCGGAATATGATGCCCTTGTGAAAAATGCCACTTGAGACTTGGTTCCATCTCATCCGTCACAGAATGTGGTGGGTTGTAAATGGATTTTTCGGATCAAACGCCACCCTGATGGTTCGGTGGCTCGGTACAAAGCTCGCCTTGTGGCCAAAGGATTCCACCAACGGCCGGGCATTGATTTTAATGAAACATTCAGTCCTGTCGTGAAATCTGTCACGGTTCGCCTTATTCTAACCATTGCTATCACTAACGGTTGGCCACTGCGCCAACTAGATGTCAATAATGCTTTTTTGCAGGGTACGCTCACGGATGATGTATATATGGTACAGCCGCCTGATTTCACTCATCCCACCAACTCGCACCATGTTTGTAAACTCCGGAAGGTGATTTATGGCCTCCGTCAGGCTCCGCGTGCTTGGTACACCGAGCTTCGTACCTTTCTAGTGGCAGCCGGATTCGCCAACTCCAAAAGCTATGCATCTCTCTTCATTCGGCACTGTCCAGGACACACACTGTATCTTCTTGTCTATGTTGATGATATCATTGTTACTGGTTCCTCTGACTCTCAGGTTCGTGACTTTATTGCCACTCTGTCTCGGCGTTTCTCCTTGAAAGATCTCGGTCTGCTTTCATTTTTTCTTGGCGTAGAGGCGCACCGCACCGCACCCCACATGGATTGTATCTCTCTCAGCAACAGTACATCCACGGTCTCCTTGTCAAAACTAACATGCTCGAAGCGAAGCCAGTCTCGACACCACTGTCGCTCACTGAATCCTTGAAACTAAATGATGGGAGTGCACCCACGGATGACACTCAATACAGGCTAGTCCTTGGTTCCTTACAATATCTATCCCTGACTCGTCCGGATGTCTCCTTTGCAGTGAACAAACTCTCTCAGTTCATGCATCGCCCGACAACGATACACTGGAATGCTGTCAAACGAGTGCTCCGATACCTAAAAGGCTCTCTTGATCTCGGTCTCCTCATTTCCAGCAGCTCCCCTCTTCGACTTCATGCCTTTGCCGATGCCGATTGGGCTGGTGACCCTGACGATCGGCGATCTACCACAGCTTACGTTGTGTTCCTTGGTTCCACGCCTATTAGCTGGTGCTCCAAGAAACAAAACACAGTTGCAAGGTCCTCCACTGAAGCAGAATTTCGCGCCATAGCTTCAGCAGCTGCTGAGCTGAATTGGGTCGGCCATCTCCTCCAGGAACTTCATCTTCAGGTACCTGTAACTCCTGTCATCTATTGTGACAATGTAGGTGCCACTTATGTCTGTGCGAATCCCATCTTCCACAGTCGCATGAAGCATGTTGCCATCGACTTCTTCTGAGTTCGGGATCAAGTAGCTCGCAACCAGCTCCGTGTGGCTCATGTCAACACAAAGGATCAGCTCGCCGACTCCCTCACCAAAGCTCTCTCCCGCAAGCAGTTCCAAGATCATCGTTCCAAGATAGGTGTCCTCGCCGGTTGCTCTATCTTGCGGGGGCATATTAGGAGTAGAAGTCCACAAGACCACAACTACCAATGTTAACAGTTGCCGTGTACAAGTAGGAGAAAGTGTAAATTACTCTGTAACTTATTTTGTATCTATTTTCCTTGTAGGCTACGAATACTGCTGTGTATAAATACTCCTCTTATCAGCTAATAAAGTAAGGCATTATTCACAAACAATTCTCTAAACTTATTAATATATATATATATATATATATATATATATATATTTGATTTCCATTAACCAGTAAAAGTAGTTTGTTTTAATATTTTTATATAAGTTGTTATAGTATCATATTAATTTTAAAATGTATATGTCAATCCATTTAAAGAAAATTATGAGGATACAGAGCATTGCGATTACAACAACATTCAAAGCAACAAAAAAACTTTTGTTAATCATTTCATTATACTTTTTTTTTTTTTTCAAAAGTTCTTATTAACATTGTTGCATTTTATGTTATGCAGATTCATAAGAAGCCTTCTTATACAAAGAAGATATTGATATTATTCAAGACGATAGGATTGAGTTTGCGAGGGATAGCATATGAACATTGAAATATTGAACTTTGATGGAAAGCTGTTGTGTATATGAACGTTCAAATGTTGAAATTTGTTGAAAGTTGTAGTGTTGAACTTAGATGAATATTGTGAAGTATGTTTTTTTTTTTTTTTTTTTTGGTTTTGAGATGTCTTGTAAATTGGTTTGAATTTAATTGAACAAAGTTATTGAAAAAAAAAAAAATCAATTGTAATGTGAGTTGTTATGAATGAATGTTATATATATATATATATATTTATTGTAATCATTGTATTATGATCAAAAACATTCAATTATTAGATTTAAATAAAAAAAAATATTTTGACAATAAATAATAAACAGATCATTCTTTTATGAAAATTAAATGTTATTTAATGTCTTGAATAGTGATCATTTTTTTTAATAAAAGTGAACTTTATTGGATTTTACTAGATCACTTTTTAAGTGATCTCTAGTAGAGATTATTTTTAATATCACCTTAATAGAGATCGCATCAAAAAGTGATATCTTTATGATTTTAGATCATTTAAAAAGTGATCTCTATGAAGTTTTTTGTAGTAGTGTCCATATTTTCACTTTCGTAGAACCGATGAAGTCGTTCCGACTTACGAAATTCCCTTTGTAACCTCTGCAATTCTTCATTCAATGAGATATCAGCTGGGATAATTGTAACCGGTACTTCAAGACCCAACCATTTGAAGTAATTGCATCCACCAAATTCTTTCTGTAGTTTAACATCCAAAATGTAAGTTGTATTAATTCATAAATCAATCTATATAAGTATAAATTAAAATAGTCACTTATAGTTCACTAACCTTTCCTTTGGAACACCCTTCGAATAGTCTTTTATAGTTCCAAGGTGTTATGACAAGATATTCTCTCAATGGTAGATCACATTTGCATTTCCCTCCCCATACCCACATACGTTTGAAGAAGAGAAAGATGACATTAACAAAACCTTTTATTGTGCAAGTGAGAGAATATGAATAAAACCTTCCCTAAAAAAACAAACAATTTGCAACTACTACTATTTTTCAATAAAAAAGCTATTTAAATATCCAGATTTATCTAATTTTCAAAAATAACAATCTAAAAGTCAGATCAAGTACATGCAAGCACTTACACAAGTATAATATCGCGGAATAAGATTATATATAAAATTTAAACAAGTTCAAACTTAGCTGCAGGTATAAATTAAGACAAATTTTTTTAATTACAACAGTCAGGATTAACTTTAAACAAACTAAAAATCATGAAAACATGGTTACACCATCTGGGTATGAATGCGATAAACCATCACACCATTATCAGGCCTAGTCGAGTATAAATTTTCATCTTTGCTTCTTCTAATTACATATGAAAACCAGTAATTATCACAAAAAATTGTAATATGTTAAATCGAAATTATTAAAGTACGAAAATGGTAATCCGAAGTTATGAAATAATAGAAAAAAAATGTAACCAACCTGGCGGGGTGTAGATTGTTTGAAGATTGATGGATGTACACAGCAGACCGTGAGAAAGAGAGAGAGAGAGAGAGAGAGAGAGAGAGAGAGTTTTAGGGTTTCTGAATGTTTTATTTATGTTATTTAGAGTTTCAGGTTTTTTTATTTTTTTATTTTATTAATACATCATATCTATAAAATTACTCAAATAACCTTAACACACCATAAAACATTATCTCAAACAATGCATTTATTTCACATGTTTAGTCCTCTTTCATTTCTTTAATATCCCAAATCCATTAAGAATAAAAAGAAAATAATGTTTCATCTTCTCTATCATATGACTATCCAATTATTGTCCCCATATGCATATAAAGTATTTTAAGCATTCATAGTGAAATGTTTATATCAAAGGATATCAATGTTATACGTATATCATATGATTCCCCTCCCACATGCACACATTATTACAAATGACAAGTTAACATATAGTAGTTACCGAATTATTCCTAAATGTGTACAATAGGTCAATTCATTTTCCCATATAGTCATTTATGTACGTTATCACTAATGTGTACAATTGTTCAATTCATGCATAGTCCCATATTAATTTTGTTTAAGTATGAGGTATAACAATATAATATTTTATATTTGCAAAGTAATCAAAGTTTAATAAGATTGTATATGGTAACACATTATTGAACTATACACTAAGTTATATGAAATTATGTCACACCGGGTTGGATTCCAAAGGGTCTGATTAGCACCAAATGCCAACAATTATGATTTTTATATATATATATATATATTTACTCTGACCATTTTGGATTCCAGGTGTTTGGCACCGAATTGAATGCCAACAGTTGTGACTATTCTTTATATTTACTATATATATATATATTCACCAAATAACATTTTGTGTCAATATTAATCTTTTTCTCTCTCTGTATTTTCAATCTATTTTTTCTTTGTTTCTCCACCATGGAAAACCCTTTAGCAACTATGACAAAGAAATTGAAAACTGACTCCAATTCCGACCATGATACTCAAGAGATGATGATTCGTAACATACATAAATTGGAACGCGATATAAATGCAGTAAACCGTAAGCTTTTTCACCACCCTACTCTTGACTAAATCAAGTTCAAACGTTTCATTGGAAGTTATGTATCTGGTGCGTACAGTTTATGTATGGAGGACGGGTTTAAGCTTTTTAAGGACTATATGAAGAAGGTTCATCCGGAAGGCAATTGGGATGTGGTTGACCTAAGTCATGCAAATGATATGTTGAAGGACTGATGCAGTTTTTGATACTTTTTTTTTCTTCACTCTTTTATTATGTAAAGTGCATTTAATCACACCTGGAGCTTTTTTTTAGTTTCAAGATCATGTTTTGTAAAGTTCTGTTGTGTGTTTCTTCGTGAGAAAAATAAAGGTGTGTTTCTTTTTATTTGTAATTATATAACGTCTTTAGTTCTTGTGTTTATTAAACTGATCTTAAGTAATTCTGGAGCAGTTTAGTTGCATTTCTAAAACATATCTATTGATTGATCGATATCCAGGTTGATTGGATTCAATGAATGTGAATTATTATTTCTGGACTAATTGATAAAGTTGAATTAACTTGTGCTTTTGTAAGGTTAATTATAATTTTAAAACAACATATCATCAGCTATTAATAAAAAAAAAGATATCATCAACCATTAACGTTTACAATATTTTTTTTGTGGAAACTGTAATACGATTTAATATTGCTTTAATACAATTTTCCAATGATTATAATATTGTTTAAATAATTACTTGACATACAGATGAAGTAATCATGATCCCGATTTCCCATTAATCATTTCAACTAAACCACCGCAATAAAGTGTATAAATATTTTGTATTACTACATCTTTTGTAGTGCAAGTTGATATTACCAAAAACTAGTAATAGTCATCTCTTTTTACAATTAATCTTTTCGGCTGAACCAATTTATTTAATATATTTTTTAATTCAGTTGGTTTTTTTTTTTTTGATGTGGAAACGAATTTGAATTGTTTCAATAATTATATTTTTACTGAACTAAACAAATCCCTAGAAAAACATTTCATTCAAATTTCATCCATCAAATCCATTGGATAGAGTGATGGCGTATTTATGTATTACTACGTCTTTTGTAGTGCAAGTTGACATTAACCAACAACTAGTAATCATCATCTCTTTTTCCAATTAATCTTTTCGGCTGAACAAACTTATTTAATATTTTTTTAATTAAGTTGGTTTTTTTGATGTGGAATCGAATTTGAATTGTTTCAATTATTATATTTTTATTGATCTCAACAAATCCTTAGAAAAATATTTAATTCAGATTGCATCTATCAAATCCATTGGATATTATGATGGCGGTTTGAATTTTTTGGCTTACTTTTTCAAAATCTTTAAATGAATCCATCGAATCAATAGATTGACCATATCCAACCAGTTGATGGTGTTAATAAATTGTTATTGTTAATTTAGGCTTAATTTCTTGAGGATGTGAAATTTGTATAGGTCTAATATCAACTGAATCATTTTCCTATAAAATTTGTTCAATATAACTTCTGTAAAGCAAATCTCTTTTTGTTTCTCCTATTTTTTTTCCCTATTATGATATTTGTTATATGACAAAAAATATGATGAATCTCCTATTTTGAGGTGGAGTACTGTTTCGAAAAAGAGTCATTTCATTTTATATTGCAAATTTTCCCTTGTTGGTGTTATTTTAATTTTTTAGGTTGTAATTACATGGTGTGTTTCTTAAGTTTATGAACTACTGCTATTGAATAGTCTGAAAACATCATATTAATTGAGAAATGTACATGCATTGTGTCTACATGTATTTTTCAATGATTACTTAAATGCATAACAAAAGGATAAAGGGATGCAGATAGATGGCCAAATGCATGATCAATATTTAGACTCCATTAAAATATTTAGGTTATGATATCCCTATACGTTTCAATTAGTTGCCCAATGCATGATTAGTATTTAAAACACCATTAAAATCTTTAGGTTTTTATAACCTAATAGGCTTTACTTAATTGCCCAATGCATAATCAATATTTAAACTCAATTAACATATCTAGGTATTGATAACCCTATAGGCTATAATTAATTGCCCAATGCATGATCAATATTTAAACTCAATTAAAATCTTTATATTTTGATAACCCAATATCGTGTAATTAATTACCCAATGCATGATCAATATTTAAACTCAATTAAAATCTTTATGTTTTGATGACCTAGTAGGCTTCAACTAATTGCCCAATGCATGATCAATATTTGTATTAAATAGAAAAACAAAAAGATAGTATTGCTTTCTCCAAAACTTAATATAGGTTTTTATTACTTCGTATTGTATGGTCAGTTAATGTCTCCTTACTTGCCAAGCCAATTGCACACTTCCCACTCGAATTATTAATGTAACTTTATATTGATGTTCATCTAAAATTAATTTCCAACATTTAACATCATTGCATTTTCTCCATTTAACATCATTAGTAATCATGATTCCGTATTCCCATTAATAATAATAATTATTTACTCTCTACAGTGTTATATTTAAGTGAGTGATGTATTTATATTTTATAATCCTACTTTTTAATAATTTTGTTATAATAATTAATTTATTAAAGCGGTCAGCATATCTTAAAGAAAAAATATTGTAATTGCAAACATCAAATCCATTGGATACAGTGTTGACAGTTTGAAAAATTTATTCAATGAATCTATCGAATCAATTGAATTATGATCTAAAAATTGGTTAGTTCTGTTAAGTCTCATATTTTGATTGACTTATTTTGTGGACAAACCACATATGGGGCTTGTTGTAAGGGTAGCTTAGGCATATGCTGGTTGGTGATTTGCACAACCAAGACCCTCTCAAGACCTCAAGAGAAGAAGCAACAAAGGTATATTCTAGTGCTTACGTGCTTTGAAGAGATCTAGTTGTACACACTCACAACTCATGCATATTTCTAATACTTGTATGTTGTGTGTTTTTATATGTGTGCATTTATGATTGTTGAATATCTCTTCATGCATGTGTATTTGATTGCATCTAGTTTATTAAAATGCCATGACATAGTTAGGCATTAGGATGCAAAGCCATGAATTATATTCATGCATGTTTGAATTGAGTGCATCTTGTTCTATGACAATGCCATGACATGTTAGGTATTATGATGCATTCAATTCCCACACTTGCACTTCATGTATGTTAGTCTTAAGTGTGGTGTAATTCATTTCCCGAAATATGTTCGGAAACGTCTGCACGTGCACGTTGGTGTGCTTGTCTTGCGCGAAGATCGCCTTCGGAGAATGCCCTTGGCTTCTCCTTAGGATTCACCACTTTGCACACTTGCACATTGTGCACAAAGTGGAAAATAGGGCATTGTTGCCATTTGTTGGTGTCGCCCCTTGATGGTACTGCCATGGCGACAGAAAGATTTATACTTGAAAAACCAATCAGGTATAGTGTCGCCATGGAGTGTCGCCATGAGAACAAAGAGCGACAAAGAAGAAACAATGGTGTCGTCAGGCTTCGCCATGAGGTGTCGCCATAGCGACAAAGTGGCGACATAGAAGAAAAATTGGTGTTGCCATGAAGCGTCACCTTGACAAATGGCGACAGTAAATGGCGATAACAGTTTTTGTCCAAAACAACATATCTTCTATTTGACCTCCTATAAATATGCCTCTTTGTTCTTAGGTCAAAGCATGAGTTTAAGATTATAGTTTTAACTTAGAACATTTTCCAAGAGTGAAAATGTTCCAAGAACTCATCTATGATTACACAAACCCATTTCCACATGCATAATCATCATCTAAGCATCATCTATGATCATCTAGCATGTGCTAATGCATGGGTCTTCTTCAACACACATGGTATGATATGTTGAACACTATTATCTTACATAATTATTGTTTTTACTTATCAATTTTATCTCATCTATTACTTGTATGTGTTTAGATTAATTTCTACATATAAGATTGAGATTATGTGTTGATTGGGTTATTTGTGATAGCTAGGTTTTCATGCTTATATGTCATCTAGCTAATTAATCTCATTGTATGATTGAGATTGTTTTTTGATAGCTAGATTTTCATCTTTATCTAACATCTAGCTAATTAATCTCATTAAAATGATTGAGATTGTCTTTGATAGCTATTGTATCTAGGATTGGTTATCCTTAACATAGCTAAAGTTGTATGCCATGTCATATAGCTATTTTTATATCTACGATTGATTTTATTGACATCATATAATCCTATATAAGCATTTAGTGTACCCTAGCATTATTTGCACATTTGAATATCATTGCATATTCACTTAGGGTTTGATCTCTTCGGAGAAGTAAGTCTTGTGTGATGACCGGGATTAGGTCGTACACCGGGATTAAGTGGTCACATGAGCAATTGGACTAGGTTCACTTATACCGGGATTAGGTAATGGTGGTGAGTTATACCGAGAGTAAGTTGTATTCATCTTACCATTAGTGGAATCGAGGTTCGAGTGTGGCGCACTTACCAGCCCGTGGTTTTTCCTATTTTGAGTTTCCACGTAAAAATCAAGCGTCACTTAATTTCCGCACATTTATGCTTATTTTTTATATTGACTAGATTGGGGTATTTTCGTAATATTGACTAATCGTGAAAATTGGGTAATAACGATTAAAATCTATTCACCCCCCCTCTAGATTAAATATTAGAACACACCGTGAATTATTGACTTTCAATTGGTATCAGAGCAGGTGCCTAGATATACTTAGGTGATCCTTTGCTCATTTTGGTGTGTTGTGCATTTTATGCGATTGTTGATTTTTTCATACATCTTCCATTCTTCTCATTTGCATTCATTTGACTCAAACACTATGAGTGAATTTGAGAGAGAAGAAATTGACTCTGATGAGAAGGTGACTCTCTTTATTGAGAGATTTAGGAGATTTGTAAAATCTCAAAAGAAGATGACCTCCAAAATGAAGGAGGAGAAGAAGATGACCTCTAAGGTGAAATAGGAGAAGAAGATGGCCCCGTCAAAGAAGAAAGGGGAAGCTTTGATCGCTACTTGGAGAGATAGCGAAGTTGAAGTAGTTGAAGGATTCTCCACAAGCTTGGTTGAGTATGAGAACAACTACTTCACATTTCCGGTTTCCTACCAAGAAGAAACTCAAGACGTCACCAAATGTGTATCACTTGAAGATTTCAAGATTGGTGACTTGAAGCTTGGAAACCGAAGTGGAGCATGCTTGAGAGAAGCAAGCCTTGAAGAAATGACTCTCACGAGCTCAAGTGAGAGATGCTTCGATCATGGTAGTTCATGCTCCGGGAACTCTTGTGGAAATTTGGTGGACAACCAAGAGTTCATTGACTCCTTTCAAAAGTCTTTGAAGGAGAAAGAGAATGATATCCTTAGATTGGAAAAGGACAATCTTCAACTACATGCCAAGATGACTCACTTAGATGATGAAGTGAGATGTGTAAAAGACATTAGAGGCAAGTTGAAGATGGAACTTGAAAAGGCAAGAACATCTCTTGTTAAGATGACTTCGGGTTCGGACATGGGTGACTCCTTAAAGGAAGACATAGTTGATGTGTCTAAATACGAGAAGGAGATTGAAGATTGTCATCAAAGGATGATGACAATGAAGGATGAACTTCCTTACAAGGAAAATTCCTTAAGAATTTTTAGGGATAAAGAGAAGATGCGCCTTTAAGACATGAAGAAGGGTAAGATCTTGCAACCTCAAGCTCAAGGCAAGTTCAAAGCTTCACCTCCTCGTCATCCTAGGAGGAAGATTGGCCAATTGAAGATGCCAACTAGGGGTGTAGCTCAACCTTATCCTCCAACAGCTACACACCCATGTTTTGCTCTACCTAGGCCTAACCAATTAGGGAAGCAAAACAACCCAGTTCAACATCAAAGAAAGAGAGAACCGGTTCAACCACAAAGGTGCCAACATCTGGCTAATGCTCCAAAGAAAAGCCATCCGGTGCACCATCAAAGACAACCTTATCACAATGGCAATGCCTTGATGAGAGCCCAAAGCTATGGTATGAATTCTTCTTTTATACCTACTTGTCATTATTATGGTATGATTGGTCACATAAGACCAAAGTGCTTTAACTACATAGAAAAATGTAGGGTGCAAAGCATGATAGAGAGGAAGAGGCTTAGAAGAGCCCATTTGCATGTGCCTAGAAAATCTTTTGTCTATAATCCTAGGATCTTACATAACATGCAATTTTTGACCACTATGAATGATAATGTGTAACCTAAGTGGATAAGAAATGATGAACCCGCTTGCTACGAGACTAACAAGTCTCCAATAGGTTCAGCTAGGTCCAATTGACTTAGTAGGTCTTTAGGACCTCATGCCTTTCATTGAAGCAGTATGGAATTTTGACCCCATATGGGGAACTCAAGCAAAGAGAGCAATTGCATACTTGTTGCATGAAAAATTTGAAATATTTTATGCTTCTTTATTAATTACTAAAGTAGCTTCGTTGCACATATGCTTATATGTTTTTACTTCAATAAGTGTGAACCTTGCTTGTATTGCAATCCATGTCATATTTATGTTCAAACATGCATTTTTGGACTGGGAGATATACTTAGGAAGTACTCTTTGAATGACCTAAAATGATCTCCATGACATGATGATTGTTAAATGACATGTTTAAAATATGAAAAGCATGATTTCAAATGACATGCTAAAAATAAAAAGCATGATTTGTTGATTGCATTCAGTTAAATGCAAAAATAATGTGTGAAAAGCAAATGAGACTCAAATGAAAATCAAAATGTCTCTCTTTCTTTACTTGTGGAACATGGCTACTGTCATATGGGTATCTTACCTGGAAAAATCGAATAAAGTGCAAAAAGTCGCTCATGCCATGTTTTGCTTGTAAGGTTGGATATAGTTGCTCATTAAAAATGATGATTAATTACTCTATATCCTTGCTTGATTCATGACAAATAGTGAAATTGGTTTGAATTCTTAAAGGAAACCTTTGTCTTTTGCTTTGTCAAATACCATTGCTTTTGGATTTGAATGCAACATGTCTTGAGTTGCATAAAGTACATTATATGATTATGTGAAATTCCCGTAAGTAATAGTGTAAAATATACCTAGGGGGGGGGGGGGGGGGGGGGGGGGGGGGGGGGGGTGAATAGGTATAAGCCCAAATATCTTCCAATATTAAAAATAATGCAGAATATAACAAAGAATATGCACACTTGCTAAGATTTGACAAATGAATTGATTTAATTAATGCAAGAGTAAATCAATACACAAGATATGCAATCAATGTAAGATATGGAAGATAAAGAAAAGTAAAGCGAAAATTGACACAATGATTTTTATGTGGTAAAACCTCAAAGAGGAAACATCCACGGGTTGATACCACAACCATCGGCAAAGCAATCCACTATATGAAAAGGACTTACACACTCAAGCTATCAACACATGATATCTGCTCAAGCTATCACCTCATAGTCTACCCAATGGCTAGTGAACTACCAAGCCTACTTCTTATCCAAGATGTGTCCTACACCTCTAGAAAGTAACTTCCTATCCAAGACGCTCACGTCTCTAGGAAGTTTTCTTGCTTGTCTATCCAGATCCTCTCGACCTTAGACAAGACTCCTTACTTGACTATCCGAGTCCTCCCGACTCTAATCAAGACTTCTTTGCTCTATCCACAAAGCTACACTCACTTTGCTAGAGACTTCAACCTTATACAAGGCAATGATCTAAGTGATGCAAATGATGCAAACACAATCAAATAAAGCTAGATGATCAATCAAGCTAAATGTACATGCTTAGTGATAAACTAGAATTATGCTTTCAACACACAATCACAAATCTATCTAGAAATCAAAGCATGTGAATCAATAAGAACAAGATATGAATATTAAATATATCACATAAAAATCTTAGTTCTTAGATGATGAAATTAAACCTAGAAAATGTCATTAGGCACAACATATATGATATTTCTAGAATCAATTTCAAGATAGGTCAAGTTTAGCAATATATGTTCAATTGAAATCAAATGGCTAAAACTCAAACAAACACTCAATCATAAAACCCTAGCATATGTACTAGCATTCTTCTCAACATATTTCATCAATCAAATAGAAAGAATAAAAGAGATGATCAAGAGAAATTGAAAGAAGAACAAGTAACACATACAAAGTTGAACCATATACTGAAATCAGACCACTGGGAAAAATGATGAAGTCAACTGCCGCTGGAAATACCGCTGGAAATGCTTGAAGTTTGTAGCTCTCATCGAGACCAACATTTTTGGCTTTTGGATCACTCGATTTCGAGTTCGTATGAAAACGTTATGATCGAAATAAAAACACTAAAATCATGTAGAATTCTGTAGAATTCTGTAGAATTTTCTTTTCAAAATTTTCAAAAAAGTTATGTTTGGAGGGAAGGAAAATCATATTTGAATGATTCAAGGAGGGAACAAAAACGACCCAATCAGAGGTGGCCACATCACACTCCCCATGTGGGGCGCATGGACCACACGGGACCAGAGGGGTGCTCTGTCCATGGGTCCCATGGCCTCCACACGTGGTTGCCAATGCATGGCCTTTTAGCCATGCTAACCTCTCGCACGCTCCTCTCACGTTCTTCAGCCGTATTCGGGCATCCGAACTCCGATTTCAAATCCGTTTTTGGATTATGAATTGTGACTCCCTCATGCACAATGAAAATTACAAAAAATTGGCAAATGGTTGAGAGATCATCTCAGAAAATGACGACGAAGATAACTCAACGAATGAGAATGCAAAGTAGCGTAGCTACATCGTTTGGACTCGAAACCTTATGAATGAGTAACCGAAATGACAAAAACTCAATAAGGAATCAAATAAGAACATGTTCAAGTCCAAAATATAAGAAATATAAACATATAAACACAATGTCACACAAGTATGCCATATCTACGCGATAGTCATAAAACATGCAATTCAACAATGTTTGTCTATAAAAGACCAAAGCATGTGCATACTTAAATGTGTGTGAATGTGTTATACCAAATTTTTGCACAACGATGCAGGGACACACATATATGAATTGTGTGTGTGTGCGCTAACGCCTTGCAAGAGGATAGAAGTCTAAGTATACCTTTGACGCTTTCACCTCTTGAAGACGATATTTGCACTAGACGTTACTCTTCAACTTTGAAGCTTCTTTTCTTCCAAGAACATCCTAAGCAACAACTATTACAAATATAGAGCATTTTGCAATGGAATCAAGCCAATACAAATTATGAACCTTACAATCTCCCCCTTTGGCTATTCCATGGCAAAACGTCATCCTCACTATACAATGTTTCACTCCAATAAACTCAAGTTGATAGCATACTCTCATCCTCACATTACAAAGAGATTCATAGACTAAAAAGTCTTCAAGTCCTCATGAGTCTTCAAGAATTCTTCTTTGGTCGTCAAAGTACCTATGAGAGAAAATAACAAACCAAACAAGAGATCTTCTCTAAAGAAGAATTGTGAGATATTTATACCAAAAATAAATATATAAGACATCCCTTATCTCATTCAAAAATGCATTATCTCAAGTGAATAAAATGTTTTCATATTAAAGCTTTCCCTTAATCTCCCTAAGATTTAAATCTCCCCAAGGACCGACCTTCCTTAACATTATCAAGAAAGAATTCTTTATCCCCCTTAAGACAAAGTCTCCATAAGAGCACAAAGAGGTACAAGACTCACACATTTGGAACATTTTTCCACACATGGTGTGATGGTGTGAGGTATACAATTTCTCCACCTTTTTGTCAAGGAATAGACAAAGGACACAAGAGATAAAGAACGAGATTGTAAGGATTCCCATATCTTCATTGGTTTATTTCGTGGACAAACCAGATGTTGGGGTTGATTGTGTAAGGGTAGTTTAGGTGATTAAACTTCATGCTCGAAGGCCCTTTCAAGACCTCAAGGGATAAGCACGCCAAAGGTATAATTTCTAGTGCTTGGTTTTCTTTGAAGAGATTTAGTTAGCACACACACACTTAGCATACTTGTTCTTGTGTGCATACTCTTCACATGTCACTTTACACACTAGCATTTTGATTGATATCTTGTTGTGTGTATATATGCTTTGTAATTCGTTTCCCGATAGTGTTCGAAAACGTCCGCGAATGCACTAGTATGTGCTTGGTTGTGCGCGAAGACCGCCCATGGAGAATGCCCTTGGCTTCTCATTGGTTTTCACCTCTGTTGGTGATCGGCGGCCTGGCCGCCGAATGTAACCACCGTTTGCATCTAGAAGTGTCTAGAGCAATTCTGCGGTCATGATCGGCGGTCACGACCACCGTTCGAAACTGCCGTTCATATCTGATCGATTTAAATCTCTCGGGTTTGATTCTGCGGTTTAATTGGCGGTTTTGAAACCGCTGAATGAAACCACCGTTGTTCCCCTGTTCTTCTCGGGTTTAATTCGACTGTTGTAAATGGCGGCCAGGCCACCGAATGAAACCGTCAATTGGTGCGTTTCAGGGGCAAAATTATCTTTTCACATGCCCAATTCTTGATGTCTATAAATATCTTACTTTCTCATTCTCTAATTAAGTTCTTTGAGTCCTTAGGACCCTAAACTTCAAAGAGAGATTTTTGAGAAAAAATCAAATCAAGAACTCACCTTTAAACACTCAAATCAAATCCTTTTTGGTTCATATTTCATATTGCATCTTCTATGACTATATAGAATTCATACCATGTCCTTGTGCATGCATATGAGCCTTCCTATGACTTTGTGGTTGAGCGGGTTCAAATCTTCTTTGTTGTTGAACCGGTCTAGCTTGCTTCCTTGATCTATTTTGCATAATTGGCCTCTTCCCTTGATGAATTTGAGCGTGAGGGAAGTTAGGTTGAGGAACTTTTTGAGCTTGAGGTTGTCTCCTTGGAGCTTCCTTCACTTGTGCACTTCTTGAACATTGTCCTAGATCAATTTTCTTCCTAGGAGTGTGCACTGGTGAGACTTCTATCTTGCTCAAACTCATGACAAAGACGGTCTTGGTAGGAGTAGTGATCTCCTTGCTTTCTTCATACCCAATACCTCTCTTGTCACAAAGGTTCTTTCCACTACCAAGAATGTGGTCAAGTTTCTTGGTACTTGTAGTCATCCTAGACAATGACTCTTTAGCTTCATTAAGCTCTCTCTTCAACCCTTCTTCATTCCTCTTAGACAAAGCTAGCTCATCTCTTAGTTTGTCTTCAATCTTCTTGGATGCCTCCACTTGTTTACTTAAGTGGTCATTGTGTGTTGAAAGTTCTAGATTTTCATCCTCTAAAATCTTCAACTTTCTATTGTTCTTCTTCAATGAACTTTCACACTTGACTATAAAGTCATTAACATCCATTTTCTCTACACTTCCATTTATAGAGTTAGATGATGAGTCATCTTCAATTGAGTTATCTCCTCCACTCTCCTTCTCACTAATGGAGTCATTTCCCTCATTAAGACCTTCACCTTGGTCTCTTGAGTCAATGAGAGCCATATCCCAATGAATAGCTTCGCCTATCACCTCTAGAGCTACTTCTTCATCTTTTTCTTCTATGGGATCATTAGTCAAGTCATTCTTACCAACAACTTTATCTTCTACACAAGTGGCCCCAAATGCTATGTAGTCGATGGTAAGCTCATCATCACTTGATGACTTGTCTCCCTTTCCGGAGTCATCACTTTCACTCCAAGTGGCAGCCATCCCTTTTGCCATCTTATTCTTCAAATTCCCACAATCGGGTGAGATGTGTCCTATACCGCCACACTCATAGCATTGGACCCCTTTCTTTTCACTCTTCTCTTGCCTAGGCTCAAGACTCTTAAAGGGAGCCTTTTTCTTCAAGTCTTGGCCTTTGGTTCCAAAGCCCTTTTTCTCGAACTTGACAAATTTCTTGAATCTTCTAAGCAACAATGCCATGTCTTCGTCCAAGTCACCTTTTTCCTCCTTCTCAACCTTGGAAGCTTTCAAAGCAATCCCTTTTTGCTTTTTAGGAGGTGAAATACTAGGAGCCTTCCTAGATTCATAGGCGATGAGTTTTCCAATTATCTCGCTCGGCTTCATGTCCTTATAAGTGCTATTCTCCTCTAAAGCCGTAACTTTTGCTTCAAACCTAGCGGGGAGAGATCTCATAATTTTTTGCTTGACTCTCCTATCCGTATAAGGGTCACCGAGTTGATGGCTTTGATTTACGATATCCATCAACTTGACTTCAAAGTCATTAAAGCATTCGTCCTCCTCTATCTTGAGCAACTCAAATTGCGTTTGAAGAACTTGAAGCTTGGAATCCTTGACAACATCGGTTCCTTCATGTGCAACCTTTAGAATATCCCATGCCTCCTTGGCTATCCTAGTGTTTTGAATCAGTTTGTAATGATTTTCATCCACTGCACATAGAAGAGCGTGCCAAGCCTTCATATTCCATTTTGAAGTCTCAAACTCTTCAGTGGACCACTGAGCCTTAGGCTTGAGTATTTCTTCTCCACCACCCGTGGGAGTCATCTTAGGAGCCACATACCCATCTTGAATTGCCATCCATGCCCTATCATGGATTTGACACAATTATGCCTCCATCTTGCCTTTCCATGAGGCATAATTCACACCGGTGAGGAGAGGAGGTCGTGTACTTGACGCACCCTCTTGGTTGCCACCGTATCCAGTCATTGTATAATGAATGAATTCAAATGAATGCAAAATGTATGAATGAGCAAAAATCACACAAATGCAAAACACACCAAAAATGAGCTAGGATCACTTAAGTATATCTAGGAACCCGCTCTGATACCAAAGTCATGGGAAGGCTCTTATACATGCACAAGGACATGGTATGAATTCTAAATTTATCCCTACATGTCACTTTTGTGGTATTGATGGTCACATTAGATGAGAATATGCTTGATAGTAAAATACTAAAATAAGATTTGAACCCGCTCGACCATAAAGTCATGGGAAGGCTCCTATGCATGCACAAGGACATGGTATCAATTCTAAATTTATCCCTACATGTCACTTTTGTGGTATTGATGGTCACATTAGACCAAATTGCTTTCATTTCATTAAATTATATAGAATCAAAAGCATGATTGAAAAGAGAATGACAAGAGCTAGAATGCATGCTAATAGGAAGGAAAATATTCATGTTCATGATCCTATTATTTCTAGAACTCTTGAACCATCGACCACTAAGAAGAAAAATGTCATATCTATGTGGATAAGGAAAAATGAACCCACTTGCTATGAGACTAACAAGTCTCAAATAGGGTCAACCAAGTCAAATGGATTTCGGAGGTCTATAGGACCTCATGACCTTCATTGATGAAGGATGATGATGACCCCATATGGGGAACTCAAGCAAAGAGAGCTTATGCATACTTGTTGCATGCAAATATTTGAAAAATCTTATGATTCTTTGTTAATTGCTTGAGTAAGCTTGGTTGCACATATATATATATGTTTTCAATTCAATAAGTGTGAACCATACTTGTCTACAATCCATGTCATGTTTATGTTCAAACATGCATTTTGGACTAGGAGATTTACATAGGAAGTATGATATGAATGACCTATAGTTATCTCCATGACATGATGATTCTTAATGACATGCTTAAAAATTGAAAAGCATGAGTTGTTTTTATAACATGCCAATGACATATGAAAAGCATGAAATTCAAATGACGTGCTCAAATGAAAAAGCATGAATTGATGATTGCAATTTTTAAATGCAAAACTTGTGTGAAAAAGCTTATGAGACTCAAAATGAATAAAGGATCTTGTATCCGTTCAAAGGATTGTAAAATCCAAATGTCTTTCCTTCTTTATTTATTGAACATGTCTACTATCATACGGGTTTCATTCCCGGAAAAATCAAATAGAGTGCAAAGTTGCTCATGACATGTTTGGCTTATAAATATGGATATAGTTGCTCATAAATTAAAATCAATGAAAACTCTATATCTTTGCTTCTCTCATGACATTGGTGAAATTGGTTTGAATTCTTATTAGAAACCTTTGTCATTTGCTTTGCCAAATACCATTGTATTTTGGACTTGAATGCTACATGTCTTGTATGCAAAGCATGTTTTGATTCATACATTTATTTTAAATAAATCTCCTTGTTTCTCTCCAATTGATTGAGTTGCATAAAGTGGATTATATGATTATGCAAGTATATAGTTTGCTACTATCTCTCTTTGCTAAGTGACCCGGTTGGGGACTACTCCTTTGCCTATATCATGACAAAAAGGGGGAGTAGAATGGTGGGGAGTTGCAAATTGTGGTAGCAATTGTGCATGTTGGGGAGACAATACGTTGAGGGGGTGTAACCCATTGAGGGGGAGCATTGCATTCATCAAACATTACATAATGTTATTGTTGTACTTAAATTTAAAGAATGCAAATGCTTGTTTATGCTCTCACTTGATTAATCTCACACTTTACTTGAATTGGAAAGTCTAGAAACGTTGCTTTCAGGGATTGATTGTTCTACTTGAGATTTTAAACTTCAAGATTATTTTTATATATCTCTTTGTAAAGTAGAAAATTATTGTAGACCCGTAGTTTCTATTATGTTGTGAGGAATCAATGTGAGTGGTGGTTTTGTCACGAAATAGCCAAAGGGGGAGATTGTAAGGATTCTCATATCTTGATTGGCTTATTTCGCGGACAAACCACATGTTGGGGTTGATTGTGTAAGGGTAGTTTAGGTGATTGAATTTCATGCTCGAAGGCCCTTTCAAGACCTCAAGGGACAAGCACGCCAAAGGTATAATTTCTAGTGCTTGGTTTTCTTTGAAGAGATTTAGTTAGCACACACACACTTAGCATACTTGTTCTTGTGTGCATACTCTTCACATGTCATGATATGAACCTCACCTAGAGTAGTGAGACCCGGAACCAATATATGGTAACGAAGGATCGTTTTCTAATTCAAGTTATAAAACAAAGAAAATAAAGGACCGCGACCCGTTATCTATAAGGAGATAAGAACCAACGGTATCAAGAAGGTTGTAGATGCCACACTTAAGAACAAGAAAGAAGGTGAGTGATAAGTCAAGTTTGAACGCCACAAGGTATAACCCTTGATAAGTTCATAGTTCAATGAAGAACTAAGAGAAAACGTTCTCTCAAATAATATTATTCCATTCAAAGTCTAATCTGTCAAATAATACATCAATACGTCCCTTAAATACTAAAAATATCTAAACCTAAAGGAAATTAATGCCTTACAATCAGGAAACTAAAATGGGCAATTATTGCCTTACAAATAGGAAAGAAAGATAAAGGAAATAAAATATTCGGCAATTAATGCCTTACAATTAGGAAACTAAAATGGGCAATTATTGCCTTACAAACAGGAAAGAAAATAAAGATTAAAACATGCAATTAGTTGACTTGCTCCTAATCTGGAAGGCTAAATTTGGAAACAAATCAGCCCTTTAATTTAGGAAACAAATCAGCTCATTATTCTTTGGAAACTAAAAAAAGGAAAAAGCTGAAATTCGTACTCCTCAGCTCAAGTCTTCGCGCATAAAAGATAGATGTCCGAATTTGGGCTGGTTGTGGACTGTTACGGAGGACGAAGTCTTCATAACATCTGTAGGGCTCATCTTGGGCTTTCCGGAAACATATTATAATAGACGACCCGACCTCAGATGCTCTCTGTAGAGGACCACGAAGTTCAGCTCGGATTTGGGCCGAACTTGGACTTCGGCAACTCAGAATCAGCCCATCATTAAATGCTTCTTTAATCCTCTTGGCCCCTTGTAATTGGCCCAACCGAAACATGCAATTGATCCTTTGGTGATGCTTATTGATTCTCATCATTCCCCCTCTCTTCAAAAGGATTCATCCTCGAATCTTCACCGTAATGTTGTTGATAGTTTACGACACTTCATCAAAACACGGCAAAAGAGAAACAAGAACACTAGGCCAAGAAGTTGGCTGATTTGAAAACAATGCCTTTTTGATCTCTTTTTTTTTTTCTCACTAGCGAAAATTTCTGTTTCCTTTTCACTCTTTTTTTCCTCATGAGCAAAAAATTATATTTCTTTTTCACTCTTTTTTTCCTCACTCACAAAAATTCTTGTTTCTTTTTCGCTCTTTGTTTCCTCAATAGCATAATTTTCTGTTTCTTTTTCACTCTTTTTTTCCATAGAAGTTCATTTGTTTTCTCTTTTTTTTTTTCTCATTAGCCGTGATTTCTTTTTTTGCTGTTTCAATCTCTCTTTCTTTTGTCTCTCTTTCTTTTGAACTCTCACTCTTTTTTTTTACATCTCTCTTTTCTTTTAACCTCACTTGATCTTCATATACTTGTATTGGGGTTAAGGGTACAAGAGTGATTCGTTTTTTATTGAGTACAAACGAGTATCTATTTGTATAACTATCATGAGTTACACGCCTATCAAACTGCCATGGTCGCCCCAAAAGGATATGGGTCGCATGCATTGGAACCACATCACACAAGACTTCATCTTTGTACTTCCTAATGGAAAAAGACACCAACACCTGTTTAGTCACCTTGATTTCTTCACTATCATTTAACCATTGTAGCTTATAAGGTTTTGGGTGTTTTAAAGTGGCCAAATTCAGTTTTTCCACCAAATTAGTGCTAGCTAAATTAGTACAACTCCCCCATCAATAATCATGCTACATACTTTATCGTTAACATGGCATCGGGTGTAAAAAACATTGTCACGTTGTTCATCGTCAGACATTTTTTTTTTTTTTGTAATGGATCTGAACAAACTTTTTTTTTTTGAACCGGACCTGGTCAAACTTTTTTTTTCTGACTTGATCAAAATGAAATTCAGCAAAGTCTAAATATATATTTTTTTTTTTTGGTAACGGATCTGAATAAACTTTTTTTTTTTTTATCAAACAAAATAAAAGAAATACAAAAAAAAAAAAAAAAAAAAGGATAGATTAAACCTGATTTTAGAAGCCTAAGCTCTGATACCAAATGATGAGAATCAATAAGCATCACCAAAGGATCAATTGCATGTTTCGATTGGGCCAATTACAAGGGGCCAAGAGGATCAAAGAAGCATTTAATGATAGGCTGATTCTGAGTTGCTGAAGTCCAAGTTCAGTCCACATGAAGACCAAATCCGGTCTGAACTTCGTGGGCCTCTACAGAGAGCATCTGAACTTCGTGGGCCTCTACAGAGAGCATCTGAGTTGCTGAAGTCCAAGCTCAATGGATGATGCCTTTAGTGGCATCAAAGCATATCAAGGGTTCGAGCCTTGGTATGAACAACCTATGCGGCCGTGAGGCGCATGATGGGTTGGGGGGGCCTGGTCTGCAGGCCTGATGTGGTTGGGCCTAGGCCCAGGCCATGTGGTGCGCCACCTCTGAGCCGGATTGGGTTGACAGCACTCAGGCCATGCGGTGTGCCGCCTCTGAGCCGGATTGAGGGGGCCCACTACATCATGTCACTTTACACACTAGCACTTTGATTGATATCTTGTTGTGTGTATATGTGCTTTGTAATTCATTTCCCGATAGTGTTCGAAAACGTCCGCACATGCACTAGTATGTGCTTGGTTGTACGCGAAGACCGCCCATGGAGAATGCCCTTGGCTTCTCATTGGTTTTCACCTCTGTTGGTGATCGGCGGTTATGATCGACGGCCTGGCCGCCGAATGAAACCGCCGTTTGCATCCAGAAGTGTCTGGAGCAATTCTGAGGTCACGATCGGCGGTCACGACCGCCATTCGAAACTGCCGTTCATACCTGATCGATTTAAATCTCTCGGGTTTGATTCTGCGGTTTAATCGGCAGTTTTGAAACCGCTGAACAAAATTGCCGTTGTTCCCCTGTTCTTCTCGGGTTCAATTCGGCGGTTGTAAACGGCGGCTTGGTAGCCGAATGAAACCGCCAATTGGTGCGTTTCAGGGGTAAAATTGTCTTTTCACATGCCCAATTCTTGATGTCTATAAATGTCTTACTTTCTCATTCTCTGATTAAGTTCTTTGAGTCCTTAAAACCCTAAACTTCAAAGAGAGATTTTTGAGAAAAAATGAAATCAAGAACTCACCTTTAAACACTCAAATCAAATCCTTTTTGCATCATATTTCATATTGCATCTTCTATGACTATATAGAATGCATCCATAATTGGGTTTGCATCTTCACAACTTGCTTGGTAAGATTTTGATCTTATTTTAGTATTTTACTATCAAGCATATTCTCTTTTAATTTACTTGTATGTTTTTGATCATATGATAAATACAAGAATAGAGAATTAATTGTGATGAATTGATTGAGTGTTGTTTTGTGATAGTTAATTAGGTTTTTGATTAATCTTGTTTAGCTAAGCTATTTGACATGTCATTTAGCAATTGATATCTAAGGTTGATTTAAATTGATTATATCATCATCCTAGATAAGCATCTAAGGTTACCTAGCCTTGTTTGTTATTTGAATATTTATACATATTCACATAGGTTGCATAATCTCTTCATAGAGAATTAAGTCTTGAGGCTAAGATTGCTTAGGCCTCAAGCAATTGGACTAGAGTCACTTTTAAAGGCCCGAGTTGTAGAAGTGGGGGTTATTGACCGGAGTGTTAGACGAGGTCTACATAGGTTGTAAACTCCATTTCAATTAGTGGATTTCGAGGTCCGAGTGTGGCGCACTAAATAGCCCGTGGTTTTTCCCAGTGGTTGGGTTTCCACGTATACATCAAGTGTTATTTAAATTCCGCACTATATTACACTTGCCTGTATTTTTGACTAGTAGAGGCATTTTCGTAAAATTGACTTGCATGCGAAAATTGGGTAATAATAGTTAAAATCTACTCACCCCCCCTCTAGATATATTTATCATACACACCGAGCGTTATTGTATCTGTTTCAGAGATATTAAGCAAACAAATCGTATAGAAAGCGAAGTTGAATAAACTAAAGCTCCCCCTTAACATATGCTCCACATATTGTCACCAAGTAGATTTGTTCACAAGGGATTCACACATTCACACAATCAAGCAATAAGAGAAAATGTTTCATCACTTTTCAAAGTCCAAGAGAGAATCATAGATTTTCATTAATCTCTCAAAAATATTCTAACATTGCTAATGAATCAAGCACATAAGCAAAATGTGTTTGTGTGTGAATGCTTCTCACATATATAGTAGGAGTAATTGTGATATCAACATGCAAACAATTTCCACACCTATCCATCTAAAGCATTTCCAAAAATAGGTCAAACCGATATTCATCCGGGTTTTTGCTTTAAAAGAATAGATATCAACATGTGAGTGTGTGTGTGTGTGTGTGTGTGCATGTGGCTCGTTTACTTGTTTCTATTTGACAACCCGAGCTTTTCACAATTCTCAACTATACACCAATAAGCCTTTTATTTTTCATTTCTTTTAGGCTTAGAATCAAATTTTTTTTTTTTTTTAATGATTCTTTTCAACACTTCTTTGATTTTTCTAACAAAAACATATACACCTCATGGTGGCTTTCACTCATCACAATGGCGTAGCCCTTTCCTACATTGGGCGGCTGCACAACCAAGGTGTGTAGCCTTTTTCATGAGGGTGCTCGTTGAATACTATGTAGTGCCGAAGCAAAATGGATACATACCATTGGTCATCTATCATGTACTTAACAATAAACTTCTAGATGCATCCATTATCTACACACTTTCAACCACATATACTCAAAAACTAAAACATATAGGAGAAGCATTAGTGCACTTTTTCAAAAATAAGATTTTCAAGCTCAAGTGTATGATCTAGAAATAATAAAAGATACTTATTTAAGATCACTACTTCTCAAGTGAGTAGCTCAAAGATAATGATATTCAAATAAAGTTTTGCTCATTAAGCCACTCACAATCACACAAAGACATCAATCAACACAAATCATACCAATGGACATTCTAAGAGTTTTAAACCTCTATTTGTCCAAGGGCTTGGTGAACAAGTCCGTAAGTTGATTTTTAGTAGGCATATGCTCTAGAGTAACAATAGAATGTTCAACTAGGTCTCTAATGAAATGATGCTTAATGTCTATGCAGGAGTGTTGAACCGGATTTTTAGAGATGTTAATGGCACTTAAGTTATCACAATAAAGTGTCATTTTTCCTTGTTCTATCTCATAATCCTTAAGGATTTGTTTCATCCAAAGTAATTGTGTGCATGCACTTCCGGCTGCAATGTACTCGGCTTCGGAAGAAGAAAGGGAAACCGAATTTCATTTCTTACTTGACCAAGAAACCAGTCACTACCAACATAAAAGCAACCGCCGGATGTGCTTTTACGATCATCTATGTTTCCTGCCCAATTGGCATCACAATAGCCTACAAGGATATCATTGGTGTCAAAAGAATAGAATAGACCAAGACTATGAGTCCCTTTTATATACCTAATGATCCTCTTGACGACTTTTAAGTGAGATTCATTAGGATTTGCTTGGAATCTTGCACACAAGCCAACACTAAAGCATATGTCCGGTCTACTAGCCGTTAGGTAAAGTAGACTACCAATCATGCTTCTATAAAGGCTTTAGTCAACACTTTTCCCTTTTTCATCTTTGTCAAGTTTTAGAGTAGTACTCATGGGTGTCTCAAAATCTTTTCCATTTTCTAGGCCAAATCTCTTAACAAGGTTTTTAGCATATTTAG
The DNA here is from genome assembly GCA_008009225.1 of Acer yangbiense. Taxonomy (NCBI): domain Eukaryota; kingdom Viridiplantae; phylum Streptophyta; class Magnoliopsida; order Sapindales; family Sapindaceae; genus Acer; species Acer yangbiense. The sequence continues at coordinate 7,137,529 of CM017767.1, forward strand.
ATTGGTTTAACATTATGCCCATGCTAGTTTGCTTTACTTGCATTCCTAGAAAATAATTCAACTCACCCACCATACTCATTTCGAATTCATTTGACATAACACTAACAAATTCATCAACCTTGGTTTTATTAGTAGACCCAAAAACAATGTCATCAACATATATTTGTGCAATAAAAATATCATTATCATGATGTTTGATAAACAATGTTCTATCAATGCCACCTCTCATATAATGGTTGTCAATAAGATATTGAGTCAACCTATCATACCAAGCTCTTGGAGCTTGCTTAAGGCCATAGAGAGCCTTTTTCAATTTAAACACATGATTAGAAGAGTGTGGGTCTACAAAACCCTTAGGTTGTTCAACATACACTTCTTCTTGAAGGTATCCATTTAGGAAAGCACTTTTGACATCCATTTGAAACAATTTGAACTTTTTAATGCATGCAATGGACAACAAAAGTCTAATGGACTCGAGACGAGCAACCGGGGCAAACGTCTCATCAAAGTTTACACCCTTCACTTGAGTGTAACCTTGAGCCACTAGTCTAGCTTTATTCCTCACAATCTTGCCACTTTCATCGGTCTTATTCCTATAAACCCATTTAGTGCTAATTACATTTATATCTTTAGGTCTAGGAACCAAGGACCACACTTCATTCCTCTCAAATTGATTAAGTTCATCTTGCATAGCCCCAACCCAATATTCATCAACAATTGCTTCATTAATATTTTTGGGTTCAATTTGAGAAGTGTAGCAAGCATAAGAAATTTGGTTAGCAATTTGATTTCTAGTTCTAACCCCTTCATTCAAATCACATATGATGTCTTCTTGATAGTGTAAGTTTCTAAGTCTAGGGTGAGAAAGTTCAACATCTTGGTCATTTTGTTAATTATCATTTAAAGCATTTTCCAACCATTGACTTTCAACTTCAACACGACTATCATTTTCATCATCTTGACTAGAAACATTACTAGCCATATCAATAGGTGTTTTAGTGTCATTCAACATGTTATCTTTAGGTTCATTGACACCATTTTCATCACACAAATTTAGCATGCTTATATCATCTATCTTCACATTGATAGACTCCATGATAGTCTTAGTAGTCAAGTTAAAGACTCTATAAGCACGACTATTAATAGCATACCCAAGAAAGAGACCAACATCACTTTTAGCATCAAACTTTCCTAAGTGATCTCTATAATTCAAAATGTAACACTTACTCCCAAAAGTGCGGAAGTAACTTACATTGGGTTTCTTACCCTTCCAAAGCTCAAAGGACGTTTGTTTTGTGCCGGGCCTCCTAAAAACACGATTAGACACATAACAAACGGTATTGACCGCCTCGGCCTATAGGTTTCTAGGGACTTTCTTGCTATTGAGCATGACCGTAGCCATCTCTTGCAAGACACGATTTTTCCTCTCAACAACACCATTTTGTTGAGGAGTTCTAGGTGCGGAGAACTCATGAGAAATCCCTAAACCATCACAAAACTCACTAAATTTAGCATTTTCAAATTCCATCCCATGATCACTCCTAATGCGACATATTTTCTTGATATCAAGACCTTTTTCATTTTGAACTTGATTACAAATTTTTTTAAAGTAATCAAAAGCCTCGGTCTTGTTTCTAAGAAAATAAACCCAAGTAAACCTAGAGTAGTCATCAACGCATACAAAAATGTATTTTTTGCCATTGATGCTCTCGGTTTGAATTGGCCCTATTAGGTCCATGTGCACAAGTTCTAAAGGTCTCTTGGTAGCTATGTAAGAATTCTTCTTATGAGACACTTTGGTTTGCTTACCTAATTGGCAAGGTTCACAAACCATCTCAAGCTTTTTACCAAGATTAGGAAGACCTCTAACAATGCCATGTTTTTCAAGCTTTTTCAAGTCTTTAAAATTCATGTGACCCAAATGTTTTTGCCACAAATCAAGCTTGTTGCACTCATGTGCCATATCGCAAGTTAGAGGTGTAGGGAAAAATACGGTCAATGCAGCGGAAGCGAGACTAAAAATTGGGCTTTAGTATAGTTTAAATTTTTTCCATAATTTGAACCTTAACCCTCTAATTAATTAAACATATATAATCAAAAGTATCATACCTTTGTCGCGTGATCTGATTGACATTGCGTCGATGGTAATCTGTAAGATCTTCCAATCCAATCACGAATGTGAATCACCTAGGAGCGTGGTCTCCCTTTCTTTGAATTGTGTACCTGAGGATGGATAACAAAATCTTTTCTTTTTCGTTAGTCACAAAAATTTCTAAGAGATAACGAAGAACGTTCTGGTCACTTTTGAATTCTCAATCTAATGATCGAAACTCGTGTGAGCCTTATTCGAAATTGTGCACAAAACCTTTTGATGTAAAAGTTACTAGTGCACTGTCGAAATAAGAACAAACTCTTCTCTCTATACCTCTTGGCCGAAATTATCACACTAGTCTAAGAGTTGGATTCTATTTTTCTCAAGTAAAAGAAAAAACTCTCAAGTCCAAAGACTTAGCAATTAGGGTTGCCGAATGTATTGTTTTTTCAATCTCGTGATCTCCTTGCACAATATATATTATATATATGTCTAGTGCAATAGCCTTGCACAATATATTATATATGTGTATCCCGATATCTTTGCTCAATATACTATATATATATCTAGTGCATTTAATTTGCACAATATATTATATATATATCACTGCATCAATTCAGTTTGCATATATACATTCTTGTACTGCATGCCCCATATAAATAATAGTGTATATCTAATATATATTCTGCCGCATGCATGTATGCATATTTATTTCCACATGCATTCATGCATATATATGTATATATATTTCCGCATGCATATATATTATATACAAACCCTAATCCAACTCTTTAGTGTTTTGTGACTATATAAAAGACTTCCTTATTTGACTAGATAAATAAATCCCTTATTTATCTACTTATCAAATAAAGTCTTTTATTTTAATTATACTACCACAATAGTATAGTATTAAGAAACATATTTCCTAGTCAGAAAAAGATTTTGATTCTTAATTAAATAATTAATCAATCAATTAATTAATTCTCATTTAATTTAAATAATAAAAATAAAACAATATAATATCATATATATATCTCGGCCATGTGCCATATATATTAATATATCTATATATTGTTTTTCTATTTTATTAAATCCATTGGACCTTAATAAAAGGTCCACATGTGAATTAAGCACATTCTTACTAAAAGAAACAAGTCCACATGCCTTAATACAATTCTAGATGGACCCATAATTAGTCCGGTAGAATATATCAAGTGATCCATGCAAGTCAGTGTGTATTGGGGATCTTGGCGGGCTATCTAAATTTAAGTTTCAATAGACATAACCTAATCACAATCAACAAATGATTCACTTAGGTCTGATTCATTAATTTTAACTCATTCTACTAAAGAGCTAAAATTGAACTCTTAAATAAAGATAGAAGAAGAAGATGTTCCTCATTCATACCCTAGACAATCATATTGGAGATAGTGTATCCTCGTGATTAATATCAGTAATCACCAAGAGTTCATAGACCGCCTATAACTCTCAAAGTTACCATATTTACTCATATGACCACGTTTTGAACTTGGATACTTTGACTTGTCCAGAAGCCATGTTTTCAATAGTCGCTATCGAAAACTCAACGTTGAGATTTAATATCCAATTACCTCAAAACATCCATATGATGATATTATACTCTCATTTAATAAATGGAGCCACGATGCCCATATCTATAAATGAAGTCCTCTATCGATTAACAAATGAATATCATCAAACTATCGAGGATAGACTATGCTATATAATCGTACTCATTGATAACTCAAATGATACCACTTGCAACCATAAGTACATCATTTATCTCAGGATTAAGATAGACTCTCCGATTGTCCTGATAATGAAAAGACTATTATCTATTGACAGTTCTAGATAAAGCTTTTCATTGTGATCCAGTTCAATGCACCCAGTGCACTAGATTCTTTTACTCGAAGACCCTTCGATGATTTTAGACTCATCATAACTCATTTGATCCCACTCAAATGCTAGCAAAAAAATTCTACAACTTTAACAAGGTAAAGATGCCCAACCTTTAACTTAAGTTGTGAACATTATTCAAGACTAACTAAAGAATTGTGTCTACCTCATACATATCCAGATGTACGAACAATTCTTCTTTTCTCATAGTCTTTTGACCTTATGATTATTTACTTTTGACAGTTATAATAATTAAACTATAAATGCTATAAGATTTGTTAAACCAGAAATCACATTATTAATATGAATAGATTGTCAAAAACACTATTACACTCTTGCTATTGAGCATAATCCTAACAAGAGGATCTATCTCAAAACAATAGCACTTGTCTATAGACCTTTTGACTCTTAGGACAACATTGCCCTTTTTATCAATTATAATGCACACATCTTTGTTAAAGCTAACTTCTTTAAAAATTTCATACAAGTGAGTAAGGCTTATCAAGTTAGCTTGTAACCCATCAACATTTAAAGTATTGTGAAGTTTAGGCAATCCGGGGATACAAATTGTTCCCTTGCCAAGAACTTGCTTTTTGGTACCATCACCAAAAGTGACCCAACCTCCATCTTTTAAAACAAGATTCTTAAAGAACTGTTTGTTCCCGGTCATGTTCCAAGAGCAACCGCTATCTAGGTACCAAGAATAGAAGGAGTTGGCCCTTAAAGCATATTGTGCAACATGACATTTAGATGTGTCTTTTCTAATCCACACATTTTTCACAACATGCCTCTCACTTTTACTTCTAACATGCTTTGACTCAATGTTAGGTTTTTTAACATGCACCTTGACCTCATTGGTCACATTTTAAAAAATATCAAGCAAAGCATTATCAACTTTCTTATGCATAATAGAGTGAGGCACAACACAAGATTTAACAAGCAAGTCATCAACAACATTCTTCACAACATGTTTTTCCATGGTCTTCCTAGGTCTATTTCTATATCCATACATGGATGATTGCCTAGGTCCATTCAAAGAAATATCATGAAAATCATTATCAAGTTTGCATTTCCGAATATACTCAAAGCATCTAGGTCGAATATGTCCTACCATATTACAATGATGACAAATAGGAATAAATTTGAGAAATTTACCATTTGCATTTGCTTCCAGCTCCTTTGAACTTCTCATAATTTTTCCTCGTTTATGTGCAACCCTTGATGCTCTACCTCTTGCATTTGAGGTTGTTGCTCCTTGATGTTTATGTTGTTGAGTTTTTCCATTGAGCATCCTTGTTGATGAAGAAGCACCTCCAATAGCTTTCATAGCTTTACCTTGAGAGAGTGTACCTACATTTGTTTCAATGCTTGCTTTGACAAAAGTAGATTTGTTAGTAGAAGGAGTTTCCTTCTCATTTATATAACCCAAACATCTTTTATCACTAGGATGCCTTCCACTTTTAATGAGGGTTTCAATCTTGTTAGAACTAGATGACATCTTGTTAATCATCTTATTAGCCTCATCAAGTTTCTCACTAAGCACCCTATTTTTAATGGCATATTTTTCTACGATGTCATCACATCTTTTCTTGATTTATTAAGCCATTGTTCATACTTTTTCTCTTGATTTAATTGCTCACTAAGTTTGGCTTTAAGCATGCTTTCTAGCCTTTTAGCACTAACAAGAGAACTATCCCTTTGCTCAATTTCTTGCTTCAAGATGCTAAGTCTATCATTGCTATATGATCTTGTCTTTAAGATCATTGAATTCTTTTGAGCCAAGACCATGATTATCAAGCTTCTTATTGAGGGACACATTGACTTTAGATAAGTGTTCATTTTCAAGAATAAGATCATTGATCTTTTTCTCATCCAAGTCAATATGTTCAACAAAAGAAGCCACAAAGGAACACACTTCCTTAATCATGATTATCACAAATAAAACACAAACACTACAAAGAAAGGATCAATCTAAGTGGGTCTAGACACCCGCTCTGATACCAAATGAAATTCACTTAAGTAATAGTGTAAAATATACCTAGAGGGGGTGAATAGGTATAGGCCCAAATCTCTTCCAATATTAAAAATAATGCAGAATATAACAAAGAATATGCACACTTGCTAAGATTTGACAAATGAATTGATTTAACTAATGCAAGAGTAAATCAATACACAAGATATGCAATCAATGTAAGATATGGAAGATAAAGAAAATAAAGCGAAAATTGACACAATAATTTTTACGTGGTAAAACCTCAAAGAGGAAACATCCACTATATGAAAAGGACTTACACACTCAAGCTATCTAAAAGATCTCACGGTGTGTAAACTATTAATCTAGAGGGGGGGGGGGGGGGGGGGGGGGGGGGGGGAGGGGTGAATAGATTTGAACTAATTTTACCCAATTTTCGTTTAAGGACAAGATTACGAAAATACCCCTAATAGACAATAAAATATAGCAAGTGTAATATTGTGCGGAAATTAAAACAACACTTGATATTTACGTGGAAACCCTCACGGGAAAAACCACGGGCTGTTAAGTGAGCCACACCCGAACCTCGAATCCACTAAATGTGATGAAATTACAACCTAATCCCGGAAGTAATCACACACCTACCTAATCCCTGTATGAGTGAACCTAGTTCGAATGCTTGTGATCTAAGCAACCTAATCCCGGATGCTACACACAAGACTTTGATTCTCAATGAAGAGATTAAATCCCTAAGTGAATATGTGAATATCCAAAATGCAACATAGAGTAAGGGAAACCCTATATGCTTATCTAAGATGATGAATTTGCAATTAGAACAATCCTAGATATTAAAAACTAAATGACATGTCAGTTAGCTTAGATAATCATAGATTATAAAAACCTAGATGTCTATCACAATACAACACTCAATCAAAATATCACAAATAATCTCTATCTTGTATTTAGCATATTATCTAAAAAACATACAAGTAATCTAAGAGAAGTCTTAATATGAAAAACACTAAAATTAGATGAGATTAGTGAAGAACATACCAAGGAAGATGTGATGATCCAAAAGCATACATGGATGCATTCTATGAAGGCATAGTTGATGCAATATGAAATTTGATGAAAAGGGGATTTGATTTGAGTGGTCAAAGGTGAGTTCTTGATTTGATTTTCCCTCAAAATTCTCTCTTTTAAGTTTAGGGTTCTTGGGAGTTGAAGAATTAATTCAGAGAATGAGAAAGTAAGATATTTATAGGCATAAAAAATAGAGCATGTGAAAAGACAAGTTTGCCCCTGAAACGCACCGATCGGCGGTTTCATTCGGTGGCCAGGCCACCGATTATAACCGCCGAATTGAACCCGAGAAGAACAGGGGAACAACGGCGGTTTCATTCGACGGTTTCGTGACCGCCGATCTAACTGCCGAATCAAACCGAGAGATTAAATCACTCAGGTATGAACGGTGGTTTCATTCGGCGGTTTCGAAACTGCCGACCCAACAGCCGAATCAAACCAAGAGATTAAATCAATCAGGTATGAACGGCGGTTTCAAACGGCAGTCATGACTGTCGATCGTAACCGTAGAATTACTCCAGACACTTCTGGAAGCAAACGACGGTTTCATTCGGTGGCCAGGTCGCCGATCATAACCGCCGATCACCAACATAGGTGAAAACCAAGGAGAGGCCAAGGGCATTCTCCATAGGCGGTCTTCGCGTAAAACCAAACACATTCTAGTGCATGCGCGGACGTTTTCGAATACTATTGGGAAACAAATTACAAGACACAAATACACACAACAAGATATAACATATAAGTGCAAGTGTGAAATGTGACATGTGAAGAGTAAGCACACAGATGCAAGAATGCTAAGTGAGTGTGTGCAATCTAAATCTCTTCAAAGAAAACCAAGCACTACAGACATAACTTTGGCGTGCTTGTCCCTTGAGGACTTGTGAAGGGTCTTCGAGCTTGAAGTTCAATTACCTAAACTACCCTTACACAATAAACCCCAACACGTGGTTTGTCCATGAAATAAGCTATCACCTCCTAGTCTACCCAATGGCCAGTGAACTACCAAGCCTACTTCCTATCCAAGATGTGTCCTACACCTCTAGAAAGAAACTTCCTATCCAAGATGCTCACGTCTCTAGGAAGATTTCTTGCTTGTCTATCCGGATCCTCCCGACCCTAGACAAGACTCCTTGCTTGACTATCCGAGTCCTCCTAACTCTAATCAAGACTTCTTTGCTCTATCCACAAAGCTTCACTCACTTTGCTAGAGACTTCAACCTTATACAAGGCAATGATCTAAGTGATGCAAATGATGAAAACACAATCAAATAAAGCTAGATGATCAATCAAGCTAAATGTACATGTTTAGTGATAAACTAGAATTATGCTTTCAACACACAATCACAAATCTGTCTAGAAATCAAAGCATGTGAATCAATAAGAACAAGATATGAATATTCAATATATCACACAAAAATCTTAGTTCTTAGATGATGAAATTAAACCTAGAAAATTTCATTAGGCAAAACATATATGATATTTCTAGAATCAATTTCAAGATAGGTCAAGTTTAGCAATATATGTTCAATTGAAATCAAATGGCTAAAACTCAAACAAACACTCAATCATAAAACCCTAGCATATGTACTAGCATTCTTCTCAAAATATTTTATCAATCAAATAGAAAGAATAAAAGAGATGATCAAGAGAAATTGAAAGAAGAACAAGTAACACATACAAAGTTGAACCACGTACTGAAATCAGACCACTGGGAAAAATGATGAAGTCAACTGCCTTTGGAAATGCTTGGGGTTTGTAACTCTTGTCGAGACAAACATTTTTGGCTTTTGGATCACTCGATTTCGAGTTCGTATGAAACAGTTATGATCGAAATAAGAACACTAAAATCATGAAGAATTCTGCAGAATTTTCTTTTCAAGATTTTCTTCAAGTTATGTTTGGAGGGAAGGAAAATCATATTTGAATGATTCAAGGAGGGAACAAAAACGACCCAATTGGAGGTGGCCACATCACACTCCTCGTGTGGGGCACGTGGGCCACACGGGACCAGAGGGGTGCTCTGGCCATAGGTCCCACGGCCTCCACATGTGGTGGCCAATGCATGGCCTTCAGCCATGCTAACCTCTCGCGTGCTTCTCTCACGTTCTTCAGCCGTATTCGGGCATCCGAACTCCGATTTCAAATATGTTTTTGGATTACAAATCATGACTTCCTCACGCACAACGAGGAATATAAAAATTTGGCAGATGGTTGAGAGATCATCTCAGAAAATGACAACGAAGACAACTCAACGAATGAGAATGCAAAGTAGCGTAGCTACATCGTTTGGACTCGAAACCTTATGAATGAGTAACTGAAACGACCGGGACTAAAAAAGGAATCAAATAAGAACATGTTCAAGTCCAAAATATAAGAAACATAAACATATAAACACAATGTCACACAAGTATGCCATATCTACGCGATAGTTATAAAACATGCAATTCTACAATGTTTGTCTATAAGAGACCAATGCATGTGCATACTTAAATGTGTGTGAATATGTTATACCAAATATTTGCACAATAATGCAGGGACACACATATATGACTTGTGTGTGTGTGCGTTAACGCCTTGCAAGAGGATAGAAGTCTAAGTATACCTTTGACACTTTCACCTCTTGAAAACGATATTTGCACTAGACGTTGCTCTTCAACTTTGAAGCTTCTTTTCTTCCAAGAACATCCTAAGCAACAACTATTACAAATATATAGCATTTTGCAATGGAATCAAGCCAATACAAATCATGAACCTTACATTATGCAAATGACTTGTATGCTATTATCTCTCTTTGCTACAAGTGACCCGGTTGGGGAATACTCATTTGCCCATCTCATGACAAAAAGGGGGAGTAGTATGTAGTTAGGGGGAGAATGCTAAATTGCTAAATTGTTGTAGCATTCGCATGATTGGGGAGTTTACCTTTTGAGGGAGAGTAACCCGTTGAGGGGGAGCATTTGCATTGCACATTCATTGCATAATGTTGCATGTTTTCTTTAACGCAAAATTCTTTATTGCAAATGCTTGTTTTATCTCACTTGATTAATCTCACATATACTTGTATTGGAAAGTATAAAAACTTCATTTTGTATGATTGATTGTTCTACAAGAGATTGAAGACTTGAAGATACATCTTTTAATTATCTCTTTGTAATGTAGAAAATCCCTTTTGTTTCTATTTTTGTTGTGAGGATCAATGTGAGTGGTGGTTTTGTAATGAAATAGCCAAAGGGGGAGATTGTTAAGTCTCATATTTTGATTGGCTTATTTTGTGGACAAACCATATATGGGGCTTGTTGTAAGGGTAGCTTAGGCATATGATGGTTGGTGATTTGCACAACCAAGGCCCTTTCAAGACCTCAAGAGAAGAAACAATAAAGGTATATTCTAGTGCTTACGTGCTTTGAAGAGATCTAGTTGCACACACTCACAACTCATGCATATTTCTAATACTTGTATGTTGTGTGTTTTTATATGTGTGCATTCATGATTGTTCAATATCTCTTCATGCATGTGTATTTGATTGCATCTAGTTTATTAAAATGCCATGACATATTTAGGCATTAGGATGCAAAACCATGAATTATATTTGTTAACCGAAAATTGTCACTTGGGGTGATTGTTTTCAATTAATAATTTTAGTGACTGGAATCGGGGTAGATTTCAGTCGGAGGGATATCAAGTAGTTCGATACCTTTAGCTTCCTAATAAAACCAGTAAAAAGGCAATGATAATGGTGAATGAAAAATAATGTAACAATATGATTCTTTATTGATTGTAAACATTGAACGAAAATACAGTGAAGATGTTCATATGGCTATGGTGATGAGGGTAAGGGTATTGTTGGCGAAAGAGCTCTCATGCATGTCGATAAGGGGAAAATATCAAGTAGGGTTTAGGACTTAGAATTGCCTCCCCTTCTTCTGTGTGATAATACAATGTATATATATGTCCCAATGCTTGCCCAGCACTCCTCTAAATTCAGTCTAGCGACCTAGAGTTTTTCGGGGCGTTCCGTGGCGATTGGCGAGAAGATCGTCTTTTTCCTTCTAGGAATTGATCTCTTCTTTGGCGGAATTCTGATGGAGTTGACTTGTATTTCATATAGAACTCTTGAGCGGTGGGAATAAGTAGATTTCCTTATTTATCAAAATGACGTCGTCTCACTGTCTCTCTATCTTGATCTTCGGCATATCTGATCTTACCTTGATACTTAGTAATCTGTTAATCTGATACTTACTGCCTGGTTGGCTAGCTCTAGGTGGGATCGGGGTACTCGGGTATCTTACCTTCTATCTGATTATTAAACTTTGTATGAGTGTATCGGGTATCGGGATACCGGGATTCCGGATGGTAGCAGGGTACTTGGACCCTACAGTAGTGGAATCCCTGGAACTTGGCTTCTTTGTTTCCTAGTACTTTTTGAGTCTAGGGACCCTTGATCTGGACTTGGGCTAGTAAGAGGTTGTACCCGGCCAATTTGTAAAGGCGGGGTATCAGGATGCTCTTCTACGATGTCTTTCTATCTCGGTTAACCCCCAATGTTGATGAAGAATTCTTCTTTGAACCCCTACAATTTTTGGCGATTAACAGAAGTCCCCCTTGCCTTGAACACCGGTACCTAGTTAGGGGGGTTGGAGTCAGGATTCCTAGTTCGCTTGAAGGATTTTCTATCCTGTTTGCTTGTGTGCCCTTGTTTGGCTGGCTTCCACTACCAAGGAGGAAATCTTCCTTGGATACGACATCATTTAATGAACAATCCAGGTGTTAGACGAGGATTGCTCCGTAAATTTAAATGAGCCGTTATTGGCGTGATTTTCTCCTACCGCCTTAAGCACGTCTCTAGTCATAACTCCATATTTTCTCTTCTATTCCGGTAACCGTCCACCTCTGTCTATAAGTAATCCTCTCTCTCCCTCACTTGCTCACTGATCGCACTCCAAATGTTTACATTTAACGCCCCCTTTACTTGGTTTTTGTAACTGTTTTCCGAGCATTTAATGTAGTTAATGTTGTAAATAAGCCTTTTCAAGTAACTCAAGCGTTTCAAGGGCATTTTGGTTCAATGTGATAAAAAGAGGGCAAAGAAGGCAGTAAATAGAAGAAGTACAAGCTGGCAGGTTCATCAACCAAGTCCAGCGGGAATGAAGCCGCTGCACGAAGCCGCGGCACACTCAACATCGTTTCGGTAAGTTCAAACCCTCTGCCCAGCTAGAATGAAGCTGTGGGGATGCACCTTAAAGTGTCCAGTGAGTTCAGACTCTCTGCCTTGTTGGAATAGTCTCACCGCACAAACCCGCGGCAACTTCTGACGGGTTTAGACATTTGTCACGGAGAGAATATTCCCGCGGAACAAGTCCGCTAGGAAGGGAAAGGAGTTCTGGCAGGTTCATGCTGCTGGAAAGAAGCCGCGGCACATACCTACTAAGAACTCTGACGAGCTGCAAGTGAATCAAGCATCGCCCTAAAGCCAATCAAAACATGCTCTTTTGTCACCTATTATCCTTGAAAGGCCTTCTCTCACCACTATGCACAGGGGAATTGATACTCGCTTTTTCCATCGTTGAAAGAACGCGAGGATCAAAAGATTTTTTTTCATTTAAAAGGGGTTTCCTACGCAATGTGCTCTAAACTAGCAAAAGACTAGTAAAACGGCAAGCAAGGGTATCGTTCCGCAGGGAGGTGTGATTCATCAACCATTTCAAGTTCTAGAGTTTATTGTAAGCATGTAAATAAGAATGTGGAAAGGTGAGAGTGGTGTGTGTGAAATGTATGTACAATGCGATGTGTGTGTGTGTGTAGAGAATGGATATGAAAATAAATAAAAACAAAGAGAATGTGGAAGGGTGAGAATGGTGTTTAAAATGATAAATAAAACGGTGGATAGGAGAGATGCGTGAAAATGGTCACATAAGGTTCAACAAGTTCACCATACATAAGTGCACAAATAGTGGTTGTTAGACATTAAGGACATCCAATTTTGGTTAAGGGTTCGTTCTTGCCTCAATCCGATTTATACCCATTCATAGAGCTAACGGTTGAAGAGTGTGTTGAGAACCTCTGAAACACAAAACCGCAACCAACATATGTGAACCAATTCTACAAACAAAACAACATTGAGCCCCAATGATAGCTTCGTAATGTAAAATGGCAACGTGAAAGTCTAATGAATGTGGAAAGAGTAATTGTATCTCCGACCATAACTCACCTAGAGCCCCTAGAATGAGAAATAGCTAAAGTCCAATTGTTAACAAGAACATAGAACCAAACCTCATATAATATGGCAATTAATAGGTTCATCCATTCTTCCTAGCTAATTAGCCAAGACTATGCCCGGAGAGCCCCTCCAAAGTCACAATCCTAACACTAAGTCACTCAAACCCATCCATGAACATGCAATTTCAACCTTCCATCAACATACAAACACAAAATGGGATATTTGATTACAACTACTCCTAATTTACATTAATCTACTCCTAATCCCATCCATGAGTACATCTTAATTTCCAATCATCCATAAACATGCATTTCAAGATAAGAGATATATTCTACAACAATCAAGAATGAATCAAAACACAAATTGGATATAAAAACAACCACATATATATTGAGCACAAATTAGGTTTACAAATATTCCCAAGTAGGGATTACACATCTAAGAAAACAAGAAATACAAAGAGAATGAGATAAAAGAGAAAACCCAAGTGGAGAGCCCTCCAAAATGTGCTAATCTCCTTTGATCCATGCTTGGCTCGAAATTGGTCCAAAGACCCTCCTTTCTCCTTGCAATCTACTCCTAAATGAATGGATGATGGGTAAAAGATGAGGTGGGGAACATCCAGGGAGGAAAAACCTCCATGGATGCTCTTCGAAGCTCCTCTCTCTCTTATTTGGTGAAGAAAATGAAGAAGAAGAAGAAGAAGAAGAAGAAGAAGAAGTGTGTGGGGTGTGTATTCTGTTGGGAGAGAAGAGAATAATGTGTTTATATAGTGTTGGGAGGTTAGGGCTGTAGGGAAAAATACCGTAGTACACGCAGCGGAAGCAAGACTAAAAATAGGTTTTAGTATAGTTTTAAATTTTTCCATAATTTGAACCTTAACCCTTTAATTAATTAACATATAATACTAAAGATATCATACCTTTGTCGCGTGATCCGATTGACATTGCATCGATGGTAATCCGCAAGATCTTCCAATCTAATCACGAACGTGAATCACCTAGGAGCGTGGTCTCCCTTTTCTTTGAATTGTATACCTGAGGATGGATTAACAAAACTTTTTCTTTTTCGTTAGTCACAACAAGTTCCAAGAGACAATAAAGAATGTTCCGGTCACTTTTGAATTCACAATCTTTAGATCGAAACTCGCGTGAACCTTATTCGAAATTGTGCACAAAACCTTTTGATGTAAAAGTAACTAGTGCACTATCGAAATAAGATCAAATTTTTCTCTCTATTCCTCTTGGCTGAAAATCACACTAGTCTAAGAGTTGGATTCTATTTTTCTCTAGCAAAAGAAAAAACTCTCAAGTCCAAGACATTAGGGTTCCCGAATTCTATATCAAGAATATATATCTATATTGGCTATTTTATAAAAACTACACGCCTAAAGAAATATATATATTTGTCTTGCGTATTATGCATGCATATATATTATATACAAACCCTAATCCAACTCTTTAGTGTATTTGTGACTATATAAAAGACTTCCTTATTTGACTAGATAAATAAATCCATTATTTATCTACTTACCAAGTAAAGTCTTTTATTTTAATTATACTACCACAATAGTATAAATCTAGGAAACATATTTCCTGATCAGAAAAAGATTTTGATTCTCAATTAAATGATAAACTAATAAATTAATTAATTTCCATTTAATCAATCAATAAAATAAAATAATATTTTAGACTATTATTCTAGTCTTGCCGCCCACACCATATACATAGGCTGAATATTATTTTCTTATTTTATTTAATCCATTAGACTTTAATTAAAAAGCCCACATGTGAACCAAACCCATTCTTATTAAAAGAAACAAGCTCACATGCCTTTCATTAACATATTAATATAATTGATCAGCCCATTAAACAAATAATGTGCAAATTATATTCTTAATATATTAAATACAATTCTAGATGGACCCATAAATTGGTCCGGTAGAATATATCAAGTGATCCATGCAAGTCCGTGTGGATTGGGGATCTTGGCGGGCTATCTAAATTTAAGCTTCAATAGACATAACCTAATCACAATCAACAAATGATTCACTTAGGTCCAATCTATTAATTTTAACTCATTCTACTAAAGAGCTAAAATTGAACTCTTAAATAAAGAAAGAATAAGTAAATATTTCTCATTCGTACCCTAGACAATCTTATTGGAGATGGTGTATCCTCGTGAAGAATATCAGTAATCGCCAAGAGCTCATAGACCGCCTATAGCTCTCCAAATTACCATATTTACTCATATGACCACATTTTGAACTTGGATATTTTGACTTGTCCAGAAGCCATGTTTCAATAGACTCTATCGAAAACTTAACGTTAAGATTTAATATCCAATACCTCAAAACATCCATATAATGATATTTTACTCTCATTGAATAAATGGAGCCACGATGTCCATATCTATAAATGAAGTCTTCTATCGATTAACAAATGAATACCACCAAACTATTGAGGATAGACTATGCTATATAATCGTACTCATTGATAACTCAAATGATAACACTTTCAACCATAAGTCCATCATTTATCTCAGGATTAAGATAGACTCTCCGATTGTCCTGATAATGAAAAGACTTTTATCTACTGACGGTTCTAGATAAAGTATTTCATTGTGATCCAGTTCAATGCACCTAGTGCACTAGATCTTTTACACAAAGCCACTTTGATGATTTTAGACTCATCATAACATATTTGATCCCACTCAAATGCCAGTAAAAGAATCTACAACTTTAACAAGATAAAGGTGCCTAACCTTTAACTTAAGTTATGAACATTATTCAAGACTAACTAAAGAATTGTGTCTACCACATACATATCCAGATGTACGAACAATTCTTCTTTTCTCATAGTCTTTTGACATTATGATTATTTATTTTTGACAATTATAATATTCAAACTATAAATGCTATAAGATTTGTTAAACCAGAAATCACATTATTAATATAAATAGATTGTCAAAAACACTATTACACTCTTTGCTATTGAGCATAATCCTAACAATCTCCCACTTGCGCTATAGCAAATGTGTCATATCTCTCATTCCCATGTACCCCTGTATACAATTTCCCTTAAAAGATGATACTTCCTTTCAATGTGTTTTCCTCTCTTACGACTTCTTGGTTCTTTCGAATTAGCCACTGCTCCACTGTTGTCACAGTAGATAGTGTTCTGCTTATTCGCATTAGGAACCACTTCCAAGTCAATCAAGAATTGGCGGAGCCAAACAGCCTCTTTGGTAGCCTCGCATGCAGCAACATACTCAGTTTCCTCTCTTACGACTTCTTGGTTCTTTCGAATTAGCCACTGCTCCACTGTTGTCACAGTAGATAGTGTTCTGCTTATTCGCATTAGGAACCACTTCCAAGTCAATCAAGAATTGGCGGAGCCAAACAGCCTCTTTGGTAGCCTCGCATGCAGCAACATACTCAGTTTCCATGGTGGAATCAACAATACATGATTGCTTGATACTCCTCCATATAACTGCTCCTCCTCCAATAGTAAACATAGATCCTAATGTGGATTTTCTAGAGTCAGAATCTGATTGGAAATTAGAATCTGTATACCCAACGAGAATCAAATCCCCTCCAGAGTATACAAGCATATTATCTCTTATTCTCTTGAGATACTTGAAAATATGCTTAACTGCCGTTCAATGATCAGGACCAGGTTTCGATTGAAACCTGCTAATTATGCCAACAACAAAACAAATATCTGGTCTAGTGCAAATCATTGCATACATGAGACTTCCAACTGCTGAGGCATATGGAACTCTACTCATGAATAGCTCTTCATGCTCGTTCTTAGGAACTTGCTCCTTAGAAAGTTTGATTCCATGTCTGAAAGGTAACATACCTTTCTTGGAATCCTGCATGGAAAACCTAGACAAGATTTTGTCTATGTATGAAGCTTGGGATAATGCAATCATTTTATTCTTTCTATCCCTTATTACTTGAATACCTAGAATAAAACTTGCTTCTCCTAAGTCCTTCATAACAAATTGTTTTGCTAACCATTCTTTTACTGATGTCAATACACCTATATCGTTTCCAATGAGTAGTATATCATCAACATAAAGAATCAAGAAAACCAACTTGTCGCCCTTAATCCTCTTGTATACACAAGGTTCGTCAAGATTCTGAATAAATCCAAAACCTTTCACAGCTTGATCGAACCTTATGTTCCAAGATCTGGATGCTTGCTTTAATCCATATATGGATTTCTGCAACTTGCATACCTTTTCCATTTGGCCCTTTTCAATGAATCCTTCTGGTTGCATCATGTAGATGCTTTCGTCAAGACTTCCATTAAGGAAAGCTGTCTTGACGTCCATTTGCCAAATCTCTAGATCTAAAGATGCTGCAATGGACAAGAGTATCCTAATGGATTTAAGCATGGCCACATGAGAGAAGGTTTCCTCGTAATCGATATCTTCTTTCTGTGTATACCCTTTAGCTACCAATCTAGCTTTAAAGGTTTCCACATTTCCATCCATACCTCTTTTCCTCTTGTATACCCACTTGCACCCAATGGGTTTTATCCCTTTAGGCAAGTCTACAAGGGACCAGACTTTGTAATCGAACATAGATTCAATCTCAGATTGCATTGCCTTTTGCCAATGGCGACTATCAACATCCTTCATTGCTTCCTTATACATGTAGGGATCATCGTCGTCCGGGAGATTCTCCACTGATTCTCCCAGACCGATGTATCTTTCAGGTTGTGTTCTAATTCTCCCACTACGACAAGGAATGGTAGGTTGTTGATCTTGTGTTGGATCAGAACTTACAATTGGGTTAGGTTATGTAACCTCTCGTGGAATTGTATCTCCTGACATCTCATTCAGGACAATTCTACTTCTAGGTACAAAATCATTCATATAGTCATTTTCCAGAAATTTAGCATTTGTTGAAACAAATACTTTAAGATCTGAAGGACTATAGAAATAATATCCTTTAGTTTCTTTTGGATACCCTACAAATATACATGTTTCTGAACGGGACTCCATCTTTTCTGTCTTTCCTTTTAACACATGCGCAGGACAACCAAATATCCTTAAGTGTTGTAAACTAGGCTTGCGCCCAGTCCACAACTCATGTGGTGTTTGAGGAACTGACTTAGATGGTACATTGTTTAGAATGTATATAGCAGTTTGTAAAGCATATCCCCAAAAAGAAATAGGAAGTGTTGAATAACTCAACATAGACCTAACCATGTCTAAAAGAGTTCTATTTCTCTTTTCTGCTACCCCATTCTGTTGAGGTGTACCCGGTGCAGAAAACTGAGAAACTATCCCATTATCAATAAGATATTGCTAAAACTCACCAGATAGATATTCTCCACCACGATCAGATCTCAAGATTTTTATGTGTTTCTCAAGCTGATTTTCTACTTCAGCTTTGAATGCTTTGAACATGTCAAAAGCATCCGACTTATGTCGCATGAGATACACATAGCCAAATATCGAGTAATCATCTGTGAAGGTGATGAAGTACTCATATCCACCTCTAGCTTGAATGCTCATAGGACCACATACATCAGTGTGAATCAATCCTAAACATTCAGTGGCTCTTGCACCTTTGGCCGAGAACGACCTTTTGGTCATTTTACCTTCCAAACAAGATTCACAAGTTGGTAGATCATCAACCTTTAAGTCACTTAAAGGTCCGTCACTTACCAATCTTTTAATCCTATTAAGGTTAATATGACCTAGGCGTAAATGCCATAGGTAGGTTTCATCTATTGATAATTTTTACTCTTTTATGATTAGGTTTCGTTAATTCTATGTCTAACGAGTGAGAGATATTTCTATGCAAAAAGAACAGACCGTTTTCCAATGTACCTTTGCAAATAATTGTCATTCTTACTAATAATAAAAACTTCATTAAAAGTAACCGAATATCCAAATTTATTTAAACAAGAAACTGAAATTAAATTCCTCTTGAATTGAGGTACATAATAAACGTCTATCAATTCTAAATGCCTACTAGAATCAATATTAACTCTAATATCTCCCACTGCACTTGCAGACACTAACGTTCCATTACCTAAACGAAAGTTGATTTCATTTTTATTCAGTCTTTTCCTTTCCTTGAACCCTTGCAAGGAATAACAAACATGATTAGTGGCTCCAGAGTCTATGATCAAAGAATCTGTAGAATCTGCCAGAAAACATGTTTCAAGATAATTAATATTACCTTGTTCCTTCTTGTTCTGGGACTTTGGGCAATTTATTTTCCAATGTCCCTTTTCACCACAAAAGGAGCACTTCCTTTTGATCTTGGTTACTTTCTTGGTCTCCTTCTTGGTAGGCCCAAGTTGCTTTTTCTTCTGTTGTTCCTTGACCTTTTGACAGGCCTTAACAGTAGCAACTTTACCAACCATATGAATCTGAGATTCATAAGTAGGAGCAGGTGGTTTAGGAGCAGACAAAACAAACTTACGTTTTTCAGCTTGCAGCAACAACCCAATTTTCCTTTTCCATGTGACATAATTATCTCCAGTTACAGTGTTATCTTTTAGGATGTTCATAAGTGATGGGGTCATGATTTCTGAATAAAACAAAATTATATGAGTAAATAATCATGATAAAGCACTTTTAAATATTTATCTTGAATTAAATAAATAACTCAATCATAAAAATTCAACGGTGATCTAACACCCATAAATGTTACGTTTCCTTTGGGAGTTCGCACCATTTACTAGTTAGACTAGGTCCCACCTAATTGTTAACATAACAACCAACGTTTTCAATTTTAGCCTTGCAATTTTATTGACAAGAACTCTTGGGAGGATATCAATAAAATTACATTGAGTGTGTTACCAAGATATCGACCCTCAATTTTTTCTCACGAAAATCCCTCCTTGGGGAGTAGATCTCGTTTGAGTCAATTGTCTAGTCTATCCTTGTAAGGAAGTATATTGCTAAATTCCATTCATGGACGCCCCTTGGGGGGATTACCAATAAATAATAAAGCTCAACTAACCTTGGAAGCCATAGGTGTTACAAAACACCTTCTCCCACTCAATTATTTAAGGCGTGTGATTAAATCCCATAGAATGATTTACCAAGTTATCTAGATGCCAATTTAGATACCTAAATCATTCAATGCATGTTCATACCAAAAGAGATATATGAGTGGCACTCCTATTCTATATGTCATGTTATCATACAATAACAAATATTGTAATATTTATGCAAAAAGTAAATAGCAACAATTTTGGTCCATCCTAGAAGAGCAAGTAAATTACAATTGTTTAGGAATACAAGATCTTCAAGTGGCCATCAACCATACGCTCATCCCTCGGCTGGCCCCCATAGGCTTGCACACACCACAACCCCACAAAGGGGCTGCCGTGCGCAGCCCATGAGGACATATAGGGCTGCCGTGCGCAGCCCACCATGATTTGGGCTTGCCATGCGCAGCCCAATCCACTCCTTGGGTGCGCACGGTGCTCGTTCTTGGTTCCGGTTGCTTCCTTTTCTTCATGTCTTTGAATCTTCAATACCCGAATACATTACAGCAGTATATAAACTAATATAATACTGCAGTATTTTTTTTTATTTTTTATTTTTAATCACTGCAGTATTTTTTACAATAAAAAACTGCACCTAAATTTAATACAATAAAAAAAAACTGCACATAATATTAATACACTAAAATAAAAAAATAGCAACCACCAAGAAGGAATTATGGCGATGATAGACCACCCTTCTTGTTACAAACCCGAAACAAAAATACATTGAAATTCTAGGACCAAAATTGAGCAACAACAATCCACATATAAAATAATAACATATATAAATCCATACATTCACATGTAATTATATATGCGAATACCTAGAGTGCCATCTCTTTCTAAACATGCATAATCACAATAAAAAGAAATAGATTCACGTATACATACGATAATTAATTAAAGGGTACAACCAAGGCTCTGATACCAATTGTAGGGAAAAATACCGTAGTACACGCAGCGGAAGTGAGACTAAAAATAGGTTTTAGTATAGTTTAAAAATTTTCCATAATTTGAACCTTAACCCTTTAATTAATTAACATATAATACTAAAGATATCATACCTTTGTCGCGTGATCCGATTGAAATTGCATCGATGGTAATCCGTAAGATCTTCCAATCCAATCACGAACGTGAATCACCTAGGAGCGTGGTCTCCCTTTTCTTTGAATTGTATACCTGAGGATGGATTAACAAAACTTTTTCTTTTTCGTTAGTCACAACAAGTTCCAAGAGATAATAAAGAATGTTCCGGTCACTTTTGAATTCACAATCTTTAGATCGAAATTCACGTGAACCTTATTCGAAATTGTGCACAAAACCTTTTGATGTAAAAGTAACTAGTGCACTATCGAAATAAGAACAAACTTTTCTCTCTATTCCTCTTGGCCGAAAATCACACTAGTCTAAGAGTTGGATTCTATTTTTCTCTAGCAAAAGAAAAAACTCTCAAGTCCAAGACATTAGGGTTCCCGAATTCTATATCAAGAATATATATCTATATTGGCTATTTTATAAAAACTACACGCCTAAAGAAATATATATATTTGTCTTGCGTATTATGCATGCATATATATTATATACAAACCCTAATCCAACTCTTTAGTGTATTTGTGACTATATAAAAGACTTCCTTATTTGACTAGATAAATAAATCCCTTATTTATCTACTTACCAAATAAAGTCTTTTATTTTAATTATACTACCACAATAGTATAACTCTAGGAAACATATTTCCTGATCAGAAAAAGATTTTGATTCTCAATTAAATGATTAACTAATAAATTAATTAATTTCCATTTAATCAATCAATAAAATAAAATAATATTTTAGACTATTATTCTAGTCTTGCCGCCCACACCATATACATGGGCCTAATATTATTTTCTTATTTTATTTAATCCATTAGACTTTAATTAAAAAGCCAACATGTGAACCAAACCCATTCTTACTAAAAGAACCAAGCTCACATGCCTTTCATTAATATATTAATATAATTGATCAGCCCATTAAATAAATAATGTGCAAATTATATTCTTAATATATTAAATACAATTCTAGATGGACCCATAAATTGGTCCGGTAGAATATATTAAGTGATCCATGCAAGTCCGTGTGGATTGGGGATCTTGGCGGGCTATCTAAATTTAAGCTTCAATAGACATAACCTAATCACAATCAACAAATGATTCACTTAGGTCCAATCTATTAATTTTAACTCATTCCACTAAAGAGCTAAAATTGAACTCTTAAATAAAGATAGAATAAGTAAATATTTCTCATTCGTACCCTAGACAATCTTATTGGAGATGGTGTATCCTCGTGAAGAATATCAGTAATCGCCAAGAGCTTATAGACCGCCTATAGCTCTCCAAGTTACCATATTTACTTATATGACCACATTTTGAACTTGGATATTTTGACTTGTCCATAAGCCATGTTTCAATAGACTCTATCGAAAACTTAACGTTAAGATTTAATATCCAATACCTCAAAACATCCATATGATGATATTTTACTCTCATTGAATAACTGGAGCCACGATGTCCATATCTATAAATGAAGTACTCTATCGATTAACAAATAAATACCACCAAACTATCGAGGATAGACTATGCTATATAATCGTACTCATTGATAACTCAAATGATAACACTTGCAACCATAAGTCCATCATTTATCTCAGGATTAAGATAGACTCTCCGATTGTCCTGATAATGAAAAGACTTTTATCTACTGACGGTTCTAGATAAAGTATTTCATTGTGATCCAGTTCAATGCACCTAGTGCACTAGATCTTTTACTCAAAGCCACTTTGATGATTTTAGACTCATCATAACACATTTGATCCCACTCAAATGCCAGTAAAAGAATCTACAACTTTAACAAGATAAAGGTGCCCAACCTTTAACTTAAGTTGTGAACATTATTCAAGACTAACTAAAGAATTGTGTCTACCACATACATATCCAGATGTACGAACAATTCTTCTTTTCTCATAGTCTTTTGACATTATAATTATTTACTTTTGACAATTATAATATGTAGGGAAAAATACCGTAGTACACGCAGCGGAAGCGAGACTAAAAATTGATTTAGTAACCTTTTAAAAAATTTTCCTTTTATGAACCTTAAACCCTTTAATCAATTAAACATATATATTATCTAATAAAAGAATAATATCTTTTGTCGCGTGATCCGATTGACTTACGTCGATGGTAATCCGCAAGATCTTCAATCCTAGCATGAACGTGGATCACCTAGGAGTGTGGTCTCCCTTTTCTTTGAATTGCAAACCTGTGAATGGACAAATAAACTTTTCTTTTCTTTGTTAGTCACAAAAACAATCAAAAGAAGACTAAAATTATTCCGGTCACTTTTAAGTTCTCAATCTAATGATTGAAACTCGCGTGAACCTAAATCGATGTTGTACACACAAGCTTATTGATGAACAAGCAAATAGTGTACCATCAAAGAATAATTTATTCACTCTTTTATGTTTTAGTAGAATAAAATTAATGCTCTCTATGAATTAAGAAGAAGAAGAAAAATTGTCTCTCAAGCACAAAGCCTTGGGTGGCCGAATTCTATACATATGTATATATAGGTGGCCTAAATTTTCTTCTCTTTTCCTATTAGGGTTGCCGAAATCTTGCTCTCTTTTTCTCCTAGGGTTGCCGCAAATCACACTCTTAAAAGGAGTTTGTGTTGCACCCTAATTTCCATAAAAGAATAGGCTTCAAACCCTAATCCAACTCATAGATATTTTATTCTTTTTATTGACTAAAATAAAAGACTTCTTATTTGAGAAAATTAATTATTTATTTTCTTATCAAATAAGTCTTTTACTTTTAGTATACTACCAACAATAGTATAAGACTAGGAATCATATTTCCTAATCAGAAAAGATTTGTTTCTTAATTAAACAATTAATTAATAAATTAATTAATTCTTATTTAATTAAAACAATGAAAACAAAATAATATCTTAGGTTAAAATATTAACCTTGCCGCCCCACTTGAATAAAATTGGGCCTAATATTATTTTCTTATTTCATTTAATCCATTGGACTTTAAATAAAAAGCCCACATGTGAACCAGAACCATTCTTACTAAAAGAAACAAGCCCACATGTCTTTTATTAATATATTAATATAATTGAGCAGCCCATTACTTAAATAATGTGCAAATTATATTCTTAATATATTAAATGCAATTCTAGATGGACCCTTAAATTGGTCCGGTAGAATATATCAAGTGATCCATGAAAGTCCGTGTGGATTGGGGATCTTGGCGGGCCATCTAAATTTAAGCTTCAATAGACATAACCTAATCACAATCAACAAATGATTCACTTAGGTCCGATCCATTAATTTTAACTCATTCCACTAAAGAGCTAAAATTGAACTCTTAAATAAAGATAGAAAAGGAAGATGTTCCTCATTCATACCCTAGACAATCATGTTGGAGATAGTGTATCCTCATGATTAATATCAGTAATTGCCAAGAGTTCATAGACCGCCTATAACTCTCCAAGTTACCATATTTACTCATATGACCACATTTTGAACTTGGATATTTTGACTTGTCCAGAAGCCATGTTTTCAATAGACACTATCGAAAACTCAACGTTGAGATTTAATATCCAATTACCTCAAAACATCCATATGATGATATTATACTCTCATTTAATAAATGGAGCCACGATGTCCATATCTATAAATGAAGTCCTCTATTGATTAACAAATGAATATCACCAAACTATCGAGGATAGACTATGCGTTATAATCGTACTCATTGATAACTCAAATGATATCATTTGCAACCATAAGTCCATCATTTATCTCAGGATTAAGATAGACTCTCCGATTGTCCTGATAATGAAAAGACTATTATCTATTGACGGTTCTAGATAAAGCTTTTCATTGTGATCCAGTTCAATGCACCCAGTGCACTAGATCCTTTTGCTCGAAGATACTCCGATGATTTTAGACTCATCATATCTCATTTGATCCCACTCAAATGCTAGCAAAAGAATTCTACAACTTTAACAAGATAAAGGTGCCCAACCTTTAACTTAAGTTGTGAACATTATTCAAGACTAACTAAAGAATTGTGTCTACCATATACATATCCAGATGTACGAACAATTCTTTTTTTCTCATAGTCTTTAGACCTTATGATTATTTACTTTGACAATTATAATATTAAACTATAAATGCTATACGATTTGTTAAACCAGAAATCACTTTATTAATATGAAAAAGATTGTTAATTACAACATTACACTCTTGCTATTGAGTAACTCAACATAGACCTAACCATATCCAAAAGAGTTCTATTTCTCCTTTCTGCTACCCCATTCTGTTGAGGTGTACCTGGTGCAGAATAACTGAGAAACTATCCCATTATCAATAAGATATTGCTGAAACTCACCAGATAGATATTCTCCACCACGATTAGATCTCAAGATTTTTATGTGTTTCTCAAGCTGATTTTCCACTTCAGCTTTGAATGCTTTGAACATGTTAAAAGCATCCGACTTATGTCTCATGAGATACACATAACCAAATCTCGAGTAATCATCCGTGAAGGTGATGAAGTACTCATATCCACCTCTAGCTTGAATGCTCATAGGTCCACATACATCAGTGTGTATCAATCCTAAACATTCAGTGGCTCTTGCACCTTTGGCAGAGAACGTCCTTTTTGTCATTTTACCTTCCAAACAAGATTCACAAGTTGGTAGATCATCAACCTTTAAGTCACTCAAAGGTCCGTCACATACCAATCTTTTAATCCTATTAAGGTTAATATGACCTAAGCGTAAATGCCAAAGGTAGGTTTCATCTGTTGATAATTTTACTCTTTTATGATTAGGTTCCGTTAATTCTGTGTCTAACGAGTGAGAGATATTTCTATGCAAAAAGTATAGACCATTTTCCAATGTACCTTGGCAAATAATTTTGTCATTCTTACTAATAATAAAAACTTTATTAAAAGTAACCGAATATCCAAATTTATTCAAACAAGAAACTGAAATTAAATTCCTCTTGAATTGAGGTACATAATAAACGTCTATCAAACCTAAATGCCTTCTAGAATCCAAATAAACTCTAATATCTCCCACTGCACTTGCAGACACTAACGTTCCATTGCCCAAGCGCAAATTGATTTCATTCTTACTCAGCTTTCTCCTTTCTTGGAACCCCTGCAAGGAATAACAAACATGATTAGTGGCTCCTGAGTCTATGATCCAAGAATCTGTAGAATCAGCCAAAAAACATGTTTCAAGATAATTTACATTACCTTCTTCCTTTTTATTCTGGGACTTTGGGCAATTTCTCTTCCAATGTCCCTTTTCACCACAAAGGAAGCATTTCCCTTTGATCTTGGTTACTTTCTTGGTCTCCTTCTTGATAGGCCCAAGTTGCTTTTTCTTCTGTTGTTTCTTGACCTTTTGATGGGCCTTAACAGTAGCAACTTGACCTTTGCCTTTCACAAGGATCTTTTTAGCACTTTGAACATCTTGCATCAGGCCACCATATCAATCTTTGTCTCACCATCTATCTCAGCGCCATGCAGTTCAGCAATGTTGAGATGTGCTATGACTTTCATCATGTGATCCTTCACAGCCTGTCCAGGTTTCATCCTAAGATTCATAAAAGCAGTCACTGCCTCTCTCTTAGTCTACCTAGACTTCATAGCAAACATCTCCTCTAGAGACATCATTATATCAGCAGCGGACTCCATTCCTTCATGCTGCTGTTGCAACACGTCGGAGATAGTGGCCATAATGTAACATTTTGCCATATCATCTGAAGTCTTCCACTGCTCATACTCATCTCTATACATTATGCTAGATTCATTATTAGGAGCAGGTGGTTTAGGAGTAGTTCGAACAAACTTATGTTTTTCACTTTGCAGCAACAACCCAATTTTCCTTTTCCATGTGACATAATTATCTTCAGTTAAAGTGTTATCTTTCAGGATGTTCATAAGTAATGGGGTCATGATTTCTGAATAAAACAAAACATATATAAGTAAATAATCATGATAAAGCACTTTTAAATATTTATCTTGAATTAAATAAATAACTCGATCATAAAAATTCAACGGTGATCCAACACCTATAAATGTTACGCCTCCTTTGAGAGTTCGCACCATTTACTAGTTAGACTAGGTCCCACCTAATTGTTAACATAACAACCAGCGTTTTCAATTTTAGCTTTGTAATTTTACTGACAAGAACTCTTGGGAGGATATCAATAAAATTACATTGAGTGTGTTACCAAGATATCGACCCTCAATTTTTCTCTCACGAAAATCCCTCCTTGGGGAGTAGATCTCGTTTGAGTCCATTGTCTAGTCTATCCTTGTAAGGAAGTATATTGCTAAATTCCATTCATGGACGCCCCTTGGGGGGATTACCAATAAATAATAAAGCTCAACTAACCTTGGAGGCCATAGGTGTTACAAAAACACCTTCTCCCACTCAATTATTTAAGGCGTGTGATTAAATCCCATAGAATGATTTACCAAGTTATCTAGATGCCAATTTAGATACCTAAATCATTCAATGCATATTCATACCAAAAGAGATATATGAGTGGCACTCCTATTCTATATGTCATGTTATCATACAATAACAAATATTGTAATATTTAAGCATAAATTAAATAGCAACAATTTTGGCCCATCCTAGAAAAACAAGTAAATTACAATTGTTTAGGAATACAAGATCTTCAAGTGGCCCATCAACCATACGCTCATCCTTCGGCCTTCTCCCATGGGCGTGCACAGCCCACAACCCCACAAAGGGGCTGCCATGCGCAGCCCATAAGGCCACACAAGGCTGCCGTGCGCAGCCCACCTTGTAATGGGCTTGCCATGCGCAGCCCAATCAACTCCTAGGGTGCGCACGGTGCTCGTTCTCGGTTCCGGTTGCTTCGTTTTTCTTCGTGTCTTCAAATCTTCAACACCCAAATACATTACAGCAGTATAAAATAATAAATACTGCAGTATTAAATTTTTTTTTTTTTATTCACTGCAGTACTTTTACAAAATAAAAAACTGCACATAAAAAATTAAAATAAAAAAAACTGCAGTAGTATTAAAAAATACTGCACTTATATTAAAAAACATAAAATAAAACCTAACAACTACCAAGAAGGAATTATGGCGAAAATAGACCACCCTTCTTGTTACAATTCCATAACAAAAATACATTGAAAATCTAGTACCAAAATCGAGCAATAACAATCCACATAAACATATATAAATCCATACATCCACATGTAATTATATATGCGAATACCTAGAGTGCCATCTCTTTCTAAACATGCATAATCACAATAAAAAGAAATAGATCCACGTATATATACGTTAATTAATTAAAAGGGTTCAAACTAGGCTCTGATACCAATTGTAGGGAAAAATACCGTAGTACACGCAGCGGAAGCGAGACTAAAAATTGATTTAGTAACCTTTTAAAAATTTTTCCTTTTATGAACCTTAAACCCTTTAATCAATTAAACATATATATTATCTAACAAAAGAATAATACCTTTTGTCGCGTGATCCGATTGACTTACGTCGATGGCAATCCGCAAGATCTTCAATCCTAGCACGAACGTGGATCACCTAGGAGCGTGGTCTCCCTTTTCTTTGAATTGCAAACCTGTGAATGGACAAATAAACTTTTCTTTTCTTTGTTAGTCACAAAAACAATCAAAAGAAGACTAAAATTATTCCGGTCACTTTTGAGTTCTCAATCTAATGATCGAAACTCGCATGAACCTAAATCGATGTTGTACACACAAGCTTATTGATGAACAAGCAAATAGTGTACCATCAAAGAATAATTTATTCACTCTTTTATGTTTTAGTAGAATAAAATTAATGCTCTCTATGAATTAAGAAGAAGAAGAAAAATTGTCTCTCAAGCACAAAGCCTTGGGTGGCCGAATTCTATACATATGTATATATAGGTGGTCTAAATTTTCTTCTCTTTTCCTATTAGGGTTGCCGAAATCTTGCTCTCTTTTTCTCCTAGGGTTGCCGCAAATCACACTCCTAAAAGGAGTTTGTGTTGCACCCTAATTTCCATAAAAGAATAGACTTCAAACCCTAATCCAACTCATAGATATTTTATTCTTTTTATTGACTAAAATAAAAGACTTCTTATTTGATTAAATAAATAAAATTAATTATTTATTTTCTTACCAAATAAGTCTTTTACTTTTAGTATACTACCAACAATAGTATAAGACTAGGAATCATATTTCCTAATCAGAAAAGATTTGTTTCTTAATTAAACAATTAATTAATAAATTAATTAATTCTTATTTAATTAAAACAATGAAAACAAAATAATATCTTAGGTTAAAATATTAACCTTGCCGCCCCACTTGAATAAAATTGGGCCTAATATTATTTTATTATTTCATTTAATCCATTGGACTTTAAATAAAAAGCCCACATGTGAACCAGAACCATTCTTACTAAAAGAAACAAGCCCACATGTCTTTTATTAATATATTAATATAATTGAGCAGCCCATTACTTAAATAATGTGCAAATTATATTCTTAATATATTAAATGCAATTCTAGATGGACCCTTAAATTGGTCCGGTATAATATATCAAGTGATCCATGCAAGTCCGTGTGGATTGGGGATCTTGGCGGGCCATCTAAATTTAAGCTTCAATAGACATAACCTAATCACAATCAACAAATGATTCACTTAGGTCCGATCCATTAATTTTAACTCATTCCACTAAAGAGCTAAAATTGAACTCTTAAATAAAGATAGAAAAGGAAGATGTTCCTCATTCATACCCTAGACAATCATGTTGGAGATAGTGTATCCTCATGATTAATATCAGTAATCGCCAAGAGTTCATAGACCGCCTATAACTCTCCAAGTTACCATATTTACTCATATGACCACATTTTGAACTTGGATATTTTGACTTGTCCAGAAGCCATGTTTTCAATAGACACTATCGAAAACTCAACGTTGAGATTTAATATCCAATTACCTCAAAACATCCATATGATGATATTATACTCTCATTTAATAAATGGAGCCACGATGTCCATATCTATAAATGAAGTCCTCTATCGATTAACAAATGAATATCACCAAACTATCGAGGATAGACTATGCGTTATAATCGTACTCATTGATAACTCAAATGATATCATTTGCAACCATAAGTCCATCATTTATCTCAGGATTAAGATAGACTCTCCGATTGTCCTGATAATGAAAGGACTATTATGTATTGACGGTTCTAGATAAAGCTTTTCATTGTGATCCAGTTCAATGCACCCAATGCACTAGATCCTTTTGCTCGAAGACACTCCGATGATTTTAGACTCATCATATCTCATTTGATCCCACTCAAATGCTAGCAAAAGAATTCTACAACTTTAACAAGATAAAGGTGCCCAACCTTTAACTTAAGTTGTGAACATTATTCAAGACTAACTAAAGAATTGTGTCTACCACATACATATCCAGATGTACGAACAATTCTTCTTTTCTCATAGTCTTTAGACCTTATGATTATTTACTTTGACAATTATAATATTAAACTATAAATGCTATACGATTTGTTAAACCAGAAATCACTTTATTAATATGAAAAAGATTGTTAATTACAACATTACACTCTTGCTATTGAGCATAATCCTAACATAATATTCAAACTATAAATGCTATAAGATTTGTTAAACCAGAAATCACATTATTAATATGAATAGGTTGTCAAAAACACTATTACACTCTTTGCTATTGAGCATAATCCTAACAAGGGCATGAATTGGGGATGAAAGGACGAAACTGTCCCTGAAATTCGCGCAAAAAATGACTTTCTGGAGCTGATCGGCGGTTTCGTTATGCGGTCTGGCCGCCGTTTTAAGTAGCCATTTAGACCTGACGCCATTTCAGCATTTTAGCATCGCGCACCGTTATAGAAATGGGCATAACTTCCTGCAAAAAGCTTAGAATTATAATCCGTAAAATGTTCTGGAAACTAGACTTCCGGGGCTTTCCGAATATATAAAGATATCAACGTGATTCGATCTGAGGAGGAAGATATGACCCTTGCAACTTGACCATTCTGCACACGTATATACAATTTCAGCCCTTTTTGCTCCATTTTGCCTCCCCAACTAATCTTTAAGCTCAAATACCTGTTGTAGGGAATATGAACCTACACAAGGCTCAAACAAAATATTATATTCAAAATTACGCTCGAAAATGAGACAAACGATCGGAATTGGGGGACCTCAAATAGGTATAAAATAGTCCGATCAGGAATATCATTAACTTCTCAATGAATGCTCTCAATGACAAGACTTAGAAAAAATATAGACATAGATAGCTAGATAGATATAGAAAGAAGATAGTTAGTTTTCTTAGCTACTTTCTTGGCAACCAAACACCATTTTTGTACCTTAAAGTAGATTACTTCAAGTTGCCATAGAAGAAGTTGTTTCTTGGATTGCAAAGGGGATCATTTCCACTTGAAAAGAGTCATCATTTGGTGATGTTTCCTTCAATTGTATGTCTTAGTAACTTTGACTCTATGTGTAACTAATTCCTCTTTGTTAGGGGATTAGATGTAATTATTGTAATTAACCTTGTTATATGATCAATCTTATTAACTTCACCTTCTCAAGTTATGTATGTGCTCTTTAATTCAATTATGAGTGGTGGTTGCAACAACCACTCTATCATTTGATGCACAATAAACTTGATGAACTTGTATGCAATTAAGACCATTGATGCATGTGCCTCTTATGCCATCTATGTTGTAGAGATTACTAACTTGTTAATCTTTACTAACACCTTGAGTAATTCTCCTTTTCTCACTCTTCTAATCTTAGATGGTGATTAAAGTTGAGGATTTAATGCCTTATAGTTTCACATGAATAAATGTATGTTAGAGTCTTTGTGATTGAGTTTAATGCATGATTGATTATCTAATAGGTTGTTACTTGATTTAATCTATTCCCTAGCAATCTTTTAATCTAGAATTCAAACCAAATAGTTATAATTGTTTCCTTAATCAATTCCAATTTGAGCATAGTTAATGTGTTGATCATCTTAGCTAATTGAATTGACATTAGTTAGAGTGAACTTTAGTATTACCAACTTTTATTCTAATTAAGTGCAAATTGTTAATCCTCCGTGGGAACAATAACCCTTACTCTGAACACTATACTAGTCTAATGACTTGTACGATTGCAAAGAGTAAAAGACTCGCGCGTCCCTTTAGTAGGACCGAGGTAAGATAGAGTAAATTGTAGTGGGATTTGTAGAACCGGTCCGGACGCATCACTCACGCTTACTTGTACTCTCAAAATCAAGAACCAATCTTTCTCTCTCTCTCTCATCTTTCTCTCTTCAAGAATCCTCCTTTTCTTCTTCCTTTTGTTACAATGGCATCTCCATCAAAACTTCCTGCCTCTACATAAGACCCTCCTCCAGTTTCATCAAACCCTCGTGTAAGGTTTATGATTTGTATTGGCTTGATTCCATTGCAAAACGCTCTATACTTATAATAGTTGTTGCTTAGGATGTTCTTGGAAGAAAAGAAGCTTCAAAGTTGAAGAGCAACGTTTAGTGCAAATATCGTCTTCAAGAGGTGAAAACGTCAAAGGTATACTTAGACTTCTATCCTCTTGCAAGGCATTAGCGCGCACACACACAATTCATATATGTGTGTCTCTGCATCATTGTGCAAACATTTGGTATAACACATTCACACACATTTAAGTATGCACATGCATTGGTCTCATATAGACAAACATTGTAGAATTGCATGTTTTATGACTATCTCTTTGATATGGCATACTTGTGTGACTTTGTATTTATTTGTTTGTGTTTCTTGTATTTTGGACTTGAACATGTTCTTACTTGATTTCTTATTGAGTTCCGGTCATTTCAGTTACTCATTCATGAGGTTTCGAGTCCAAACGATGTAGCTAGGCTACTTTGCGTTCTCATTCGTTGAGTTGTCTTCGTCATCATTTTCTGAGATGAATACTCAACCTTTTGTCAAAGTTTCTTGGTCTTTGTCGTGCGTGAGGGAGTCATGGTTCATAATCTAAAAATGGATTCTAATTCGGAGTTCGGATACCCGAATACAGCTGAAGAACGCGAGAAGAGCGCAAGAGGAGCAAGATTGGCCGACGGCCAAACTTGGAGGCCACGTGCGGGACACGTGGGTCACACGGCCAGCATGGTCTTCTGGCCACGTGTGCCACACGCGGTCCACACCGGGCTGTGATGTGGCACAAGTTGATTGGCCTCCTGTTTTCACTCTCTCTCTCTTTTAAATCCTCTCCATTCCTTCCTATTCATTCTTAGGAGAAAATTTTGAAAAAGATGAAATCAGAAATTTTCTCTCAATTTTAGTTTTCTTTTTTTTGATCATAACTCTCTCATACGAAATCGAAATCGAGTGATCCAAAAACCAATATTGTTGGTCTTGAAGAGAGATACAAACCCCAAGCATTTGTAGAGTCATTTGAGTTCGTGATTGTTCACAGCTTGCAGATTTCTGTCCGAGATTCCATTGTTGTATGTGAAACTTCTTCTTATCACTTTCTCTTTGATCATCTCTTTTAATATTCCTATTTGATAGATGATTTGTGTTAAGAATGATGTTAGATCATATTCTAGGGGTGTTTGATCATTTGTTAATTGAGTTTTAGCTTTTTAATTTCTCTTGAACATATATTTGCTAAACTTGATTTAACTTGAAATTGATTCTAGAAATGTTGTATATGACGTGCCTCATGTTATTTTCTAGGTTTAATTTCATCATCTAAGAACTAAGATTTTTGTGTGATATATTGAATATTCATATCTTGTTCTTATTGATTCATATGCTTTGATTTCTAGATAGATTTGTGATTGTGTGTTGAAAGCATAATTCTAGTTTATCATTAAGCATGTACATTTAACTTGATTGATCATCTAGCTTTATTTGATTGTGTTTACATCATTTGCATCACTTAGATCATTGCCTTGTGAAAGGTTGGAGTCTCTTGCAAAGTGAGTGAAGTTTCGTGGAAAGAGCAAAGAAGTCTTGGTTAGGAAAGTGTTCCGGATAACCAAGCAAGAAGACTTAGCTAGGAGTAGGTAACTCCGGATAGCGAAGCAAGAAATCATCCTAGAAGCTTGAGAGCTTTGGATAGGATGTTGCTACCTAGAGGTGTAGGACACACCTTGGATAGGTAGTAGGCGTTGTAGTTCACTAGCCCGAGGGTAGACTAGGAGGTGATAGCTTAGAGCGGATATCTTGAGTAAATAGCTTTGAGTGTGTAAGTCATTTTCATATAGTGGATTGCTTTGCCAGTGGTTGTGGTATCAACCCGTGGATGTTTTCTCTTTGAGGTTTTACCACATAAAAACACTTGTGTCCATTTTCGTTTTTATATTTCTTTATCTTTCATATCTTACATTGATTGCATATCTTGAATATTGATTTACTCTTGCTTTAGTTAAATCAATTCATTTGTTGAATCTTTTCAAGTGTGCATTTTCTTTGTTATATTCCGCATTATTTTTTATATTGGAAGAAATTGGACCGATACCTATTCACCCCCCTCTCGGTATATAATACACTATTGATTAAAGGGAATTTCACCTCGCCCAACTTCACCTAATCCTCCTAATAGCATCGACGACCTCCTAAATATGCAGCAGGTGGATTCAAAGGAAAGTTCCCCGACAACAAGGGGAAAGAAACAAGGCTGGGATGAAAGTGACGTCGCTGGTGGTAGCACCCCGTTTCAGCACTGTCGTTCTACCAGAAATCCTCCAATCAGGTCGGGCTTCAACAACAGACTGGAAGACCCGGACCAAATTGTCAACGAAGAGGACGATGAGGACATTAATGATGAGAAGAAGCATGATATCCCGGCTATGGATTCTGTAGGAGTCCAAACTGGTCCTCTATTTTCCTTTCATGATGGCCAGATTATCCAGGATTCGGTTTGCACAGTCGATACCCTGGCTTGTTTGAGGAGGGATTATAGGATCCCTAATACCATTACTTTGTCTCTTCCTCACCAGGGTTATGATGTGTATACCCCTCATAAAGACCATCTTCTCATCCATTTAGCCGCATTTAAGTGCGGGGTCAGGCTTCCCTTTCATCCCACCCTTCGCAGGGTGCTTGTTGCTCTAGAGCTGGCCCCCTACAGATCTAGCGGGGGTTCTGGAATAACTTGACGGGGTTCCTGGTTCTTTGGAAGAACAGTGCGAGAAAGATGATGTGGCATGGGAACCCGGTTTTGACGAGCTCCGCTACCTCTTCCAAGTAGCAAACTTGGTACCCTGGAGCCAGTTCTACCTGAGAGCTTACAATAAGATAAAGTTCTTCGTACCTGGGGCGAACGTGAAGTTCAACCAAAGTTGGAAGGATGAATGGGTCGTCGTTGAAGGGGATTGGGGCCACTCAGTGCATATAGGGGGAACTGTGTATCTAGTTCCCACCCAATTCATTACGAAAGATAATTGGGACAAGATGGTACTTTTTACGGAGTCCAAGGGGGTTCTCACGAGGATCCAGGAGAGGAGTTATACGAACCTTAAGTATCCCACCTGTGACACCTTTGAAGGTGCCCGGTTGGACTAGTATCTTAGGATATCCATCGTGCATCCGGGTAGGTGTTTCTGCACTTTCATTTATTTTTTGTTTTTTTATATATATGGTACTAACCCTTCTTCTGACAGTTTCTGCCACTTCTCTCATATTCCCTTTCCTTCTTCTTCAAGATCGACAATCTCAGATTCCTTTCTAGCCAATTCTCCTGTTCCTTCTCCTCCCAGTGTTGGTGCTGCATCCGGGTCTAAACCGCCTATATCAACCCCTCATCTGGCTTTGGCGGGGTTGCCATCACATTCTCCTGCCTCTCTTCCTACTAAGATCACAGCACGCCTATCTCTAAGCGAGATGTTGGCACAACTTGCCAAGGCTCGGGTTTCTCCAGTCCAAATCCCGAGGCCGGCTACCAATGTTACCGCTACCAAGCCGGTTGTAGTGGCTCCTCCCCCTCCTCCAGTCATATCTGCCAGATGCCATACCAGGGTGGAAAAAGAAAAGAGTGCGGCTACCGTGGCCAACCTTTCTGCTGATCTTCCCTCTGGATCGGGGTCGCGGGATTATAGCCAGAAAGATATTGTATCCAAGTTCATCGCTGCTTGTCCTGGGGGAGGCTTGCAGTCAATGTCTTCCCTGCCCACTGACATCCTGGTTACTAAGAGGGCTTCTTCGGTTGCCGAGGTATGAGCCTTGACTTTCCTTGCTTGTTTGGTATAATTCTCTATAAGGTACTTATGTAGGGAAAAAACAATTGCACGCAGCGGAAGCGAGACAAAAAGAGGTTTAGTATATTTTAAAATTTTTCCTTTTAAGAGAAGAACCTTAACCCTTGAATAATTAATATATAACAAAAGATATCATACCTTTGTCGTGTGATCCGATTGACGTTGCATCGATGGTAATCTGTAAGATCTTCCAATCCAATCACGAACGTGAATCACCTAGGAGCGTGGTCTCCCTTTCTTTGAATTGTGTACTTGATGATGGATAATAAAAACTTTTTCTTTTTCGTTAGTCACATAAACTTCCAAGAGATAACAAAGAACGTTCCGGTCACTTTTGAATTCTCAATCTTTTGATCGAAATTCGCGTGAACCTAATTCAAAGTTGTGCACAAAGCCTTTTGATGTAAAAGCTTACTAGTGCACTATCGAAATAAGAATGATTCTTCTCTCTATTTCCTCTTGGCCGAAAATCACACTATTTAAAGAGATGGATTTTATTTTTCAAACCAAAGAAAAATAACTCTCAAGAAAACCTTAGCCTTCGCCAAATTCTCATTGCCATAATATATATATTTTGGGGCTGAATCAAATTGCCATATAAATAATATATATTATAGGCGACTTATTCTGCATGCCATACAAATAATATATCTATCTTGGAATTCTTCTTACCATATATATATTATTGTTGTAAATTAAATTGAAACGATAAATAATATAATAGAAACAAAATGAGAGAATAATAACATGATAAAGTGAATAATTAATGAGAGAGATAAAATAAAGTAAGAGATGAAACAAGAGAGATAGGCGAAAGAGTATTGCCTTTTTATTGATTTTGAGTGAAAGTGTTAGTTAAACAACAACTTAAAATATTTACAATGAAAGCCATATATATAGGCAAGAAAGAGAGGGGTAGTTATTGTAATATTCCGCTACTTAACCATGAAGCAAAACAAAAACAAGCTTCCACGTGTGTTGGCTTATTCAAGAAGCTAAGGAGAAAATATATGGTGGAAAGCCACCCACTTGTAGCACATGTGTTGTGACACATGTATTGTAACACTCCCCCTTGGATTTCCACCATTTGTACTTTAATTTGCTAGGAAAAACCCAGTGGGACAAAAAACCTTAGCAAAAAAATATATACAATGATCTTCTGGATCAAGTGGTGTGGATGTGTTCAGAAACTGCCTCATTAAAACCTTTCCGGTAAAACCCAGTGGGACAAAATCTGATAGAAGGAAAAAGAGTACAGTACCCATATTTACATTTAAAATTTTGCTCCCCCTGATTGAACGCTCCCCCTGAATGAAACTTCAATATCAATCCTGTAATTTGGAGAGTCGATGCATGCCAATCCCATATACCAATTTCTCAAAAGTTGATGTAGGCAATGCTTTGGTAAACAGACCTGCCAGATTATCTGTAGACCGTATTTGTTTAACATCAATTTGTCGGCTCTGTTGAAGTTCATGAGTATAGAAGAATTTAGGAGAAATAGGTTTGGTTCTATCTCCCTTGATATATCCTCCTCTAACTTGAGCAATACAAATCTTCAAATATCGGTGTAGGCATTTCTGTAGATAATGGAAATCCACAAGTTGTAAGGTTCCCGTTTATTGATTGGCTTATTTCGTGGATAAACCACATGTTGGGGTTTAATGTGTAATGGTGGTTTAAGTGATTGAGGAACAAGCTCAAAGGCCCTTTCAAGACCTCAAGGTGTCAAGCACTCCAAAGGTATATCTCTAGTGCTTATTTTTCTTTGAAGAGATTAGTTGCACACACACACTTAACATTCATTGCATATGTGTGCATTCTCTTCACTTGTCACATTTCACACTTGCACTTTGATGTTGTATATTGTTGTGTGTTTATGTGTCTTGTAATTCGTTTTCCGATATTGTTCGGAAACGTCCGCGCTTGCACGAATGTGTGTTTGGCTCAGCGCGAAGATCGCCTTTGGAGAATGCCCTTGGCTTCTCCTTTGGATTCACCACTTTGCACACTTGCACATTGTGCACAAAGTGGATATAGGGCATTTTCGCCCTTTGTTGGAGTCACCATTTGATGGTGTCGCCATGGTGACAGGATGATTTTCTCTTGAAAATCAATCAGGTATGAGGTCGCCACGAGGTCGCCATTTGACAAATGGCGACCACGAAGATTTTGCATGAGGTCGCCATGAGGTTGCCATTTGTACAAATGGCAACCATGAAGTTTTACACTAGGTTGCCATAAGGTCGCCATTTGTACAAATGGCGACCTAGAAGAAAATCAGGCTTTTATTTTCAAAACAACCTCACTTCATTTTGTCCTCCTATATATATGCCACTTTGACTTTAGGTCAATAAAGAGAGTTCATATTCAGATTTCATACTTAGGATATTTTTCAAAGAGAAGAAAAATTCCAAGAACTCATTTTAATTACTCAAACATCTTTTCATGAACATCAATCATCATCTAGCATCATCTAGCATCATCTAGATGTCTTTTTGCATGGATTCTTCATCACACTTTGCTTAGTAAGTTTTTCACTAATATCTTACATATTTTGTGTTTTTCTTAACAAGCATTCTCAATTTATTACTTGTATGATTTTCATATATCTTTTGATACAAAATTGAGATTAGTGTGTTGTATGTTTGAGAAGTTGTATTGTGATAGCTAATTAGGTTTTGTGCTTAATCTTGATTAGCTAAACTATTTGACATGTCATTTAGTTTTAATATCTATGATTGTTCTAATTGTATATTCATCATCTTAGATAAGCATATAGGGTTTTCCTTGATCTATGTTGCATTTGGATATTCATATATTCACTTAGGGTGTTATTCTCTTCATTGAGAAAGTAAGTCTTGTGTTGCTATCGGGATTAGGTAGCTTAAATCACAAGCAATTGGACTAGGTCCACTTATACCGGGATTAGGTAGTTGTGATGATTATTGATCGGGATTAGATCATTAAACCGAGATTAGGTTGTAATCATTTCAATTAGTGGATTCGAGGTTCGTGTGTGGCGCACATAATAGCCCGTGGTTTTTCCCGTGAGGGTTTCCACGTAAATATCAAGTGTTATTTACATTCCGCACCTTATTACACTTGTTATATTATTGTGACTAGTTAGGGGCTTTTTTCGTAAAATTGACATACATGCGAAAATTGGGTAATAACGATTAAAATCTATTCACCCCCCCCCCCCCCCTCTAGATTAGTTTTATACACACCGTGCAATATTGTTTCACAAGTATTTTGAATATGATAAATAACTGACCTTAGCCATACGCATTCTCAGCTTGTTTCATGAAGTGCAAGGATCTCAAAATGATTAGAGGATGTAGCAACAAGAGTTTGCTTTGTGGAGCGCCATGAGATTGCTGTGTCATTATATATAAAAACATATCCCATTTGTGAACGGGCTTTATGGGGATCCGATAAATACCCGGCATCGGCATAACCAATTAAACCTGAAAAGTTGTTAGATTTTGAATAATATAATCCTAAATCTTTCGTTCCACGAAGATAACGAAAAAGATGTTTAATCTCATTCCAATGTCTCCGAGTTGGTGCTGAACTAAATCTAGCAAGCAAATTCACTGAAAATGCGATATCTGGTCTAGTACATTGAACCAGATATAATAAAGCACCAATTGCATTAAGATATGGTACTTCAGGACCAAGTATCTTTTCACCATCTTCAAGTGGCCGGAATGGATCTTTCTTAGGATCAAGATTTCTAACAATCATGGGGGTACTTAATGGATGAGCATTATCCATATTAAATCTTTTCAGGATTTTTTCAATATCTGCTGATTGATGGATAAGTATTCCGTCTGATTTATACTCAATCTCCAGGCTGAGACAATATTTTGTCTTCCCTAGGTCTTTCATTTCAAATTCCCTTTTCAAATATTCAGCAGTTTTCAGGAGCTCTTCAGGAGTTCCAATTAAATTCATATCATCAACATAAATTGCGATAATAGCAAATCCAGATTCTGATTTCTTTATGAATACACATGGACATATGGGATTATTGATATATCCCTCTTTAGTTAAATATTCACTGAAGCGGTTGTACCACATGCGCCTAGATTGCTTTAATCCATACAAGGACCTTTGTAATTTAATTGAATATAAATTCTGAGGTCTCGAGTTGTATGCTTCTGTCATTCTAAATCCTTCAGGGATTTTCATGTAAATATCAAAATCGAGTGAGCCATATAGGTAGGTAGTTACTACGTCCATAAGACGTATTTCAAGTTTTTCTGAGACAACCAAACTTATCAGAAATCGAAACGTAATTGTATCCATTACTGGTGAATATTTCTCATCAAAATCAATACCATGTCTTTATGAGAAACCCTGTGCTACGAGTCGTGCCTTATATCGCACCACCTCGTTTTCCTCATTACGTTTCCGTACAAAAACCCATTTGTATCCAACAGGTTTGACGTCTTCAGGCGTCTGGACTATTGGTCCAAATACTTTACGTTTGGTTAACGAAGTCA
Source organism: Acer yangbiense (assembly GCA_008009225.1). Lineage (NCBI taxonomy): Eukaryota > Viridiplantae > Streptophyta > Magnoliopsida > Sapindales > Sapindaceae > Acer > Acer yangbiense. Next base: position 7,178,697 of record CM017767.1, read on the forward strand.
ATTCTGCTTGAATTGCTTCTTTCAATTTTGGCCAATCAGATCTTTGCCTACAATCGTCGAGGTTATGAGGTTCACAATCGTCATTTAAAATTTCAATAGCCACTGTGTACGAAAATATATCGTCAATGATTGTTTCTCCACGATTCCACATTCCTCCTATATAATTTATAGAAATATCCTCATTTCTAGGTTCTTGTATATCTTCAGAGATTCCTTCCCTTGCAGGGGTTTCTTGTGTCCTTTTAGGGACATCTAACTCTTGTGGAGTTGATTTGGAGAAAGTGGATTTATTTATAATTTCAGGAGTATGATCTTGATATTTTGTTTTCTTCCTCCGGGGAACAGTATCTTTCGAACCAAATGGCCTACCACGCTTCTGGCGTATAGTAGATGATTCTTTTGCTATTATTTGTTTAGATTGTTCTCCTGGAATAATCACCCGTGCTGGTACATTAACAGTTGGCATGTGTGATTTTGTTACCCTAGTAGCATCTGTAAATGCATCTGGTAACTGATTTGCTATTGTTTGAAGATGAACTATCTTGCGTACTTCATTCTCACATTGAGATGTGTATGGATCAAGATGAATTAGATTAGGGACTTTTCCAAGAAAATTCACGCTTCTCTTCAGGAGAAGTTTTTTCTTTCCCTAATAATGGGAAATTTTTCTCATCGAAATGACAATCTGCAAATCGTGCAGTAAAATGATCACCAGTTAAAGGTTCTAGATACCTAATAATTGATGGTGAATCTAGACCAACATATATTCCCAAACGCCGTTGGGGTCCCATTTTAGTTCTATGTGTAGGTGCAATTGGGACATATAATGCACAACCAAAAGTACGAAGATGAGAAATATCTGGTTGATGGCCAAATACAAGTTGCACTAGAGAATATTGATGATAAGAAGTGGGAGGAAGACAGATTAATGCAGCAGCATGTAAAATAGCATGTCCCCAAACAGAAGTTGGTAATTGTGTTCGTAATAATAAAGTTCTTGCAATTACCTAGAGACGCTTGATAAGTGACTCTGCTAATCCATTCTGAATATGAACATGTGGAACTGGATGCTCAACATCAATCCCAACTGATTTGCAATATTCATCAAATGTTTTGGAAGTAAATTCACCCGCATCATCAAGGCGTATTGATTTAATCGGGTGATCGGGAAAATGTGCCCGAAGCCTGATAATTTGTGCGAGTAACCTTGCTAAAGCAACATTACGTGTTGATAATAAGCAAACATGTGACCATCTGATGGATGCATCAACTAAGACCATAAAATATTGGAACGGTCCACTTGGTGGATGAATGGGTCCACATATGTCCCCTTGAATCCTTTGTAGGAATGCCGGGGATTCAAACCCAACCTTAGAATGGGATGGTTTTATTACTAATTTTCCTTGTGAACATGCAGCATATAAATTTTCATGGGATAAAAAAATCTTCTGGTTCTTTAGTGGATGTCCATGAGAATTTTCAATGATTTTACGCATCATTGTAGATCCTGGGTGACCAAGACGGTCATGCCAAAGCATAAATATTTTTGGATCTAAGAACTTCTGGTTCATAACTGCATGAACTTCTACACCTCTTATAAGTGTGTAATATAACCTAGATAATAAAGCACGCAGCTTTTCCATAATGAGTTTCTGGCCTGAACCATGAGAAGTAATGCACAGATACTCAATATTCTCATCACTTATAGTTTCTATGTGGTATCCATTACAACGTATTTCTTTGAAACTAAGCAGATTTCTTTTGGATCTGCTTGAATATAATGTATCGCTAATACATATTTTAGTATTGTTTGGTAACAATATAATGGCTCTACCGGAGCCTTCTATCAGATCTGCTGGACTTGATATTGTATTAACATTTGCTTTAAGCAATGTTAAATTTAGAAAGTATTTCTGATTTCGTAGAATCGTATGTGTCGTCGCACTATCGGCTAGACATATATCTCATGTATTTTGCTTTTCAATGTCACTCATCTTATCGCTTAAAGACATATATATTCACAACAACAAAAACAAAAAATAAAAATTGTTATAGGTAAAAATCGTCATAGAGGACACGTCACCCCCATAAAAAAGCCATGTAAGTAGGAGCCAAGAAAAGTCAACTCGAAAGGGGGAAATCCCCCAAGTAACCCACTCGGCTGAAACCAAAGCAACCCGATCACAAACAAAGAGAACCAGCTCGGGCAACACCACCTACTCGGGCATACTCGGGCATACTCGGGAATCAATAAGAAGAGATGGTTGCGGAAACTCACTTCCCAAATACATGGAAGGAATCAGCAGTGAGCACCTCCACGATACGTAGCAGTGTAACCCTTCAGAGTTTAACAAGAAAACAAACACACCTCCCGCGAATAAAGGAGAATGAATCCGTCCCAAACTCAGATTCAGCCAAAACAGGAAACATATCAGGCCCAAGAAGGAAACAGAATCCGACTAGGACTGGGAATCCGCTCAAGACTTGGGCACCACGACACCAAACCCTAGCGGCATCCCCAAACCCTAGAAACAACATGTATAAATACCCTTTGTAACGCATAAGAGAGGGATCAATCGTTTTCGAGCATAAGAAAGACCAGAGCGAATTTTTGTAATCAATTTTTATAGTGGATTTTGGTTTTGTTGCTTAGGCAACAACCCGTGGACGTTTCTCCTATCATCGGAGTTTTACCACGTATTTCTTGCTCATTATTTACGGTATTAAGATTCAAACTATTATCACTCACAAACGTGACCTCAGATCATCAATCGAGTGTTGACGAAAAATCACCGTCAACAATTGGCGCTAGAAGAAGGGGCGATCGAAGCACTTGTGAAGCAATGGCCGGCGAAGGAGATGGTAGCGATTCCAGGTACAGTCACGGACTACCCACTAATGAGTTGGAGGAAGACGCCACTCCCAACACTGCGGATGCAGCCTTAGCAACTGCAGATCAATCAACTGCCCTGGCTGGCAGCCAGCGCTTCCCCCCAACTAATGAAGAAATCGTGCAAAGATTCCGTACTTCTCTATAGCAACTCATGGCGGATGCAGCGAGGCAGGGAGTTGATCTTTCCACCACGGAGGGTTTGATGTCACCTCACAATCTTTCTACCCCAAATCAGTAGGCAACGAGATTGCATTCCACGGTGGTGGTACCAACGCTGGAGGCACCCATAAAAGCGAGCCGAGGTCCTGCAGATAGGCCAACAATTTTGTCTGAAAGGTTAGCCATGGATAGAAGGGAGCATAGAGAGGAAAATGATTCTGACAGAGGGCATGATCGGGATCGGTTGGCCAAGGATCGAGATCGTCCCAGGAGACATACTCATCGGAGAGCCAGGTCATCATCCTCAGGAGAGAGTGAGCAGAGTTATCATCGCAAGCGCCAAAGGGGCACAGTTCGGCTGCATGGCCTAAACCGAGAACATAGAGAGTTGAACCCAGAGGAGAGGGGCCAAAAGCTGATCGTAAGTCAGAATTTCGATGCGATGGGAGAACCGGAAGGAGACAGGGACATACTCATACAGAGTTTGACCCGGGAAGTTCAGAATAATCGTCGACAGATGGATGCTTTGGTCAGGCGATACGGGCGTAATGAATTATCGGATGACGAGACCGAAAGCCCTTTCACCAATGAAGTTCTAAGGACACCCTTCCCAGAGAGATTCAGAATGCCTCACGTAGAACAATTCAAAAAGGATACTGATCCGAAGGAACACATCAGAAGGTATAAGAGTGCCATGGCCCAGTATGTCTACAATGACGCCTTGATGTGTTTAAATTTCCCCTAAACTCTCGGGGATTTAGGCTCCAGGTGGTTCGGTAGGTTACCAGCAGCGAGTATGAGCAATTTCAGCGAGCTGAGTAAAGCCTTCTCAAGGTAATTCCTTGGAAATGTACATAGGAAGAAGTCAGTGGCCCACTTGTCCCAGCTAAAACAGGGAAAAGATGAGTCACTGAAAAAATATTTAGGTAGGTTCGGTCAGGAAGTGTCCGAAATTGGAAGTGCAAATGACAAAGCCATAATTGCCGTGTTCATCAACAACCTTCAGAACGGCCAATTGTCCTTTGACCTCCGAAGAGCCCGACTAACCAGTTATGCCGATATGATGGACATGGCCGGGGGATACGCCCTAGCTGAGGAGGAGGAAGTTGCCACGGGAGGTTATTTCGTACATGGCGGTCGCCCAGAAGGATCTAAAACCAAAGACCAAGCAAAGGCGCTCGATACCAAAGGTGACAAACAGAAGAATAAGGCGCGGGATGGTCGGGATGGACGTCGAGCATATGACCCAAAAATCGATCAACCGCGATAGAGGTTCCAGGGCAGATATACAAACTATACCCCGTTGAAAAAAGATCAGGAGGAAATTTTGGCAATCCTAGAAGAAAAGAACATGTCTAAAGAACCGCCAAAGCAATCCATGTATGCTCGGAGGGACACCACCAAATATTGCAGGTTCCATAAGGAGAATGGGCACGATAAATCTAAGTGCTTCCAGCTAAGGGACCACATTGAAACCCTCATCAGGGAAGGACATTTGAAAGACATCGTCTTAAAAAAGGCTGACAGGGCGAACGGACAGAAGGATAGCTGACAGGACGGACGGGCAAGAAAGCCTAGTCTCAAGAAAGCTAAGGATGAAAGAGCAATCAACACTATCTTCGGGGGACCAGCGACTGGCAAGAGTAATAGGGAAAGGACCCAGGAAATCCGGGAGGCCGTGGAAGCACGGAGAGACCTGGACGTCAATTCTGTTGAACCTGACCCGAAGAGAATCAAGGAAGGCTGGGACCCAATCATATTCACATAAGCCGATTCACATGGAGTTGATGTTAGGCCAAACGACGCACTGGTGATCAGCGCACAGATTGGTCATAGAGAGGTTCATCGGATTTTGATTGACAATGAAAGCTCAGCAGATATTCTAAGTGCAGAAGTGTATGACTAGCTGAGGCTAGATAGGAAAGACCTACAACCATTTCCCACACCCCTTAGAGGATTTGGAGGATTCGAAGTAAGGTCACTTGGCACGGTGAAGTTACCCGTGAAGGTCGGGCAGGCTCCTTGCCAAAAAACAGTGCTACTTGACTTTGTGGTGGTAGATACAGAAAATTGGCCATACAACGCCTTATTGGGCCGACCATTCTTGAATAAAGCCTAAGCAGTGACCGCAACCTATGCCCTCATGATGAAATTCCCGACAGAATATGGGGTAGTAGTGATCAAGGGGTCACAAGAAATGGCCCGAAGGGCAAATTTGTCAGTGTATAAAGATAGGGAAGTACACCAGGTATACGCGGTTACAGCCGAGCGAGAGGCTGGTGAACTTGAAGAGCGGGCAGAGGTGCCGAGAGAATTTGAGTTGGATCCCAGAGAGGAACCCGAGGCCAAGAAAAATGAGCCGCCGATGAAGTGGCACTGGATCCAAAAGACCCAAGTAGGACAATCAAGGTAGGGGCAAGTTTAAATGTACATGTCAAAGCCCAGCTTGTCACACTACTGAGAGAGTACAAGGATGTTTTCGCTTGGAGCCACGAAGATATGTTGGGGATAGACCCGAAAGTGATATCACATGGTCTCTCCATCAACCCAGAGTTCCGCCCGGTAAAACAGCCTGGTAAAACAGAAAAGGCGGTTGTTCAACCCCAAAAGGAGTACAGCTATTAAAAATGAAGCAAAAAAGTTACTTACCGCAGGATCGATAAGGGAAGTCAAGTACCCGGAATGGGTGGCCAATGTGGTGCTGGTAAAGAAAAAGAACAACCAGTGGAGGATGTGTGTGGATTTTACGGATTTAAACAAGGCCTGCCCGAAGGACAGCTTCCCACTACCAAGGATCAACCAACTAGTGAACGCAACAGCAGGGCACGAACTATTAAGCTTCATGGACGCTTATTCGAGGTACAATCATATCCGAATAAGTAAAGCCAACGAAGAGAAAACGGCATTCACCACAGACCAGAGGTTGTATTGCTATAAGGTGATGCCATTCGGATTGAAGAATGCCGGCGCAACGTACCAGAGGTTAGTGAACAGGATGTTCGCTCGGCAGATTGGGAAGAACATGGAGGTCTATGTAGACGACATGCTGACCAAAAGTGTTACGGCAGAGTGGCACGCGAAAGATCTAAAAGAAACCTTTAAAGTTCTAAGAAGGTATAAAATGAAACTTAACCCGAACAAATGCGTGTTTGGGGTACCATCAGGTAGGTTTCTCGGCTTCCAGGTGCATCAGAGGGGAATCGAAGTGAACCCCGAGAAGATCAAAGCATTAGAAGAGATGGCTTCGCCAAGAACGCTGAAGGACGTACAGAGGCTGACGGGATGTCTCGCATCGCTTAACCGATTTATAGCAAAATCAACAGACAGATGCGCCCCGTTTTTTAAAACAATAAAGAAAGGAAAAGGGCTCAAGTGGAACAAAGAATGTGAAGCAGCCTTCCAGAAGTTGAAAGATTACTTAGGGCGTAGTTGGAGAGACATTATACCTATACCTCTCGGTCACAGAAGTGGCAACAAGCTCGGTGTTGATCCGAATGGAGGAAGGAATACAGAGACCAGTGTATTACACCAGCAAGGCGTTGCTGCCCTCAGAGACAAGGTATTAACCTGCAGAAAAGATAGCGCTAGCCTTGATCACGGCAGCCAGGAAGCTAAGGTCGTATTTCCAAGCGCATGCAATAGAGGTGTACACCGATTGTCCGCTGAAGCTCATCTTGCAAAAGCCAGAACTGTCAGGTAGGCTAACTAAATGGGCGGTGGAGTTGAGCGAATTCGACATCAAGTACACCCCAAAAGCCGCAGTCAAGGGTCAGGCAGTGTCAGATTTTATAGTGGAATTCACTAAGCCAGATGCCGAAGTGAGAAGAATAATGGAAGGAAAAAAGGAGAATAGTTTTCGATGGAGGTTGCATGTAGATGGATCATCAAACACCCATGGCAGCGGGGCCGGGATAGTCATAACAACCCCGGAGGGAGACACTGTAGAGTGCGCCATAAGGTTCGACTTCAAAGCAACCAACAACCAAGCAGAATATAAAGCTTTGTTGGCTGGCTTGAGGGTCTGTATAGCGTTAGGAGCAAATGAGTTGGAGATTTATAGTGATTCGCAAGTTATGGTTAACCAGGTATTGGATGAATACCAGGCGAGGAAGGAGCACATGATAGCTTACCTAGACATTGCAAAGAAACTGCTCAGAAAATTCAAGATGTACAAGATCTGTCAGATCCCTCCGGAAGAAAACGAGAAAGCAGACGCTTTGTCTAAATTAGCTTCAGCCACCATGAGTATCAGGTCCAAAGCGATACTGGTGGCGCACCTGACTAGGCCGAGTACAGCAGAATCTGAGGAAGTCATGGTGTCGGAGATCCGACCAGTTCAAAGCGAATGGACCACACAACTCAGAAAGTATTTGGAGGAAAACATTTTACCCGAGGATACTGTGGAAGCAAAACGCGTTAAGTACAGGTCAACCCGGTACACAATTTTGAGAGGTGAATTGTACAGAAGAGGGTTCTCAAAGGTGCTGCAAAGGTGTATCGCTGGCGAAGAAACCAAAAAGATCCTAAAGGATGTTCACAGTGGAGTATGCTGGAACCATACTGGGGGTAAGAGTCTGGCGCATAAAGTGCTTAGGCAAGGATTCAATTGGCCAACTTTGTTTACAGAGCCACAACGGTTCGCGGAGAGCTGTGAGACATGCCAGAGAATAGCAAACGATATTCGGCAACCCCCGGAGTTGCTCAGAAACTTAACTTCACCTTGGCCTTTTGCCATGTGGGGCCTCGACCTGATAGGACCAATGCCCACTGGAACAAAGGGGGGTGCGAAGCATACTATTGTGGCAGTAGACTACTTTACTAAATGGGCGGAAGCAGAAGCTCTTGTGCACATCACTGAGGCAAACACCACCAGCTTTGTCAGAAAGAACATAATATATAGGTTTGGAATCCCGAACATCATCATAACAGACAATGGGACCCAATTCAACAACAGCAAGTTCAGAAAAATGTGCGAAGAGTATAAGATCGCGAACTACTATGCGTCACCTGCTTATCCTCAAACCAATGGCCAGACCGAAGCTGTGAACAAGGTGATCAAGCACACACTGAAAGCAAAGTTGGAAGCCAAGAAAGGCAGCTGGGCGGACAAGCTACCAGAGGTGCTATGGGCATATCGAACAACGGTAAGGTCATCCACAGGGGAGACTCCTTTTGCGTTAGCATTTGGGACAGAGGCCATTATCCCAGCAGAAATAAGTTTTACATCACCCAAGGTACTACTATACAGCCCCGAGCACAATGTTAACATGCTACAGCAAAACCTAGACGAGCTTGAAGAAGTCAGGGATGCAGCGCAAGTGCGAAACGCCGTATACCAGCAAAGGGCTGCGAGGTACTATAATTCCCATGTTCGCGTGCGTAGATTCCAGCTTGGAGATTTAGTGCTAAGAAGAGGGTCCCCGAACACCAAGGACGGGTCGGCAGGATCCCTCGTCGATAAATGGGAGGGACCTTATATCGTCAAGGGAGTCGCGGGGCACGGGGCGTACATAACAGCCCGATTAGGGGGGAGCCTAGTGCCTCGACCATGCAATGCCCAGTACCTCAAGATTTTCTACCCCTAAGGAACTCATCTCTATGTTTATGTTAATTCAGTTTGTTTCTTGTCCCATTTTAGCTTTACATCAATTGTTTCATATTCTTTGATTTTCTAATAAAATTCATTTGCCAATAAAGAGGTTATTCATTGAAGTCGATGAGTCTCGTGATCAAAGGTATTCCATAGCCGGTGAACAAACAACAGCCACTTAATAGTTGGCCAAACAAGCGCAAAAAAGAATTCGGGCGCTACAAAGCCGCGAGAGAGTGGACGAGTAGTGCTTGAAGGGCAAAGAAGCTAAAGTAGCACGCCCGCCTAGTTAAGATAGTGCAAACGCGCTTCTTAGCAAAAAGGCAAAACTGAGGCACCAGGGTAACTGGAAAATTGCTCGGAGCGCCGCCAGAAAAACTGGTGAGATGCGCAGCTGTGTTGACCGGTACAGAGTACCCTAACGATTCGGCAAAACCTTGCACAGACAAAACCGGGAGACGTCCTAGGTGACTTGTGTAAGGACCTCAACGTATGGTCGGGGTGAGCCTCGACGTAACGTCTAGGTAAAACCTAAATAGGTTAAAAAGAAAAATGCCAGTTGAATAAGATACTCGGCCACATTAGTTACCAGTTTAATAAGATACTCGGCTAAGATCGGTTAGTTGCCAGTTAAATAAGATACTTGGCTAAATTAATTGCCAGTTAAATAAGATACTTGGCTAGACTGGCTAAGCGACCAGTTAAGAAAGCACTCGAAAATAAGAAAGCAGAACGGTAAGAATGAAAATTCATATATGTAAGGATAATACAAAGAATCGTTACAAAAATACAGAAGAAAAATCAAGAAGATGGTGCTGGGGGTTGTGAGCTGCTCCCACTCGGGTCAGGCTCCATCACGTACTCGCTGATGAGGCTATCTTCAGAAGGCCACACAATCACATCTTCTTCATCATCGTCATCCATCCAGACGCTATAGTCCATCCCAGGGACGGGACCAACATCAGGATTCTCACCATCGATCCCCACTTTCTGACAAGCGTGAAAAGTAGAGAAGGAATCGGTGGTGGGAACCTCCAGATGCATGGGATGTGGCACTTTACCTTTACTTCGGTAATGTAAGGATTCCCGTTGTTTTTAATTGGCTTATTTCGTGATCAAACCACATATGTGGGGGTTCTTTGTAAGGGTAGCCTAAGTATTGGTCTTATTGTTCGAAGCCCTTTGAAGACCTCGTGTTGATAAGCACCGAAGGTAAATTTCTATGTGCTTACTTTTCTTTGAAGAGATTAGTTGCACACACACACTAAACATTCATTGCATATGTGTGCATTCTCTTCGTTTGTCACAATTCACACTTGCACTTATTTATTATATTTTGTTGTGTGTAATTGTGTCTTGTTGTTGTGTAATTCGTTTCCCGATAACTTTCGGAAACGTCCGCGCATGCACGAGAATGTGCTTGGTTTAGCGCGAGGACCGCCTATGGAGAATGCCCTTGGCTTCTCCTTGGTTTTCACCTATCTAGGTGATCGGCGGTTATGATCGGCGGCCTGGCCGCCGAATGAAACCGCCGTTTCAGTCCAGATTGGTCTGAAGCATTTCTGCGGTTAAGATCGGCGGTCACGACCGCCGTTCGAAACCGCCGTTTCAAGACCTGATTGATTTATCTCTCAGTCTAATTCGGCGGTTGAAACGGCGGGCATGAAACCGCCGTTCGAAACCGCCATTCATACCTGGTTGATTTTGATCTCTCTGTTCTGTTTCGGCGGTTGGGATCGGCGGTCACGAAACCACCGAATGAACCGCCGTTTTTGCTCTGTTCTTCACAAGCTCATTTCGGCGGTCATGAACGGCGGCCTGGCCGCCGATTGAAACCGCCGATTGGCGCGTTTCTTTGAAACTTACTTAAACGACCTCACTTTGTTTGGGCCCCCTATATATATGCCACTTTGACTTTAGGTCAATTAAGAGAGTTCATATTCAGAATTCATACTTAGGATATTTTTCAAAGAGAAGAAAAATTCCAAGAACTCCATTCTTGATTCTCAAACACTTTTTCATGATCATCAATCATCACCTAGCATCATCTTAGATCATCTAGATGTCATCTAGCATGGAATCTTCATCATACTTTGCTTGGTAAGCTTTTCACTAGTATCTTACATGTTTTGTGTTTCTCTTATCTAGCAATCTCAATTAATTACTTGTTTGTTATTTTGTATGCTTTAGATACAATATTGAGATGAGTATGATGTATGTTTGAGATTTTATATTGTGCTTGCATATTAGGTTTTGTGCTTAATATTGATTAGCTAAACTAATTGACATGTCATTTAGTTTTGATATCTAGGATTGCTCTTAATTGAATATTAATCATCTTAGATAAGCATATAGGGTTTCCCTTGCTCTATGTTGCATTTTGGATATTCACATATATTCACTTAGGGTTGTATTCTCTTCATAGAGAAAGTAAGTCTTGTGTGTAGCATCCAGGATTAGGTTGCTTAGAACGCAAGCAAATTGGACTAGGTTCACTCATACCGGGATTAGGTAGGTGTGTGATTACTTCAGGGATTAGGTTGTAATCGTTTGCACATTTAGTGGATTCGAGGTTCGAGTGTGGCTTACTTACATAGCCCGTGGTTTTTCCCGTGAGGGTTTCCACGTAAAAACCAAGTGTTGTTTTAATTTCCGCACCATATTACACTTGCTTGTTTATATTATCTTGAGGGCATTTTCGTAATTTTGACTAACACGAAAAATTGGGTAAAAAGCGTAAAATCTATTCACCCCCCCTCTAGATAGCTTTATACACACCGTGCTATAATTTGTTTCAATTGGTATCAGAGCGAGTTCCTAGACATACATAGGTGATCCTTGCTTATTTTGGTGTGTTTTGCATTTTGTGTGATTTTTGATCATTCATACATTTGCATTCATTTCATTCATTCATAAACACTATGAGTGGAAACGGTGGAAATGGTGGTGGCCACGAAGGAGCTTCTAGCACAAGGCCTCCACTTCTTACCGGATTGAACTATTCCCAATGGAAAGGGAAGATGGAATCCTACATATGCCAAATTCATGACCGTGCATGGATGGCGGTGGAAGACGGATATGATCTCCCTATGATGACTCCCGAGGGTGGAGGACAAGATGTTTTGAAGCCTAAGGCGCAATGGAACGCGCAAGAGTTTGAGGCTTCTAAGTGGAATAGGAAGGCTATGCATGCCATTATGTGTGCTATGGATGAGAATCAGTACAAGCTTATTCAGAATACTCAGATTGCCAAAGTGGCATGGGACATCCTTCTAGTTGCACATGAGGGAACCGAGGTGGTGAAGGAGTCCAAGCTTCAAGTCCTCCAAACTCAGTTTGAGCTACTAAGGATGGGAGAGGATGAATGCTTCAATGACTTCGAAATCAAATTGATGGACATTGTAAATCAAAGCCATCAACTCGGAGACCCGTATTCGGATAGGAGAGTCAAGCAAAAAATTATGAGATCTCTCCCCGATAGGTTTGAATCCAAGGTGACGGCCATAGAAGAAAATAGTGGCTACATGGATATGAAGCCAAGTGAGGTGATTGGGCGTCTCCTTGCATATGAGTCTAGGAAGGCTCCTAGCATCACTACTCCTCCTAAGAAGTCTAAAGGAATAGCTTTGAAAGCATCTAAGGATGCGAAGGAGGCAAAGCATGAATCGGATGAAGACCTTGCCTTATTTGTGAAAAGGTTCAACAAGGTTATGGGGTTCAAGAAGAAGAAGGGATTTGGGTCAAGAGGACAAGATTTGAAGAAAAAGAGTTCCTTCAAGAAGTTTGAGCCTAGACAAGAGAGGACCGAAAGGAAAGGGGTCCGATGCTTTGAATGTGGTGGGATTGGTCACTTTGCCCCCGAATGTGCTAATCACAATGAAAAGAAGAAAAGCAAAGTGATGGCCGCCACTTGGAGTGGGAGTAGTGATGACTCCAATGAGGAAGATGAGTCTTCAAGTGAAGAAGAGCTCATGGCTAACCTCCTAGCTTTTGCCTCCTCACATAAGAGCAAAAGTGGTAGTGAGAAAGAGGAAATGAGTCAAGAGGAAAATGACTCAAGTGAAGAAGAAAGTGATTCCTCGTCTAACTCCATAAGTAGTTTTGTGGAGAAAAAGGTGCTTGCTAAATGCCATGCCGAGTTTAATGATTTAGCAATCAAGAGCACAAGAAAGATCAAGATGTTGAGAGAAGAAAATCTTGAGCTTGCATCTCATAATGACCTCTTAGGTGAACAAGTTGTAAAATTCAAGAAGATAGAAGATAAGCTAAGAGAGGAGTTAGCTTTATCTAGGAGGAATGAAGAAAGTCTAAAGAGTGAGCTTGAAGAAGTTAGAAATTCTATGACTAGGATGGATTCTAGCACCAAGAAGCTTGACCATATGCTTGGTGTTGGAAAGAGTCCATGTGACAAGAGGGGTCTTGGGTATGAAGATGACAAGAAGATCTCTACCTCTAACAAGACCGTGTTTGTCAAGAGCTTGAAGAGAGAAGAAACTTCATTTGTGCAAGCTCCTAGAAAGAAATTAGAAGTAGGACAATGCTCTAATGCACAAGTGAAGATGGGGCCAAGAAGGCAACCTCAAGCTCAACCCCCTAGGGTCCCTCAAGCCAACATTCCTCCTCAAATGGCTCACAAAGGAAAGAGACCTATCATGCAACCTCAAGCTAGGAAGCAACCAAGACCGGTTCAACAACGAAGAAGGATTGAACCCTTTCATCCACAAAGACAAGGACAAGGTATGATTCCTTATTATACTCCTATATGTCACTTTTGTGGATTTGATGGTCATATTAGACCACATTGCTTTCGATATATAAAAATGTGCAAAACTAGAAGCATGATAGAGAAGAAAAAGAAAAGAGCCATGATGCATGTTCCTAGGAATAATAATATTATTATGCATGATCCTAGGACATCTAGAGCCCATATACCAAAGACCACTAAGAAAACTAAGATTGTTTCTAGGTGGATTAGAAAGAATGAAATTGTTTGCCATGTTGCTCAAATAGCCTTGAAGGCAAATTCTTCTAATTTTTGGTATTTAGATAGTGGGTGCTCTAGGCACATGACGGGAAACAAGAGTTTCTTCGAGACTCTTGTTATGGAGGAAGGTGGATATGTCACTTTTGGTGATGGATCCAAAAAGAAAGTAGTAGGGAAAGGAACCATTTCCGTTCCCGGATTACCCTCCTTATCCGATGCTTTATTTTGTTGATGGCTTGAAAGCCAATTTAATAAGCATTTCACATCTAAGTGATGAAGGATATTCCGTCTTGTTTTGTAAAGATGATTGCTCGATCCTAAAGCCCGATGGACAAACCTTATTGAAAGGTATGAGATCTAGCGACAATTGCTATTGTCTTGAAGCTAGAATAGTCTCAAACAATGTGTCCATGGATGAGCAAATTGAGTTGTGGCATGAAAGACTTGGCCACATGAACTTTAGGGATCTACTGACCCTTGGAAAGTTTGAGTGTGTGCGTGGCCTCCCTAAGCTTGGGAAGAAAGCCAATGGTGTTTGTGGACCTTGCCAACAAGGAAAGCAAGCTAAAAGCATGCACAAAAAGGGTAAGTATCTCACCACCAAGGAGCCTCTTGAGCTTCTCCACATGGACCTCATGGGTCCCATGCAAACCGAAAGTTTGGGTGGAAAGAGATACATTTTTGTATGTGTTGATGATTTCTCTAGATTTACATGGACATACTTTCTTAGAGAAAAATCCGAAACTTTTGATAAGTTTAAAATGCTTTGTACTAAATTACAAAATGAAATGAAATCTAACATTAGAAGCATTAAACGGATTAGAAGTGACCATGGGAGAGAGTTTGAGAATGCCTCTTTTGAAAGCTTTTGTGATAGCTTAGGCATCTCCCATGAGTTTTCGGCTCCTAGGACACCTCAACAAAATGGAGTTGTTGAGAGGAAGAATAGGGTCCTCCAAGAGATGGCCCGAGTGATGTTGCTTAGCAACAATGTCCCTAGGAACCTATGGGCCGAAGCCATCAATACGGCTTGCTATATAGGAAATCGTGTGTTCCTAAGGCCCGGTTCTAGAAACACCTCCTATGAGCTATGGAAGGGTAGGAAGCCAAATGTTAGCTACTTCCACACATTTGGAAGCAAATGCTACATTTTAAATGACCGTGATCAACTTGGCAAGTTTGATGCTAAGAGTGATGAGGGTATCTTTATTGGCTACGCCTTGAATAGTAAAGCCTATAGAGTTTTCAACTTGAAGACTCGAACCATCATGGAATCATCAAATGTGGTCATTGATGATACTAGGCTCAAGTCTAATGACCATGAGGAGGAGGATGTTCTAGAGGATGACTCTCATTTGGAGAGGGTTGTGGTGACTCCCAATGTTGGGACATCTAATGAAGTCACACAACCCATTACTAGAGTTCCTCTCTTGGACTCTAAAGAACCCGCTCCATGGGTTAGGAAACCCCATGATAAAGAAGATATCATTGGAGAGGTAAATGAGGGTGTTAGGACTAGACGTCAACTTGCTAATCTTATTAGCTATACTTGCTACACCTCTCAAATTGAACCCAAAAAGGTTGAAGAAGCCTTACATGATGAATTTTGGGTTCTTGCCATGCAAGAAGAGCTAAACCAATTCGAAAGGAATGAGGTTTGGACTCTAGTTCCTAGGCCTAAGACCACTAATGTCATAGGCACTAAATGGATATTTAGGAACAAATCCGATGAGGATGGCAATATAGTGCGGAACAAGGCTAGACTTGTAGCACAAGGGTACTCTCAAATTGAGGGTATCGACTTTGAGGAGACATTTGCTCCCGTTGCTCGCTTAGAGTCCATTAGGCTTCTCTTGTCCATCTCTTGTGTGCACAAGTTCAAATTGCACCAAATGGACGTCAAGAGTGCCTTCCTCAATGGCTTCTTGCAAGAGGAAGTGTTTGTTGAACAACCCAAAGGGGTTTGTGGATGCACACCACCCCAACCATGTCTATCGCCTCAAGAAGGCACTATATGGGTTGAAACAAGCACCGAGGGCTTGGTATGAGCGCCTCACTCAATTTCTTGTTGACAATAACTACACAAGAGGTAGTGTTGACAAGACACTATTCATCAAGAGAGATAATGATGAGCTTTTCATAGCTCAAATATATGTTGATGACATAGTGTTTGGCTCCACCAACAACACCAAGGTCCAACAATTTGTTGATGTCATGTCTCATGAATTTGAGATGAGCCTTGTTGGTGAGCTTAGTTACTTCCTAGGTTTGCAAATTAGGCAACTAGACAATGGGATTTTCATAACCCAAGCCAAATATGCCAAAAACCTAGTGAAGAAGTTTGGTTTAGAAAATGCCAAACATTGTGATACACCCATGAGTACCACTTTGAAGCTAAGCACAGATGCTAGTGGTAAAAGTGTGGAACAAACGTTATATCGTGGCATGATAGGTAGCTTGCTTTATTTGACCGCAAGTAGGCCCGATATCTCCTTTAGTGTGGGTGTGTGTGCTAGGTACCAAGCGGATCCTAAGGAGTCCCATATCTCTTCCGTTAAGAGAATCATTCGCTATGTGAATGGGACATCCAACTATGGGATTTGGTACTCTTTTGACACTAATGCTAGTCTTGTAGGCTTTAGTGATGCGGATTGGGCAGGAAATTGTGATGATAGGAAGAGCACATCGGGCGGTTGCTTCTTTCTAGGCAACAACTTGGTGTCTTGGTTTTGCAAGAAGCAAAACTCGATTTCCTTGTCCACGGCCGAGGCCGAGTACATAGCCGCGGGGAGTGGATGCACACAACTCCTATGGATGAAGCAAATGCTAGTAGACTACGGATTCAACCAAGGTACTCTCACTCTCTTTTGTGATAACATGAGTGCTATTAATATTTCCAAGAATCCGGTGCAACATTCTAGGACTAAGCATATTGACATCCGCCATCACTTCATTAGAGAGCTTGTTGAAAATAAATGCATAGTACTTGAACATGTAGGTACAAATGATCAACTTGCGGACCTATTTACTAAACCCTTAGATGCTACTCGATTTAAAACTCTTAGTAGATCTATTGGGGTATGTCTTGTGGAGTGATATTCAATGATTGACCCCATATGGGGAACTCAAGCAAAGAGAGCTATTTTGCATTCTTGTATCTTGCAAAAAATTTGAAATATCTTATGCCTCTTCTTTTGATTGCTTGAGTAAGCTTGGTTGTACATATGTATATATGTTTTCAATTTCTATAAGTGTGAACCTTGCTTGTCTACAATCCATGTCATATTTATGTTCAAACATGCATTTTTGGACTAGGAGATTTACATAGGAAGTATGATGTGAATGACCTATAGTTATCTCCATGACATGATGATTCTTTTATAACATGCTTATGTCAAATGAAAAAGCATGAAATTCATATAACATGCTCACATGAAAAGCATGAATTGATGATTGCATATTCTTAAAATGCAAAACTTGTGTGAAAGCTTATGAGACTCAAAATGAATAAAGGATCTTGTATCCGTTCAAAGGAATTTATATTCCGAATGTCTCTCTTTCTTTATTGGTTGAACATGGCTACTATCATACGAATATCTTATCCGGAAAAATCAAATAGGGTGCAAAGTCGCTCATGCCATGTTTCGCTTATAAGGTTGGATATAGTTACTCTTAAATTGAAATCAATAATCTCTATATCTTTGCTTTTCTCATGACAATTGGTGAAATTGGTTTGAATTCTAATTAGAAACCTTTGTCATTTGCTTTGCCAAATACCATTGTTTTTGGACTTGAATGCTATATGTCTTGTATGCAAAGCATGTTGGATTCACACATTTTCTCAAAATAAATCTCCTTGTTTCTCTCAAATTGATTGAAGTGCATAAAGTGACTTATATGTATATGCAAATCTTGCATGCTTCTATCTCTCGTTGCTATGAGTGACCCGGTTGGGGACTACTCATTTGCCTATATCATGACAAAAAGGGGGAGTAGGATATGGTAAGGGGAGGTGTAAAATATAGAGGCTATTGTACACTTTGGGGAGAACATACATTGAGGGGGAGTAACCCGTTGAGGGGGAGCATTGCATTTATCATACATTGCATACATTTGGTAATGTTGTGCATAAATTCTAAAAATGCAAATGCTTGGTATTGTTCTCACATGATTAATCTCACACTTTTCTTGTATTAGAAATGTTCGAAACTCTTTTCAGGGATTGATTATTCTACAAGAGGATTGAAGACTTCAAGTTGCATTCTCTTATCTCTTTGTAATGTAGAATATCATTGTAGTCCCGTAGTTTCTAATTTTTTTGTGAGGAATCAATGTGAGTGATGGTTTTGTCACGAAATAGCCAAAGGGGGAGATTGTAAGGATTCCCGTTGTTTTTAATTGGCTTATTTCGTGATCAAACCACATATGTGGGGGTTCTTTGTAAGGGTAGCCTAAGTATCGGTCTTATTGTTCGAAGCCCTTTGAAGACCTCGTGTTGATAAGCACCGAAGGTAAATTTCTATGTGCTTACTTTTCTTTGAAGAGATTAGTTGCACACACACACTAAACATTCATTGCATATGTGTGCATTCTCTTCGTTTGTCACAATTCACACTTGCACTTATTTATTATATTTTGTTGTGTGTAATTGTGTCTTGTTGTTGTGTAATTCGTTTCCCGATAACTTTCGGAAACGTCCGCGCATGCACGAGAATGTGCTTGGTTTAGCGCGAGGACCGCCTATGGAGAATGCCCTTGGCTTCTCCTTGGTTTTCACCTATCTAGGTGATCGGCGGTTATGATCGGCGGCCTGGCCGCCGAATGAAACCGCCGTTTCAGTCCAGATTGGTCTGAAGCATTTCTACGGTTAAGATCGGCGGTCACGACCGCCGTTCGAAACCGCCGTTTCAAGACCTGATTGATTTATCTCTCAGTCTAATTCGGCGGTTGAAACGGCGGGCATGAAACCGCCGTTCATACCTGGTTGATTTTGATCTCTCTGTTCTGTTTCGGCGGTTGGGATCGGCGGTCACGAAACCGCCGAATGAACCGCCGTTTTTGCTCTGTTCTTCACGAGCTCATTTCGGCGGTCATGAACGGCGGCCTGGCCGCCGATTGAAACCGCCGATTGGCGCGTTTCTTTGAAACTTACTTAAACGACCTCACTTTGTTTTGGCCCCCTATATATATGCCACTTTGACTTTAGGTCAATCAAGAGAGTTCATATTCAGAATTCATACTTAGGATATTTTTCAAAGAGAAGAAAAATTCCAAGAACTCCATTCTTGATTCTCAAACACTTTTTCATGATCATCAATCATCATCTAGCATCATCTTAGATCATCTAGATGTCATCTAGCATGGAATCTTCATCATACTTTGCTTGGTAAGCTTTTCACTAATATCTTACATGTTTTGTGTTTCTCTTATCTAGCAATCTCAATTAATTACTTGTTTGTTATTTTGTATGCTTTAGATACAATATTGAGATGAGTATGATGTATGTTTGAGATTTTATATTGTGCTTGCATATTAGGTTTTGTGCTTAATATTGATTAGCTAAACTAATTGACATGTCATTTAGTTTTGATATCTAGGATTGCTCTTAATTGAATATTAACCATCTTAGATAAGCATATAGGGTTTCCCTTGCTCTATGTTGCATTTTGGATATTCACATATATTCACTTAGGGTTGTATTCTCTTCATAGAGAAAGTAAGTCTTGTGTGTAGCATCCGGGATTAGGTTGCTTAGAACGCAAGCAAATTGGACTAGGTTCACTCATACCGGGATTAGGTAGGTGTGTGATTACTTCAGGGATTAGGTTGTAATCGTTTGCACATTTAGTGGATTCGAGGTTCGAGTGTGGCTTACTTACATAGCCCGTGGTTTTTCCCGTGAGGGTTTCCACGTAAAAACCAAGTGTTGTTTTAATTTCCGCACCATATTACACTTGCTTGTTTATATTATCTTGAGGGCATTTTCGTAATTTTGACTAACACGAAAAATTGGGTAAAAAGCGTAAAATCTATTCACCCCCCTCTAGATAGCTTTATACACACCGTGCTATAATTTGTTTCAGGTAATATGCTCGCCACTCTTTCATCTGGATCCGAAGAGACTCCAGAGACGTATCCACATGCTTCTTGATCGAAAGGCTCCAGTTGGCCCTAGCCCGGTCAGTCGCCCTGCTCTTCATCTTGAAGAATTCTCCAGTCGAGACCATTCCTCGTTGGAACTCCCTAAGAAGCAAAGCATCATAGGCTGGAGATCGTTTAAAGCGGTCGACCCTCTGTATCTCCAACTCCAGCCTAGCTTCATTTGACAGAGATTTGATTGTTAAGGCCTGACGCTCCAAGTCTTCTATTCGGCGTTCATAAGAGGTTTTCGCGTCCTCAGCGGCCTGCTCGGCCTGGAGCAAAGCTTCTTGGGTGGATGACAACTGATCTTGCAGGGTTGTGGCATTCTCAGCAGCAAAAGACGCTTTCTGTTCAGCCTCTATCTAACGAGCCAGGCATTAATCTAGTAGCACCTGACTTGATCTAGCCCCCTATTGACAAGCTAACTTAGCCCGAGAGCGATGGTCCTCACTCTCCTTCAGTTGGGCTTCTAGCTGTCTTATTATTTCTGCCTGGGCTTCACTAGCCTGGCAAGCCCCGGACATTTCGGCCACCATCTGCAGCAAATCAACAGCAAACGGGGGTGAAGTAACAAAAAAAGAAGAAAAATATAAAGTTATTCATATAATCAAGGCGTTACTCACATAGGAAGCACTGTTGAAGAAGTTGCAGAGCCGGTCGGACACGGTTCCAGCCCTGAAGTGACTCCAATGATCCTCCCCAATATAGGCTCGGCCTGAAGCCATGGCTCTCAGCATAGTCTCGGGGGTAGGATCATCTGTCTGGGTCGAGGGGCCCAAACCACCCACGCAAGTTTCAGGGAGCCCGGCAGTCTAGGCCACCCGAGGAGAGCTAGCGGAGCTGCCAACATTGTCCTTGATCTGGTCCCGTGGAGGGGTCATACCCGTTTTTTCTCCCAACCTCTGCTCCTCCCTTATCACTTGAAGATGAATCAACATATGCAACAACTCGGGGAATCTTGGGGGTAGGGCGACCAGGAGAAAACGAGGCTTTTCTCTTTCCAGATTACCTCCCGTGAGAATTCAAGTCAGCCACAGGATCTTTAGAATCTGGATCGGGATGCCCCATTTCGACACCGCTGACCCCGGGAGGAGTAGGAATTGGCTCGGCAGGAGTCGGAGTCTCCGAAGCCGTCACACCCAAGTGTTCCCCAGCTGCTTCAGTACCCTGGAATGTAGCACTTGGCGTGTTTGCAGCAGAGCGGGGGGAGTTGTCTCCACGGGAGAAAGCCGCTGGCTCGGGCTCAGAAGCAGGCTTAGGGGAGTGCCCAGCCTTCTCTTTTCTCTTAGAAGAAGAAGGACCCGCTTGATTGTCCTGCCCAGCAGCGGTCCTACTTGCTCCAAAGCGGGTCCTACTTGCTCCAAAGCCGGTCCTACTTGCTCCAAAGCCCTCTGGATCGTCCACAGCCTCTGCTGAATATGCGGTCATTTCTTGACCATGGGTCTCCTCGGGCACATAATCGGGCACTCTCTCTTCATCATCTCCCTCAAGAGGATTCTCGGGAACACTCTCGTCAGAGTCACCCTCGGGAGGAGCTATCCCAGCATCTCGCTGGCGAAGAGTCACTCTTCGGCTCACCTCCACGATGCCTTTTATCCGGCGTGCCTGAGCATCGCAGACTATGCCTACGTCGAACACTTAAAAAAAAAAAAAAAAGGAAATGGAAGGTGTTTCCTCGAGTCAGTAAGCTGATTCAAAAGATAGAATTCAAGAATAACCAGGGAAAGCTTATAAAAATTTACGGCGTTTGCGGCATGTAGAAATCTGGGGAAAAAGGCGAGCTTTAATCATTTTCGCCTCGTTGAAGAGATAAGGTCTGCCCCTCTTTTCCAAAGGGCGAATGGCTGCCCGAGCCAAAGTCTTCATCTCCTCGTCGGTGAAAGCAGAAGTCATATGGTTCCATTGAGGCGAACAAAAGTATCGAGGAACCCTGCAAGTCACCCGAGTGCCATCAAGATCAAAACTAATTGATTGGCCCCATTTTTCTCCCACGAAGAACCAGCTGTTCTTCCAAAATTTATTTGAAGTAGGGAAGCCCCAAACGAACCCCTTCATCTTCTCGTCCGTGGTTGATTCGATTTCACTCTTAACCACTACGTCTTTAGGGAACCAGAGCTCGGGCTGGTTTGATTGAAGAAAATAAACCCCCGTCTTCCCCACGGGCCTCAGCGTGTAAAAGTGCCGGATTTCATGAGGTGTGGGAGGTGGCCACTTTATCCTATGCCACATGTGCCACATGCACATCAAAATCCGGTAGCTGTTTGGAGTTAGCTGCGCAAGGGCAAGCCGAGCCTCAGCCAAAAACCAGGTGATGAATGGCTGAAGGGGAAGAGTAACACCGCAAGTAAGCATCGCCCCATAGATTGCAACGTGGCCAGGTGGGGGGTTCCATGCAGCTTGACCGTCAGAAGGAACTAGCGAAACCATATTGCTGTCCAGGTCGAAGCGTCCCATATACTTTTTTATCTCTTCAGGGCCGACCACGTTCGACTCGACATCGTAGGCACATATCCGCTCGGCAGAGAAAGGGATGCGAGCGGCCCTATGCTCCTCTTCAATATCACTCTCAATTACCTTTTGGGTCCTGACTCGGCTCTCCAGGGGATCCTTTTTACGAGTACTCATCCTCTTCCCAACTCGTCTCCACGGCCGAGTATCAGCACGAATGGAAAAAGAAGAATCTGGCTGAGCTTCAGGCTGATAAGAGTCAGGCCGTGATGAATTCGAAGAAACTGAGGGAATCTCAGAAGTAGGAGGAACTTCAGAAGTAACAGGTCCTTCACGAAAAAGCCCCGAAACGTCGGCGTCTAAATATTGAGGTTGATCAGGAAAAAGGTCTCCTAGCAACCTGTGGACAACCGTGGCAAGAAAAACATCACCTTGTTCAATAGCAATCATACCAACAGTAAAAAGACGATTCCTAGCAGTAGGATCCATAAGAACTAACCTTGATATATCAGAAAACTGGAGCAACGCAAACTGCAGAGGAAATCTTCAGAAAAGGAGGAATGATCTTCAAGAAAAGATTCGGGTTTTGAGGTCGAGGATCTTGGCAAAAAACTAAGAAATGAGCGGCTAAACCTAGATAACTCAAAGAGAAGTAGCAGAGGCAAGTGAACTTTTTTCAGAAAGAAAAAAGAAAAATGGCAAGAGATTTTTTGCAGAGAAAAGAAAAGGACTTTCCCCACGAAGCGTCAAGCTAATATATATAGGCAGTACCGGTTTCAAAAAAAAAAATAAAAAATTCGAAACCCTAGAAAGGGTAGGTGAAGAAGCGGGAAAACAAAGAGGCAAGGGGAATGACGTGGGTTGCGTACGAATGAATAGAAAGGTCGTGTCCCATTAATGCCTCTTACCACGACCAAGCAAAAGGGGACAGATGGTAAACAGAGAAAGCCTTGAGCCGTTAGGAAGTCAGTGTGTCACCATCAAAACATTTCTGAATAGTGGGCGAATCAAGCATGTGCGGACATAATTGAGACACGTCAACAATACTTTGAATCAAACGAGGATATTGAAAACCAACATTAAATATGAAAGACGACAAATGAAAAAAAAAATCGTAAACAGGGGTTAAATATTTGCCCCGAGCAAACGGTATTCGGCTCAAATATTTAAGGGGGTATTGTTATAAGTAAAAATCGTCATAGAGGACACGTCACCCCCATGAAAAAGCCACATAAGCAGGAGCCAGGAAAAGTCAACTCGAAAGGGGGAAATCCTCCAAGTAACCCACTCGGCTGAAACCAAAGCAACCCGATCACAAACAAAGAGAACCAGCTCGGGCAACACCACCTACTCGGGCATACTCGGGCATACTTGGGAATCAATAAGAAGAGATGGTTGCGGAAACTCACTTCCCAAATACATGGAAGGAATCAGCAGTGAGCACCTCCACGATACGTAGCAGTGTAACCCTTCAGAGTTTAACAAGGAAACAAACAGGCAACCCGCGAATAAAGGAGAATGAATCCGTCCCAAACTCAGATTCAGCCAAAACAGGAAACATATCAGGCCCAAGAAGGAAACAGAATCTGACTAGGACTGGGAATCCGCTCAAGACTTGGGCGCCACGACACCAAACCCTAGCGGCATCCCCAAACCCTAGAAACAACATGTATAAATACTCTTTGTAACGCATAAGAGAGGGATCGATCGTTTTCGAGCATAAGAGAGACCAGAGCGAATTTTTGTAATCAATTTTTATAGTGGATTTTGGCTTCGTTGCTCAGGCAACAACCTGTGGACGTTTCTCCGATCATCAGAGTTTTACCACGTATTTCTTGCTCATTATTTACGGTATTAAGATTCAAACTATTATCACTCACAAACGTGACCTCAGATCATCAATCGAGTGTTGACGAAAAATCACCGTCAACAAAAATAAATAAAGTACATATCAGATTTAGTGGTAAAAAGAAAGACATATATTACATAAGGAATATTTACATAAACATTTCACATGATAACAAAAGAAAATTACAAGCAATACTTAATTGGTGTGGACATTTCCATCACCAGTTGAAGTGGTCACTTTATCAGTTGGATCATTTAGGAAATCAGAAACATCAAATTGGGTGATATCCATAAAATCTGAATTTTCCAGGAAGTTGGTTTCAAGATTCTTTTCTTTTCCCTTTTCTTTGATTGAAGCCTGGTAAAGCTCAATCAGATGTTTAGGTGTGCGGCATGTTCATGACTAATGGTTATGACATCCACATCTAAAACAAACGCTATCATCCTTCTTAGGCCCCTTTTGGATACTCTTTCCTTTATCTGGTTTGGCCTTATAAACATTCCACTTCTGGGGAGTGTTTTGATTATAACCACCCGGACCAAAATATCGATATGATCCTTCACGACCCCGTCCACGACCATGGCCACGGCCACGACCATGGCTAGGATCACGACCACGACCACGACCACGACCACAGCCATGACCACGACTACGGTAGGAACCGTGACCGCGACCGCTACCACGACCACGACCACGACCACGACCACGACCACGACCGTGAGTATGTCCTCCAATAGTGTTGGCATTCACTTCTGGGAATGATGTAGAGCCGGTCGGGCGTAATTCATGATTCTTTATTAAGAGTTCATTATTTTTCTCTGCAACCAGGAGACATGAGATTAGTTCTGAATACTTTGAGAATCGCCGTTCTCGATACTGTTGTTGTAATATCATGTTAAAGGCATGAAAGGTTGTAAATGTTTTTTCTAACATATCATTTTCTGTTACTTCCTGACCACACAATTTCAGCTGTGTAGTGATTTTGAATAATGCAGAATTATATTCAGAGACTGATTAAAAGTCTTGGAAGCGTAAATGTTGCCATTGATATCTAGCATTTGGTAACGCAACATCAGGTTGGTTATGAAATCGGTCTTTCAGTTCTTGCCATAGAACATCTGGTTCCGTGACAGTTAGGTATTGGGCCTTTAGATCCTCATGTAGGTGGTGACGGATAATAACCATGGCTGTTTATTTGTCTTGTTCAAATGCATCAACCGCATTTTCAATAGTGTAATACAAGCTTTCTAATTTTAGGAGTAATTTGACATCAATCACCTGGGACATGTAATGTTCTCCTGACACTTCTAGTGCAGCAAATTTCAAACTTGCAAGCTTTGGCATTGTTATAGCTTCTGGTTATCTAAAAATTACAATCGGAGTCAGAACTTCTGGTCTGATAAAAATTCGAGGAATTTAAATATTTGTTTGTAAGTAAATAAATCTAGAACTTCAGGTTTCGGTAATGATAAATAAATCCATGAACTCCAGGTTCTGGATGGGTGACCAAATTGTTTAAATAAAAATTGCATAAAAGTAAATAAAGTGCGAGAAAGTAAATTGCATAAAAATAAAATGCGAGAAAGTAAATTCAGAATTGCAGGTCCTGGTATTAATAAATAAAAGTCTAGAAGCTTCAGGTTCTAGTAATAATAAATTCAGAACTTCAGGTTCCAGTGGTAATAAATTCATAAGCTTCAGGCTTTAGTAATAATAAATTCAGAACTTCAGGTTCTGGAAATAACAGCATCGTGCTGATAACGTGTTATAAATTAAATTGAAATGATAGATAATATAATAGAAACAAAATGAGAGAATAATAACATGATAAAGTGAATAATTAATGAGAGAGAAATAAAATAAAGTAAGAGATGAAACAAGAGAGATAGGCGAGAGAGTATTGCCTTTTTATTGATTTTGAGTGAAAGTATATTAGTTAAACAACAACTTAAAATATTTACAATGAAAGCCATATATATAGGCAAGAAAGAGAGGGGTGGTTATTGTAATATTCCGCTATTTAACCATGAAGCAAAACAAAAACAAGCTTCCACGTGTGTTGGCTTATTCAAGAAGCTAAGGAAAAAATATATGGTGGAAAGCCACCCACTTGTAGCACATGTGTTGTGACACATGTATTGTAACAATTATATATATCTCATGGACTAATTCTGCTTTCCACATATTATATATATATATTAGTGGCCGAATTCCTTTTACAATATATTTAGGGTTTCCGAATTCTATGATAGGTCATCCAGAAGGTGGCTGAAATCCTCTTTTCAAGGGGATTTGTGTTTCACCAAAATACCTATCAAGCTTAGAATCCTAACTGTAATCCATCTCTTTAGTGTTTTATTCTTTTATGACTATATCGAAGACTTCCTTATTTGATTAAATAAATAAATCATTTTTATTTATCTACTTAGCAAATAAAGTCTTTGATTCTTATTATACTACCAACAATAATATACTACTAAGAAACATATTTCCTAGTCAGAAAAAGATTTTGATTATTAATTAAATAATTAATTAATTTCCATTTAATTAAATAATAAAATTAAATAATATTTTAGACTATTACTATAGTCTTGCCGCCCAAGTAGCATACATGGGCCTTATATTGTTTTCCATTTTATTTAATCCATTAGACTTTAAATAAAAAGCCCACATGTGAACTAGACCCATTCTTACTAAAAGAAACAAGCCCACATGTCTTTCATTAATATATTAATATAATTAAAAAGCCTATTAAACAAATAATGTGCAAATTATATTCTTAATATATTAAATACAATTCTAGATGGACACATAATCAATCCGGTAGAATATATCAAGTGATCCATGCAAGTCCATGTGGATTGGGGATCCTGGCGGGCTATCTAAATTTAAGTTTCAATAGACATAACCTAATCACAATCAACAAATGATTAACTTAGGTTCACTCTATTAATTTTAGTTCATTCCACTAAAGAACTAAAATTGCACTCTTAAATAAAGGTAGAATAAGTAAATGTTTCTCATTCATACCCTAGACAATCTTATTGGAGATAGTGAATCCTCGTGAAGAATATCAGTAATCGCCAAGAGCTCATAGATCGCCTATAGCTTTTCAAGTTACCATATTTACTCATATTACCACATTTCGAACTTGGATATTTTGACTTGCCCAGAAGCCATGTTTCAATAGAAACTATTGAAAACTTAACGTTAAGATTTAATATCCAAAACCTCAAAACATCTATATGATGATATTCTACTCTCATTTAATAAATGGAGCCACGATGTCCATATCTATAAATGAAGTCCTCTATCAATTAACCAATGATTACCACCAAACTATCGAGGACAGACTATGCTATATAATCGTACTCATTGATAGCTCAAATGATAACTCAAATGATAACACTTGCAACCATAAGTCCATCATTTATCTTAGGATTAAGATGGATTTTCCGATTGTCCTCATAATGAAAAGACTTTTATCTACTGACGGTTCTAGATAAAGTATTTTATTGTGATCCTATTCAATGCACCTAGTGCACTAGATTCTTTTACTCAAAGCCACTTTGATGATTTTAGACTCACCATACCACATTTGATCTCACTCAAATGCTAGCAAAAGAATCTACAACTTTAACAAGATAAAGGTGCCAACATTTACCTTAAGTTGTGAATATTATTCAAGACTAACTAAAGAATTGTGTCTACCTCATACATATCCAGATGTACGAACAATTCTTCTACTCTCATAGTCTTTTGACCTTATGATTATTTACTTTTAACAATTATAATAATTAAACTATAAATGCTATAACTCTTGTTAAACCAAAAATCACTTTATTAATATGAAAAGATTGTCAAAAACTTATTACACCCTTGCTATCAAGCATAATCCTAACAACTTACTATTTTATTCTCTTTGTAGGGTTTTAAATTCGCTTTGGTTATGCGGTAGCAGGTCACAGCTCTGAAGAAGGCCAACCTTGCACTTCAGGCTAAGTTGGAGGAGGCCAGGGATGATCTAGCCTGTGCTGAGGAAAGTGTAACTTCCCTGGTCCAATCTGCCACTAAGTTTGAAACCGGTAGGCAGGCTGCCTTGGTGGAGCTAGAGCGGATGAAGCGTGCCTATGACACAGAGACAATCAAGTCAGCACGCCGCCATGTTGAGAGGGAAACTGTGAAGGCAGAGAAAGCTGTCCTCCTGGATGAAAACAAATTTCTACGGGGCTCTATGAGTATCGTGGAATCCAAAGTGGATTCCTCTTTCATGGATGGGTACTTCACTGCCTCATACGAGGTCGCCAAGGCTATGCCTGTATGGAAAAACACGTGCACGCAGCGGAAGCGAGAAATTAGGTTTAGTATAGTTTAAAATTTTTCCTTAAGATGAACCTTAACCCCTTAATTAATTAACATATAACTAAAAGTTGTAGGGAAAAATACGTGCACGCAGCGGAAGCGAGACTAAAAAATGTTTAGTATAGTTTAATTTTTTTTTCACAATTTGAACCTTAACCCTCTAATTAATTAACATATAATACTAAAGATATCATACCTTTGTCGCGTGATCCGATTGACATTGCGTCGATGGTAATCCGTAAGATCTTCCAATCCAATCATGAACGTGAATCACCTAAGAGCGTGATCTCCCTTCTCTTTGAATTGTGTACTTGATGATGGATTAACAAAACTTTTTCTTTTTCGTTAGTCACAACAAGTTCCAAGAGACAACAAAGAATGTTCCGGTCACTTTTGAATTCACAATCTTTAGATCGAAACTCGCGTGAACCTTATTCGAAATTGTGCACAAAACCTTTTGATGTAAAAGTAACTAGTGCACTATCGAAATAAGAACAAACTTTTCTCTCTATTCCTCTTGGCCGAAAATCACACTAGTCTAAGAGTTGGATTCTATTTTTCTCTAGCAAAAGAAAAAACTCTCAAGTCCAAGACATTAGGGTTTCCGAATATATTATGTATATATATATAGTGCGATTTCCTTGCACAGTATATTAAATATATATATCTTGCGTAGGCTGGCTTCTTTAAAGTCCAGATACCGGGCTCCTCCGACGATTTTTGATGATTAATGTTCTCTTTTGGAATTGTCGTGGGATCCGGGGCGAGCCCACGAGGCGGGTTCTTAGAGAGTTGTGTCGTTTACATAGTCCTACTTTGGTTTGTATTGCAGAGCCTATGGTTGATTTTTCCTCTATCTCTTTAGGTTTCTGGTCTTCGCTCAGTCTTCGTCTGGTGGGCATGAACGATAGGGGTGGGTTGATTCCGACTATTTGGGTTTTCGCTTGTGCTTCATTTCCTGAGACTCGGATAGTTCAATGTCATGATCAACATCTTACTGTTTCGCTCTCGATTGGTTCTCAGTTCCACTGGTACACTTTTGTTTATGCGAGCACTTCTACAGTGGTTGGTAGGTCTCTTTGGCAGTCTCTTCGTGATATGGTTAGTTTGGTTTCTTCTTCCTGGTGTGTTATTGGGGATTTAATGCGGTTCTGGGTGCTCATGAGGCTTTGGGTTCTCGTTCTCCTGCCCATGGTTCTTGTGAGGATTTCAGGTTGATGATTGAGGATTGTGATTTGGTTGGCATTCGTTCTCAGGGCGGCCGTTTCACTTGGGTTAGAGGTCGCAGTAACTGTACTAGAGTTGAGAGACGATTAGATAGAGTTTTGGTTTCAGATGGTTGCATTTCCTGTTGGCGGGAAATTTCGTGTGTGGCTCTTCCCCGTATCTGTTCAGATCACTGTCCGTTGTTGGTTTGGTTGTCAGATTTTGAGGTTTCTAGTCATAGGCCGTTTCGATTTCAGAGCATGTGGTTAGAGCATCCTGATTTTATAGCTATTGTTCGTAGGATTTGGAGCTCTCCTATTATGGGCAGGCCTCCTAAGGTTGTTATCTATAAGTTGAGAAGCTTGAAGAAGGCTCTCAAGTCTTGGAATTGGGAGGTTTTTGGGGATATGAACTCTGCCATTGCTGGGAAGTGTGCGGAGCTTCAGTCTATTCAGCTGGATTTGTCTAACCGGGGTTTTTCAGATGATCTTTTTATGGCTGAGGCGAGTGTTCATTCTGAGCTTGATGTGTTGTTTCGCAGACAGGAGTGCTTTTTTCGAGATCGATATAGAGTTAAGTGGCTTCGTGATGGGGATCGGAACACATCTTTCTTTCATGCCTCTATCAAACGTAAGCAATATCGTAACGTTATATCAACCCTTTCAATTAATGGGGTTCTCTCGGAGGATCGGCATACCATCAGGGATCATATCATTAGTTATTATTCTAACCTCTTTTCCTCTGATGCTTCTCGAGTTGGGAAAGATTTATCTATTGTAGATGATGTGATTCCTTCCTTGGTAACTGCCGTAGAGAATGCTTTCTTGACTAGCATTCCTTTTGCAGATGATATTCACGATGCAGTCTTTGCTATGGATGCTGCTTCTGCCCCTAGGCCAGATGGATTTTCTGGTAGATTTTATCAAAGATGTTGGGATGTTATAGGTAGTGATGTGGTCCTCGCTGTTCAGGATTTTTTCATCACTGGCGTTATTTTCCCGGGTTTCAATTCCAGCTTCATTGTTCTTCTTCCGAAGCTGAGGGAATCGATTTCGGTTGATCAGTTTCGACCGATTGTTCTTAGTAACTTTCTATTTAAAATTTCTTCGAAGATTTTGGCTGATCGTTTAGCTCAGGTTGCCTCCAGGATTATTTCTCCTCAGCAGTTCGGTTTCATTCGAGACCGGCATATCGAGGATTGTATTGCTTTGGCTTTTGACTGTGTGAATGTGTTGCAGAAGAAGTGCTATAGGGGTAACTTGGCCATGAAGATTGATATTCGTAAGGCTTTTGACACCCTGGAGTGGTCTTTCCTTTGTAGAGTGCTTCAGGCTTTTGGGTTTTCTTCTGTTTTGTGGATTGGATAGACGGCATCCTTCGTTCCTCTAGGTTTTCAGTTCTTTTGAATGGGGTCCCAGAGGGATATTTCTGTTGCTCAAGAGGGGTTCGTCAGGGAGATCCGCTCTCTCCGCTTTTGTTTGGTATTGCAGAGGACTTTCTTAGTAGATTATTGACGAGGTTGGTGGATTCTTCTCAAATTCTGCCGATTTCTTCCCCAAGGGGTTTTTTTAGCTCCAACTCATTTACTCTATGCAGATGATGTTCTGATCTTTTGCAGAGGCACTAAAAAGAATTTGAAACATATCATGGGTGCTTTGGGGATTATGGTGATATTTCAGGCCAGTTGGTTAACTAGGGTAAGTCTTCGATTTATTTCGGATCTTCTATCTCCCCCTCTCAGATTGGTAGTTTGTAATCTCTGGTTGGTATGCAGATTGGGCAGCTTTCGTTTTCTTATTTGGGAGTCCCTTTGTTTCGGGGTAAGCCTCGAAAAGCGGTGTTACGACCTATCGCGGATAAGATCTTGTCTAAATTCGCTAAATGGAAGGGCAAGTCCCTCTCTCTGGCCGGTCGTGCTACTTTGATCAAGTCGATCATCACCGGTTCATTTGTGCACTCTTTCATGATTTACAAGTGGCCTGCTTCTTTACTGTCTCTGATTAACCGCAAGTTGAGAAACTTTTTATGGACTGGTTCCTGTGAGGAGACTAAGTTGGTTCGGGTCGCTTGGGATCGTTGTTGTAGGCCTTACTCTCAGGGTGGTCTTGGCCTGAAAGATCTTGGGTTGTTGAATGACTCTCTGTTGCAGAAATTCACTTGGAAGTTTATGACCTCTGATGGTTTTGCTTTCACTTTTCTTCGGGAGAGGTATCTCAGGCATTTGCAGAAGCCTCGTGGAGGGTATGTCACCTCCTCGATTTGGTCTTCTCTTCGGACAAATTATAGTTCCCTTCTTAAGGAAGGTATATGGCTGATTGGCGAGAAC
The DNA here is from genome assembly GCA_008009225.1 of Acer yangbiense. Classification (NCBI taxonomy): domain Eukaryota; kingdom Viridiplantae; phylum Streptophyta; class Magnoliopsida; order Sapindales; family Sapindaceae; genus Acer; species Acer yangbiense. The sequence continues at coordinate 7,210,655 of CM017767.1, forward strand.
TCTCAGCGGGACTTTTGGCGGGATAATTGGTTAGGGGTTCCCATTTTGGAGCTTTTGGGGATTCCAGATTATTTAGCTAATCCGCTCCGGGCGAGGGTCTCGGATTTTATTCATGAGGGTAGATGGGTGCTGGACGATTCTTTCCGAGCGCGCTTCCCAGATCTGTGTTTTCGGATTGATCGGATTGCTATTTCTCCTATTGTGGATTCTCTGGTTTGGGCTAATTCTCGGGATGGTCGTGTTTCTTGCAAGGCTGCTTATTCCCAGTTTCTTCGTGATATTCCTCATGTTGTTTGGTGGAGAGATGTTTGGTCCTGTTTTATTCCCTCCTCTCACTCAGCTTTGACCTGGCGTCTGATGTTGAATAGGCTACCTACTGAGGATCGCCTTTGCAGGTCTGGGTTCCAGTTGGCTTCTCGTTGCAGTATTTGTGGGGTTAGTAGTGAATTTGCCGATCATCTTTTTCTTCATTGTCCCCTGGCGGTTTCTATTTGGGAGGCGGTTTTCTCGACGTTCCAGTGTCGTGTCTCTACCGATACTTGGCAATCCTTCTTCTTGCATGCCATGTCGATTCCCTTTAGTGAGCAGGTCAGGATTTTATGGAAAGCGGCTATCCATGCAGTGATATGGGAGGTGTGGACTGCCCGTAATCAGTGGTTTTTTGAAGGGAAGTCGGTGGACTTTAGATCAGTCCTTTCTTTGGTTTGGCGTGCGGTTTCAGAGGCTAATCGCCTGGAGATTGGTTGTATGCGTAATTGTATGGACGACCTTTTGATTCTTCGTCGTTTTGGTCTTCGGGGTCGCCCTTCTAAAGCCCCGGTGATCAAGAGTGTGGTTTGGTCGCCTCCGGCCTCTGGTTGGATCAAAGTGAATACAGATTGCGCTGCTATGGGCTCTCCGGGGGTTGGTGGTTGTGGTGGTATCTTTCGGAACTGTAGATCCTTTGTGAAGGGTTGCTTTGCTATTCCTCTTGGTCAAGTTTTCGCTTTTGAGGCTGAGCTTCTGGCAGCCTCATTGGCCATTAATTTTGCTTGGAAGTATGGGTGGCATCGAATCTGGCTTGAGAGCGATTCTTCTTATGTGGTTCATCTTCTTTCTTCTCGTTCTGACATGGTTCCTTGGAGGGTTCGTCAGGCATGGCAGCGCTGCATCTTCCAGATCTCGCATATGGATTTTCAGGTTTCCCATATTTTTATGGAGGGGAATCAGGTTGCAGATAAGCTTTCTAAGCATGCTTTGGAGCTTCAGGCTGATTCTTGGTGGTTCTCTGCCCCACCGTTCTGTTCTTCTTCCGTTGGCAATGACTGCATGGGTCGGGAGTCTTTTCGTTTTTCTTGATGTTTTCTTTTTCTTTTTGGTGTGGCCTGCGTGCCTCTTTTTGTTTGGGGTTGTTTTCCCCCCGGGTCTTTGCGCTTTGTTGCTTTTTATCTCTTTTTTCTTTTCTTTTATCTTTTATATATATGGATACTGTCTAGGGATTTTTCAGCATATGATCGCTTGTGATGCTTTTTTCCTTTAGATCAGTCCAATTTTATTAAAATATATATATATTATATATATATCTCGTGAACTTTATTGGCACAATATATTCTATATATATGTCTTGCGAAATATATTTTATATATATATATATATATATATATATATATATATCGTGCTCTTTACTGGCACTATATATTATATATGTCACCACATGCTTTATAAATATATATCTATATATATTCTGGCTAATTGCCATATATATTTCATATATATCTATATATTGAGGCCGAAATCCTTTACCATGTAGGATTTGTGTCTTTTGACTTAAATCCTAACCCTAGGTAGATTTCCTTAGAATTCCAAACATAATCCAACTCTTTAGTGTTTTTGTGACTATATTAAAGACTTCCTAATTTGACTAGATAAATAAATCCCTTATTTATCTACTTACCAAATAAAGTCTTTTATATTTATTATACTACCACAATAGTATACTACTAAGAAACATATTTCCTAGTCCGAAAAAGATTTTGATTTTTAATTAAATAATTAATTAATCAATTAATTAATTTCCATTTAATCAAATAATAAAAATAAAACAATATAATATCATATATATATATCTCGGCCATGTGCCATATATATTAATATATCTATATATTGTTTTTCTATTTTATTAAATCCATTAGACCTTAATAAAAGGTCCACATGTGAACTAGGCCCATTCTTGCTAAAAGAAACAAGTCCACATGCCTTTTATTAATATATTAATATAATTGATCACCCATTAAATAAATAATGTGCAAATTATATTCTTAATATATTAAATACAATTCTAGATGGACTCATAAATTGGTCCGGTAGAATATATCAAGTGATCCATGCAAGTCCGTGTGGATTGGGGATCTTGGCGGGCTATCTAAATTTAAGCTTCAATAGACATAACCTAATCACAATCAACAAATGATTCACTTAGGTCCGATCTATTAATTTTAACTTATTCCACTAAAGAGCTAAAATTAAACTCTTAAATAAAGATAGAATAAGTAAATATTTCTTATTCGTACCCTAGACAATCTTATTGGAGACGGTGTATCCTCGTGAAGAATATCAGTAATCGCCAAGAGCTCATAGACCGCCTATAGCTCTCCAAGTTACCATATTTACTCATATGACCACATTTTGAACTTGGATATTTTGACTTGTCCAGAAGCCATGTTTCAATAGACTCTATCGAAAACTTAATGTTAAGATTCAATATCCAACACCTCAAAACATCCATATGATGATATTCTACTCTCATTTCATAAATGGAGCCACGATGTCCATATCTATAAATGAAGTCCTCTATCGATTAACAAATGAATACCACCAAACTATCGAGCATAGACTATGCTATATAATCGTACTCATTGATAACTCAAATGATAACTCTTGCAACCATAAGTCCATCATTTATGTCAGGATTAAGATAGACTCTTCGATTGTCTTGATAATAAAAAATCTATTATCTACTGACGGTTCTAGATAAAGTATTTCATTGTGATCCTATTCAATGCACCCAGTGCACTAGATTCTTTTACTCAAAGACCCTTCGATGATTTCAGATTCATCATAACTCATTTGATCCCACTCAAATGCTAGCAAAAGAATTCTACAACTTTAACAAGATAAAGGTGCCCAACCTTTAACTTAAGTTGTGAACATTATTCAAGACTAACTAAAGAATTGTGTCTACCTCATACATATCCAGATGTACGAACAATTCTTCTTTTCTTATAGTCTTTTAACCTTATGATTATTTACTTTTGACAATTATAATATTCAATCTATAAATGCTATAAGATTTGTTTAAATAAGAAATCACTTTATTAATATGAAAAGATTGTCAAAAACAATATTACACTCTTGCTATTGAGCATAATCCTAACAAAAGTATCGTACCTTTGTCGCGTGATCCGAATGACGTTGCGTCGATGGTAATCCGTAAGATCTTCCAATCCAATCACGAACGTGAATCACCTAGGAGTGTGGTCTCCCTTTCTTTGAATTGCGTACCTGAGGATGGATAACAAAAACTTTTCTTTTTCGTTAGTCAAAATAACTTCAAAGAGATAACAAAGAAAGTTCCGGTCACTTTTGAATTCTCAATCCTTTGATCGAAATTCACGTGAACCTAATTCGAAATTGTGCACAAAGCCTTTTGATGTAAAAGCTACTAGTGCACTATCGAAATAAGAACGATCTCTTCTCTCTTTTCCTCTTGGCTGAATTCTCACACTAATCTCTAGAATTGGATTTGTTTTTCAAGCAAAAGAAATAATTCTCTCTGGTAAGATCTATGCTGGCCGAAACCATAGTTACAAAAACTATGGTGGCCAAATCCATTGTTACAAAAACTATGGTGGCTGAATCCATTGCTCAAAAAATCCCTTAGAGTTGCTGAATTCTATGATAGGATATTTTGTGGTGGCCGAATCCTCTTTTCAAAAGGATTTAGGGTTGGCCGAAGTCTACCCACAAAAAGGACTCCTATCAATCTTTAGAATCCTAACCCTAATCTAACTCTTTAGTGTATTATCCTATTATGACTATATCAAAAGACTTCCTAATTTGACTAGATAAATAAATTCCTTATTTATCTACTTACAAAATAAAGTCTTTGATATTTATTATACTACTAACAATAGTGTAACACTAAGAAACATATTTCCTAGTCAGAAAAAGATTTTGATTCTTAATTAAATAATTAATCAATAAATTATTTAATCTCCATTTAATCAAATAATAAAATAAAATAATATATTAGACTAAATCAATAGCCTTGCTGCCCAAGTGCACTCCACATGGGCTATATATTATTTTCCATTTTATTTAATCCATTGGACCTTAATAAAAAGCCCGCATGTGAACTAGACCCATTCTTACTAAAAGAAACAAGTCCACATGCCTTAATACAATTCTAGATGGACTCATAATTAGTCCGGTAGAATATATCAAGTGATCCATGTAAGTCCGTGTGGATTGGGGATCTTGGCGGGCTATCTAAATTTAAGCTTCAATAGATGATCGGACTATTTTATACCTATTTGAGGTCCCCCATTTCTGATCGTTTGTCTCGTTTTCGAGTGTATTTTTGTATATAATGTTTTGTTTGGGCCTTATGTAGATACATATTCTCTACAATAAGGTTTTGAGCTTAAAGATTAGTTTGGAAGGCAAAATGAGCCAAAAACGGAAGAAATTGTATATGCTCGTGCAGAACGGTCAACTTGTGGGGATCATATCTTCCTCCTTAGATTGAACCACATTAATATCTTTATATATTCAGAAATCCCTGGAAGTCTAGTTTCCAGAACATTTTACAGATTACGATTCTGAGCTTTCTGGAAGAAGTTATGCCCATTTCCGTAACGGTGCGTGATGCTGAAATGCTGAAATGCTGAAATGCTGTCAGGTCCAAACGGCTACTACAAACGGCGGCCTAGCCGCAGAACCAAACCGCCGATTAGCTCCAGAAAGTCTTTTTTTGGGTGAATTTCAGGGACAGTTTCATCCTTTCATCCTCAATTCGTGCCCTAACCTCCCAACACTATATAAACACCTTATTCTCTTCTCTCCCACCAGAATACACACCCCACACACTTCCTCTTCTTCTTCATATTCATCTTCTTCACCTAATAAGAGAGAGAGAAGCTTTCTAGAGCATCCATGGAGGTTTTTCCTCCATGATGCTCCTCATCTCACCTTCTACCTATCATCCACCCATTTAGGAGTAGATTGCAAGGAGAAAGGAGGGTCTTTGGACCAAATTCGAGCCAAGCATGGATCAAAGGAGATTATCACATTTTGGAGGGGCTCTCCACTTGGGTTTTCCCTTTGTATTTCTTATTTTCTTAAATGTGTAATCCCCACTTAGGAATATTTGTAAACCTATTTTGTGCTCAATATATATGTTGGTTGTTTTTATATCTAATTTGTGTTTTGATTCACTCTTGTTATTTATTGATGTATCTCTTATCTTGAAATGCATGTTTATGGATGATTGGAAATTAATATGTGTTCATGGATGGGATTAGGAGTAGATTAACTTAATTGTAGGAGTAGTTGTAATCAAATATCCCATTTATGTGTGTATGTCTTTGGAAGGTTGAAATTGCATGTTATGAATGGGTTTGAGTGACTTAGAGTTAGGATTGTGCCTTTTGAGTGGCTCTCCGGGCATAGTTTTGGCTAATTAGCTAGGAAGAGTGGATGAACCTATTAATTGCCATATTAGAAGGGTTTGGTTCATTGTTCTTGTTAACAATTGGACTTTAGCTATTTCTCACTCTAGGGGCTCTAGGTGAGTCATGGTTAGAGTTACAATTATTGGTCTTTGGCTATCTCTCACACTAAGGGCTTTAGGTGAGTTATGGTTGGAGATACAATCACTTTTTCCACATTCATTATACCTAACGTTGCCATTTTACATTACCGTGTTAATGTTGGGGCTCAATTTAGCATCGGTTTGTAGAATGTGTTCACAAATGTTGGTTGCGGTTTCGTGTTTGAGAGGTTCTCAACACACTCTTCAACCGTTAGCTCTATGAATGGGTATAAATTGGATCGAGGCAAGAACGAACCCTTAACTAAAATTGGATGTCCTTAATGTCTAACAACCAACTATTTGTGCACTTATGTATGGTGAACTTGTTGAACCTTGTGTGACCATTTTCATGCATCTCTCCTATCCACCCTTTTATTTGTCACTTTAAACACCACTCTCACCCTTCCATATTCTCTTTGTTTTTATTTGTTTTCATTTACATTTTCTTTACACACACACACACACACACAACCGCAATGTATATATATCACACACACCATTCTCACCACATCTGCATTCTATTTATATTGCTTTCAATAAACTCTAGAACTTGAGACAGTTGACGGATCATACCTCCCTACGGAACGATACCCTTGCTTGCCGCTTTACTAGTCTTTTGCTAGTTTAGAGCACATTGCGTAGGAAACCCCTTTTAAATGAAACAAATCTTTTGATCCTCGCATTCTTTCAACGACGGAAAAAGCAAGTATCAATAGACATAACCCAATCACAATCAACAAATGATTCACTTAGGTTCAATCTATTAATTTTAGTTCATTCCACTAAAGAACTAAAATTGCACTCTTAAATAAAGATAGAATAAGTAAATGTTTCTCATTTATACTTTAGACAATCTTATTTTAGATAGTGTATCCTCATGAATAATATCAATAATCGCCAAGAGCTTATAGACCGCCTATAGCTCCCCTAGTTACCATATTTACTCATATGACCACATTTTGAACTTGGATATTTTGACTTGTCCAGAAGCCATGTTTCAATAGACCCTATTGAAAACTCAACGTTAAGATTTAATATCCAATACCTCAAAACATCAATATGATAATATTATACTCCCATTTCATAAATGGAGCCACGATGTCCATATCTATAAATGAAGTCCTTTTTTGATTAGCAAATGAATACCTCCAAACTATCGAGGATAGACTATGCTATATAATCGTACTCACTGATAGCTCAAATGATAACACTTGTAACCATAAGTGCATCATTTATCTTAGGATTAAGATAAACTATTCGATTGTCCTCATAATGAAAAAACTTTTATCTACTGACGGTTCTAGATAAAGTATTTCATTGTGATCATATTCAATGCACCCAGTGCACTAGATTCTTGTACTCAAAGACACTTTGATAATTTTAGACTCATCATAACACATTTGATCCCACTCAAATGTTAGCAAAAGAATCTACAACTTTAACAAGATAAAGGTGCCCAACCTTTACCTTAAGTTGTGAACATTATTCAAGACTAACTAAATAATTGTGTCTACCTCATACATATCCAGATGTACGAACAATTCTTCTTTTCTCATAGTCTTTTGACCTTATGATTATTTACTTTTAACAATTATAATAATTAAACTATAAATGCTGTAAGACTTGTTAAACCAGAAATCACTTTATTAATATGAATAGATTGTCAAAAACACTATTACACTTTTGCTATTGAACATAATCCTAACAATCTCCCACTTGCGCTATAGCACAAGTGTCATATCTCTCATTCCCATGTTCTCACCCTTATACACAATTTCCCTTAAAAGATGATACTTCCTTTCAATGTGTTTTCCTCTCTTATAACTTCTTGGTTCTCTCGAATTAGCCACTGCTCCACTGTTGTCACAGTAGATAGTAATATGCTTATTCGCATTATGAACCACTTCTAGGAACCACTTATTCGCACGGGTAAAGTAGTCTATGGCCACTACAGCGTGCTTTGCTTGACCAGGAGCAGTGGGAAATGGCCCGATTAGGTCCAATCCCCAGATAGCAAATGGGTAATGTGTGCTTATTGAAGTGAGTCTTTCTGGAGGTAGGTGATGAAGGTTTACTGCTTTCTGACAAGGTTCACAGGATTGCGCAAATTTCTTGGCATCCTGGTGAAGAGTAGGCCAATAGTAACCCATTCTAAGAACTTGGTAGGCCAGGGTCTCACCTAATACATGGTTGCCGCAGTCCCTTATGTGTACCTCGTTTAGCGCCCATTGGGCGTCATTCGGATGCAGACATCTCAGCAACGGAAGTGACTTTCCTTTGCGGTAGAGGTATCCTTCTACTAGGCCATACCAGATAGCGGTCCTTTTGAGCTTGCGTGCTTGATCCGGATCTTTTGGAAGAGTGACATTTTAGAAGTAATCAGCTATAGGATCCATCCAGCAAGGGAGTCGATCAACCAAGCTCACTTCTAACCCCATGGCAATGTTGGGTCGGGGTATTAGTTGGAGTGGTACCCCTTTTGGTAATGTTCGTCCTCCGGTTGCAGCTATCTTGGCTAGGACATCTGCTCGATGATTCTTCTCTCGAGGAATCTATTCCATCTTCATACCCTTGAATCTTATTGTTGCCTCTTGGACCTTTTTGAGGTAAGCTACCATGTTGTCTCCCTTCACCTGGTATACACCAGATACTTGGTTGATTACAAGCTGGGAATCACTTCTAACCAAGAGGAAATCTGCCCCTAACTCTTCAGTAACTTTCATCCATGCTAATAAGGCTTCATACTCTGCCTCATTGTTGGTGGCTTTAAATTCAAACCTGAAACAGTGGTTGCATTCGATCCCTTCAGGGTCGATAAGGACAATCCTGGCTCCGCGGCCTGCTTGATTCGACGCTCCATTTGTATATAGTATCCATGCCTTACAATTAGTGGGCCATTCCAGGGACTCCGGATCCAGGCTTGGGTTCACAATGGTATCGGGATTTGAAGTCGTTCTGAATTCTACTACAAAGTTAGCTAAGGCTTGAGCCTTGATTGTTTTCCTTGCCTTGTATCTTATATCATATTGAGTGAGCTCTAAGGCCCACAGGACCAGCCTACCTGATACGTCTGGTCTCTAGAGGAACTGTCTCAGTGGTTGGTCTGTCACTACTATGATTGTGTGAGCTTGAAAGTAAGGCCGGAGCTTTCTAGCTGTAGTCACAAGTGCATAGGCGAGCTTCTCTAGGAGAGTATAATTCTTCTCAGATTTTGTTAGAGCACGGCTCACATAGTAAATTGGTCTCTGGGCCCCATCACTACATTCTTTTACCAAGGCCCCACTTGTTGCGGTTTCTGATATTGCCAAGTAAAGTTGTAGTTCTTCTACCGGAAGGGGTTTCACCAACAAAGGTGGACTAGCTAGGTACTTCTTCAACGCCTGAAATGCTTGCTCAATCTCTTGATCCCACATCATCTTCTTACCTTGCTTAATGACTTTAAAGAAAGGTAAGCACTTATCTGTAGATCGGGATATGAAGCGGTTCAATGCTGCTATCCTGCCAGTCAATCCCTATGCCTGGTGGAGGGTAGTGGGGGATTCAAGATCCATGATGGCCTTGATTTTCTCGGGGTTGGCCTCGATTCCTCTCTCGTGTACCATGAACCCAAGAAAATTTCATGCTGCTACCCCGAAAGCACACTTAGCTGGATTCAATCTCATTTTGTTCTCCTTTATTTCTTAGAAGGTCTGGCGTAAATCTTTGGGGTGTTGGTTGGTCATCTGGGACTTGGTAATCATGTCGTCAATATATACTTCCATAGACCTTCCTATTTGTTGCTTGAATAACTTGTTCACCAATCATTGGTAAGTGGCTTGAGCATTTTTGAAACCGAATGGTATCACCTTGTAGTAGTAAAGGCATTGCCCAGTGATGAAGTTGGTCTTGTCTTGATCGGCGGGGTGCATCATGATCTGGTTATACCTCGAAAAGGCATCAATAAAGCTCAAAAGTTTGTTACCTGCAGTAGAATCGATCAGCTGTGAAAGTTCTTAAAATACTCGAGGTGTGTTTATCAATATAAAGCTAGAGGGGGGGTGAATAGATTTTATCTAATTATTACCCAATTTTCGCATGCATGTCAATTTTACGAAAATACCCCTAGCAAGTCAAAAATACATACAAGTGTAATAAGATGCGGAAATAGTAAATGACACTTGATGTATACGTGGAAAACCCAACCACTGGGAAAAACCACGGGCTGTTAAGTGCGCCACACTCGGACCTCGAAATCCACTATATGAAAAGACGGTTACACCCTCAAGTGATTCTCGGACCCTCACCCTAGATAACCTCAGGCTATGGACACTACCAATCGCCACTCTTGGTTCAATCCCTAGTGATATCCCCTGATACACTACTCTTGGCGTGAGCACCCTCTAATCTACCACGCGGGCCTTTTATAGCGGCTCTAGTCCAATTTGCTTGAGGCCTAAGCACACTTAGCCCCAAGACTTCAATCTCTCAAAAGAGATGCACAACCCTATGTGAATATGTATGAATATTCAATTAATGCAATAAGAGCTAGGGTACTCTAAATGCTTACCTAGGATTATAAGATGACAATATAATCAATCCTAGATATCACATATAGCTATATGACATGGCATATAACTTTAGCTAAGTAAAGGATCACCAATCCTAGATACAAAGCTATCATATAAAACCCACAAACATTCAAAGGATTAACTAGTTGATTAAAAAATAATCTATCAACCTAGTTATCAATACATCACACAAGAATGTTCATGGCATAGCTTTTAGGCAATAATGACCTAATCAAATAAGCTATGAACAATAATCTCAATCAATAAATGAGATCAATTAGCTAGATGGCATATGAACATTAAAGCCTAGCTAACAAATAAAAACCCAATCAACACATAATCTCAATCTTATATGTAGAAATTAATCTAAACACATATAAGTAAAATATGAGATAAAATTGATAAGTAGAAACACTAATTATGTAAGATAAAAGTGTTCAACAAATCATACCATGTGTGTTGAAGAAGTCCCATGCATTAGCATATGCTAGATGATCCTAGATGATGCTTAGATGAAGATTTATGCATGTGGGGATGGGTTTAGAGAGATAAAGATATGATCTTTAAGCTTTCTCTCTCAAGTCTCTCTAAATATCTCTCTAGGGTTCTTATGATCAAAGACTTGTGTTCTGAACCAGAGATAAGGATGTATTTATAGAGACCAAAAACAGGGCAGGTGAAAATACAATTTTGCCCTTGAAACGCACCGATCGGCGGTTTCATTCGGCGGCCAGGCCGCCGAAATGAACCGCCGAATGGCTCCCGTGTGGAACAGGGGAACTTCGGCGACTTCATTCGGCGGTTTGGAAACCGCCGATCCCAACCGCCGTTTTGGACCCGAGAGATATATTTCAATCAGGTCTCATTCGGCGGTTTCGAACGGCGGCCAGGCCGCCGAACGTAACCGCCGATTCACCAAAAATGGTGAAACCAAGGAGAAGCCAAAGGCATCTCCACCGGCGATCATCGCGCAAAACAAAGCACATTACCGTGCACGCGCGGACGTTTCCGAACATCCTTAGGGAAACGAATTACTCCACACTAAAAGCTAACATACATGAAGTGCAAGTGTGGGTATTGAATGCATCCTAATGCCTAACATGTCATGGCATTATCATATAACAAGATGCAATCAATTCAACATGCAAGAAGAGATATTGAATAAATCAATAAAGCACAATGCACACAAAATATAAACACACCATACAAGAATAAGAGTTATGCATGTTGTGTGTGTGTGTGCAACTATATCTCTTCAAGCCAATGTAAGCACTAGATATATACCTTTGGTGCTTGTCCTCTTGAGGTCTTGGAAAGGGTCTTGATCTTCAACAAACACCTAGACTACCCTTACAACCAAACCCCAACATGTGGTTTGACCACGAAATAAGCCAATCAATAATGGGAATCCTTACAATCTCCCCCTTTGGCTATTTCGTGACAAAACCACCACTCACATTGATTCCTCACAACATAATAGAAACTACAGGTCTACTTATGATTTTCTACTTTACAAAGAGATAAGATAAATAGTCTTGAAGTCTTCAATCTCAAGTAGAACAATCAATCCCTGAAAGCACAGTTTCTATACTTTCTAATACAAGAAAAGGTGAGACGAATCAAGTGAGATAAAACAAGCATTTGCATTTAAAAATTTAAGTACAACATCATGCAATGTATGAATGTGCAAATGCTCCCCCTCAAAGGGTTACTCCCCCTCAATTAGTATTCTCCCCAACATGCACAATTGCTACTACAATTTGCAACTCCCCTTACCACAACATACTCCCCCTTTTTGTCATGATATAGACAAGGGAGTAATCCCCAACCGGGTCACTCAAGGCAAAGAGAGATAGTAGCATTCTAGAATATGCATAATCATTATAAGTCACTTTATGCAATCTCAAATTTATTGGAGAGAAACAAGGAGATTTATTTAAATAAAATGTGTGAATCAAAAAATTGCTTTGCATACAAGACATGTAGCATTCAAGTCCAAAATATCATGGTATTTGGCAAAGCAAATGACAAAGGTTTTCAATATGAATTCAAACCAATTTCACCAATGTCAAGAGAGAGGCAAGGATATAGGTTTTCATTGATTTCAATTTAAGAACAACTATATCCAACTTTATAAGCTAAACATGTCATGAGCGACTTTGCACCCTACTTGATTTTTCCGGATAAGATATCCGTATGATAGTAGACATGTTCAACCAATAAAGAAAGAGAGACATTTGGATTGTAAAATCCTTGAATGGATACAAGATCCTTTTTCATTTGAGTCTCATAAGCTTTTTCACACATTATTTTGCATTTAAAAAATGCAATCATCAAAACATGCTTTTCAAGATTAGCATTTAGCATGTCATTTTAGCAATCATCATGTCATGGAGATCATTATAGGTCATTCAAATTAAATCCTATGTAAATATCTCCTAGTCCAAAAATGCATGTTTGAACATAAATATGACATGGATTGCAATACAAGCATTGATCACACTTATTGAATAGAAAATATGTATACATAGTGTAACCAAGCTAACTCAAGCAACAAAAAGAGAAGCATAAGATATTTCAAATTTTTTGCAAGTGACTAGATGCAAAATAGCTCTCTTTGCTTAAGTTCCCCATATGGGGTCAATATCCACACCACTTCAATGAAGGGCATGTGGTTTAAAAGACTTACCAAGTCCATAGGACCTAGTTGAACCTATTTGAGACATGTTTGTCTCGTAGCAAGCGGGTTCGTCTTTTATAATCCACTTAGGTGTCTCAATAACATACCTAGTGGTCATAGGTTCTAGAGTTCTAGATGGCAAAGAATCATGCAAATGATTTTCTTCCTTTTTAAGGACATGCATCTTAGCTCTAGCCTTTTTCTTTTCAATCATGCATATAAGATTACATATTTAAATGTAATGCAAGCAACTTGGTCTAACATGACCAACAATACCACACAAAAGACAAGAGGAGATAAGGTTAGGAATTATACCATTCCCTTGAGCATGCAAAAGTGCTTTCCCTTGTCGTTGTGGTTGTCTTGGTAGTTGGATAGGATCTCTCCTCCTTTGATGATGACCAAGACAAAGTTGCTTGCTCGGTTGAGCTTGCATGATTGAACACTTCCCTATTAAGATCGTAGGTTGAGGGAAGATAGCCTTCTTGGTTGGTTAGACCAAGATTGAGGAAGGCTTGGGCTTGAAGCTCTTTGGAGATGTGAGCAACGCCCTTTCATCTTCGTCTCCTCTCTCTCCTTAGAGGGACATCTCCTCATCGGAGTCATTTTCTTCTCTCATAAAATCACTCATAGTGTTTGCGTTGAATGAATGCAAATGAGAAGAATGCAAGATGTATGTCAAAAACAATAATCATACAAAATGCAAAAACACACCAAAATGAGCTAGGATCACCTAAGTATATCTAGGAACCCGCTCTGATACCAATTGAAAGTTCTTAAAATACTCGAGGTGTGTTTATCAATATAAAGCTAGAGGGGGGGTGAATAGATTTTATCTAATTATTACCCAATTTTCGCATGCATGTCAATTTTACGAAAATACCCCTAGCAAGTCAAAAATACATACAAGTGTAATAAGATGCGGAAATAGTAAATGACACTTGATGTATACGTGGAAAACCCAACCACTGGGAAAAACCACGGGCTGTTAAGTGCGCCACACTCGGACCTCGAAATCCACTATATGAAAAGACGGTTACACCCTCAAGTGATTCTCGGACCCTCACCCTAGATAACCTCAGGCTATGGACACTACCAATCGCCACTCTTGGTTCAATCCCTAGTGATATCCCCTGATACACTACTCTTGGCGTGAGCACCCTCTAATCTACCACGCGGGCCTTTTATAGCGGCTCTAGTCCAATTTGCTTGAGGCCTAAGCACACTTAGCCCCAAGACTTCAATCTCTCAAAAGAGATGCACAACCCTATGTGAATATGTATGAATATTCAATTAATGCAATAAGAGCTAGGGTACTCTAAATGCTTACCTAGGATTATAAGATGACAATATAATCAATCCTAGATATCACATATAGCTATATGACATGGCATATAACTTTAGCTAAGTAAAGGATCACCAATCCTAGATACAAAGCTATCATATAAAACCCACAAACATTCAAAGGATTAACTAGTTGATTAAAAAATAATCTATCAACCTAGTTATCAATACATCACACAAGAATGTTCATGGCATAGCTTTTAGGCAATAATGACCTAATCAAATAAGCTATGAACAATAATCTCAATCAATAAATGAGATCAATTAGCTAGATGGCATATGAACATTAAAGCCTAGCTAACAAATAAAAACCCAATCAACACATAATCTCAATCTTATATGTAGAAATTAATCTAAACACATATAAGTAAAATATGAGATAAAATTGATAAGTAGAAACACTAATTATGTAAGATAAAAGTGTTCAACAAATCATACCATGTGTGTTGAAGAAGTCCCATGCATTAGCATATGCTAGATGATCCTAGATGATGCTTAGATGAAGATTTATGCATGTGGGGATGGGTTTAGAGAGATAAAGATATGATCTTTAAGCTTTCTCTCTCAAGTCTCTCTAAATATCTCTCTAGGGTTCTTATGATCAAAGACTTGTGTTCTGAACCAGAGATAAGGATGTATTTATAGAGACCAAAAACAGGGCAGGTGAAAATACAATTTTGCCCTTGAAACGCACCGATCGGCGGTTTCATTCGGCGGCCAGGCCGCCGAAATGAACCGCCGAATGGCTCCCGTGTGGAACAGGGGAACTTTGGCGACTTCATTCGGCGGTTTGGAAACCGCCGATCCCAACCGCCGTTTTGGACCCGAGAGATATATTTCAATCAAGTCTCATTCGGCGGTTTCGAACGGCGGCCAGGCCGCCGAACGTAACCGCCGATTCACCAAAAATGGTGAAACCAAGGAGAAGCCAAAGGCATCTCCACCGGCGATCATCGCGCAAAACAAAGCACATTACCGTGCACGCGCGGACGTTTCCGAACATCCTTAGGGAAACGAATTACTCCACACTAAAAGCTAACATACATGAAGTGCAAGTGTGGGTATTGAATGCATCCTAATGCCTAACATGTCATGGCATTATCATATAACAAGATGCAATCAATTCAACATGCAAGAAGAGATATTGAATAAATCAATAAAGCACAATGCACACAAAATATAAACACACCATACAAGAATAAGAGTTATGCATGTTGTGTGTGTGTGTGCAACTATATCTCTTCAAGCCAATGTAAGCACTAGATATATACCTTTGGTGCTTGTCCTCTTGAGGTCTTGGAAAGGGTCTTGATCTTCAACAAACACCTAGACTACCCTTACAACCAAACCCCAACATGTGGTTTGACCACGAAATAAGCCAATCAATAATGGGAATCCTTACAAGCTGGTCTATTTTAGGCAGAGGGAAGCTATCCTTCGGGCAAGCCCGATTGAGGTCGGTGTAGTCCGCACACATACGCCACTTCCCATTGGCTTTGGTCACCATGACCACATTGGCGATCCATTCGGGGTAGCAAGATTCTCTGATGAATCTAGCTTTCAAAAGTTTATCCACCTCTTCCTGTACCGTAGCATTCCACTCGGCGTTGAAATGTCTCCGCTTCTGTTTGACTTACTTGAAGGTTGCGTCTACTGCCAACCTATGAACGACTAGGTTGAGAGGGATACCTGGCATTTCATCATGACTCCAGGCAAAAATGTCATTATATTCTTCAAGGAGTTTTATTAGGTTTCTTCTGATTTCACAATCCAGTGCGCCTTCTATCTTTACTACTTTGGTCGGATCTCCCTTTCTGATTAGTATCTCTTCTAACTGCTCCGCGGGGTGACCACCAGTCCATCCCCGTTCTTCCTCTTCCTTTTCTTCTATAATCATGTCCGGTAGTTCTCCTTCTTTCAGGATGTAGGGATCCTGCTCTGGCACCTCTTGGCTCGGTTCACTAGTTACATGTGCACATTGCTTGGCTAGCGCAGTAGGATTAGTGGACACCGTATAACAGGTGTGGGATGCTTGTTGATCCCTGTTGACTTCTCCTACCTTGGTTCCTACTGGGAATTTTAGGACGTTGTGATAAATGGACAACACTTCCTTGATTCCTGATAGGAAAAGTGTTAGGATTATGCTCAATAGCAAGAGTGTAATGTTGTAATTAACAATCTTTTTCATATTAATAAAGTGATTTCTGGTTTAACAAATCGTATAGCATTTATAGTTTAATATTATAATTGTCAAAGTAAATAATCATAAGGTCTAAAGACTATGAGAAAAGAAGAATTGTTCGTACATCTGGATATGTATGTGGTAGACACAATTCTTTAGTTAGTCTTGAATAATGTTCACAACTTAAGTTAAAGGTTGGGCACCTTTATCTTGTTAAAGTTGTAGAATTCTTTTGCTAGCATTTGAGTGGGATCAAATGAGATATGATGAGTCTAAATCATCGGAGTGTCTTCGAGCAAAAGGATCTAGTGCACTGGGTGCATTGAACAGGATCACAATGAAAAGCTTTATCTAGAACCGTCAATAGATAATAGTCTTTTCATTATCAGGACAATCGGACAGTCTATCTTAATCCTGAGATAAATGATGGACTTATGGTTGCAAGTGATATCATTTGAGTTATCAATGAGTACGATTATATCGCATAGTCTATCCTCGATAGTTTGGTGATATTCATTTGTTAATCGATAGAGGACTTCATTTATAGATATGGACATCGTGGCTCCATTTAATTAAATGAGAGTATAATATCATCATATGGATGTTTTGAGGTAATTGGATATTAAATCTCAACGTTGAGTTTTCGATAGTGTCTATTGAAAACATGGCTTCTGGACAAGTCAAAATATCCAAGTTCAAAACGTGGTCATATGAGTAAATATGGTAACTTGGAGAGTTATAGGCGGTCTATGAACTCTTGGCGATTACTGATATTAATCACGAGGATACACTATCTCCTATATGATTGTCTAGGGTATGAATGAGGAGCATCTTCCTTTTCTATCTTTATTTAAGAGTTCAATTTTAGCTCTTTAGTGGAATGAGTTAAAATTAATGGATCGGACCTAAGTGAATCATTTGTTGATTGTGATTAGGTTATGTCTATTGAAGCTTAAATTTAGATGGCCCGCCAAGATCTCAATCCACACGGACTTGCATGGATCACTTGATATATTCTACCGGACCAATTTATGGGTCCATTTAGAATTGCATTTAATATATTAAGAATATAATTTGCACATTATTTATTTAATGGGCTGCTCAATTATATTAATATATTAATGAAAGACATGTGGGCTTGTTTCTTTTAGTAAGAATGGGTCTGGTTCACATGTGGGCTTTTTATTTAAAGTCCAATGGATTAAATGAAATAAGAAAATAATATTTGGCCCAATTATTTTATATGGGGCGGCAAGGTTAAATTTTTAACCTAAGATATTATTTTGTTTTCATTGTTTTAATTAAATAAGAATTAATTAATTTATTAATTAATTGTTTAATTAAGAAACAAATCTTTTCTGATTAGGAAATATGATTCCTAGTGTTATACTATTGTTGGTAGTATACTAAAAGTAAAAGACTTATTTGGTAAGAAAATAAATAATTAATTTTATTTATTTAATCAAATAAGAAGTCTTTTATATTTAGTCAAATAAAGGAATAAAAGATTTATGAATTCAATTAGGGTTTAAAGTCTTAAACTAAATAGGAAATAGGGTGCAATACAAACTCTTTTGGGCTTGAGAATTGCGGCAACCCTAGTCCCTTTTAGGTTGTGATTTTCGGCCACCCTAAGTGAAAGAAGAGAAGAAAATTTGGCCACCTATATAAGTGCTCTTATAGATTTCGGCCACCACAAGTTGTTCTGGATACAATTTTTCTTCTTCTTCTCAATTCATAGAAAGCTTTTATTCTACTAAAACAAATAGGAGTGTTAGATTATTCTTTGATAGTATACTATTTGCTTAATCATCAATAAGCTTGTGTATACGATATCGATCTAGGTTCACGCGAGTTTCGATCATTAGATTGAGAACTCAAAAGTGACCGGAATAATCTCAGTCATTCTTTTGATTGTTTTTGTGACTAACATAGAAAAGAAAGTTTGTTTTGTCCATTCACAGGTTTGCAATTCAAAGAAAAAGGGAGACCACGCTCCTAGGTGATCCACGTTCGTGCTAGGATTGAAGATCTTGCGGATTACCATCGACGTAAGTCAATCGGATCACGCGACAAAAGGTATTCTACTTTTTGGTTATTGTATATGCATGTTTAATTAATTAAAGGGTTTAAGGTTCATAAAGGAAAAATTTTTAAAGTCACTAAATCTTATTTTTAGTCTCGCTTCCGCTGCGTGTACTACGGTATTTTTCCCTACAAAAAGTCTTCCCAGGATCGCATTGTAAGAGGATGGGGTATCAACCACAATAAACTCTGTCATGATGTTCTGCTGAAAAGGAGCCTCTCCAATTATTACCGGTAGAATATACGTCCCAACTGGCATTACGGAGTCTCCTGTAAAACCATACAAAGGTGTGGTGCAGCTGTTGTAGCAGGGGATCTTTAGGTTGAGTTTTTTTAGCGCTTCTTTAAACAGAATGTCGACACTACTCCCGGTATCTATCAGGATGCGATGAACCCGGCAATTAGCAATCTGTACCGTGATCACAATTGGATCATTATATGGTTGAACTGTGTTATATGCATCTTCCTCTGTGAAAACGATCTGGGCAGAACGAGGATAGTCTTGAGATCCCTTGGAGACACGGAGTACATCATGACCAGTAGTGAGCCTTAGGATCTTTCTAGCATGGTTCTTCCTTAAGTTGTTAGAAGTCCTTACTAGTGTTGGGCCTTTGCTGATTGTGTGAATGACTTGGATTTGTTACATCAAGTATTTCCCACTGTCCTTCCTTCTTTCTTCCGCATTTCGCATCTCCCCTTGCACCTCCTTTCCTGCCTTGATGTTATCCCGTACCTGTTGCAAAAATTCAACTAAGAGTCCTCCCCTTACCAATCCTTCGATCTGGTTGCGGAGGCTGTAGCATTCAGATGTGTTGTGTCTTATATCCTCGTGGAAATCACAATACTTGTAACGGTTCCTTTGATCAGCCGGGATCTTGAAAGTAATACAATAACGCTCGGTGTGTATGATAAATATATCTAGAGGGGGGGGGGGGGGGGGGTGAATAGATTTTAACTATTATTCCCCAATTTTCGCATGCAAGTCAATTTTATGAAAATGCCCCTATTATTTAAAAATACAAGCAAGTGTAATATAGTGCGGAATTTAAATAACACTTGATGTATACGTGGAAACCCAACCACTGAGAAAAACCATGGGCTGTTTAGTGCGCCACACTCGGACCTCGAAATCCACTAATTGAAATGGAGTTTACAACCTATGTAGACCTCGTCTAACACTCCGGTCTATAACCTCCCACTTCTACCACTCGGGCCTTTAAAAGTGGCTCTAGTCTAATTGCTTGAGGCCTAAGCAATCTTAGCCTCAAGACTTAATTCTCTATGAAGAGATTATGCAACCTATGTGAATATGTATAAATATTCAAATAACAAACAAGGCTAGGTAACCTTAGATGCTTATCTAGGATGATGATATAATCAATTTAAATCAACCCTAGATATCAATTGCTAAATGACATGTCAAATAGCTTAGCTAATCAAGATTAATCAACAACCTAATTAGCTATCACAATATAACACTCAATCAATTCATCACAATTAATTCTCTATTCTTATATTTATCATATGATCAAAAACATACTAGTAAATTAAAAGAGAATAGCTTGATAGTAAAAATACTAAAATAAGATGAACTTAATCAAAATCTTACCAAGCAAGTTGTGATGATGCAAACCCAATCATGGATACATTCTATATAGTCATAGAAGATGCAATATGAAATATGATGCAAAAAGGATTTGATTTGAGTGTTTAAAGTGTTAGGATTATGCTCAATAGCAAGAGTGTAATAGTGTTTTTGACAATCTATTCATATTCATAATGTGATTTCTGGTTTAACAAATCTTATAGCATTTATAGTTTAATTATTATAATTGTCAAAAGTAAATAATCATAAGGTCAAAAGACTATGAGAAAAGAAGAATTGTTCGTACATCTGGATATGTATGAGGTAGACACAATTCTTTAGTTAGTCTTGAATAATGTTCACAACTTAAGTTAAAGGTTGGGCACCTTTATCTTGTTGAAGTTGTAGAATTCTTTTGCTAGCATTTAAGTGGGATCAAATGAGTTATGATGAGTCTAAAATCATCGGAGGGTCTTCGAGTAAAAGAATCTAGTGCACTGGGTGCATTGAACTGGATCACAATGAAAATACTTTATCTAGAACCGTCAATAGATAATAGTCTTTTCATTATCAGGACAATCGGAGAGTCTATCTTAATCTTGAGATAAATGATGGACTTATGGTTGCAAGTGTTATCATTTGAGTTATCAATGAGTAAGATTATATAGCATAGTCTATCCTCGATAGTTTGGTGATATTCATTTGTTAATCGATAGAGGACTTCATTTATAGATATGGACATCATGGCTCCATTTATTAAATGAGAGTAGAATATCATCATATGGATGTTTTGAGGTATTGGATATTGAATCTTAACGTTAAGTTTTCGATAGAGTCTATTGAAACATGGCTTCTGGACAAGTCAAAATATCCAAGTTTAAAATGTGGTCATATGAGTAAATATAGTAACTTGGAGAGCTATAGGCGGTCTATGAGCTCTTGGCGATTACTGATATTCTTCACGAGGATACACCATCTCTTATAAGATTGTCTAGGGTATGAATGAGAATCATTTACTTATTCCATCTTTATTTAAGAGTGCAATTTTAGTTCTTTAGTGGAATGAACTAAAATTAATAGATTGAACATAAGTGAATCATTTGTTGATTGTGATTGGGTTATATCTATTGGAGCTTAAATTTAGATAGGCCCGCCAAGATCCCCTATCCACACGGACTTGCATGGATCACTTGATATATTCTACCGGACCAATTTATGGGTCCATCTAGAATTGTATTTAATATATTAAGAATATAATTTGCACATTATTTATTTAATGGGCTGATCAATTATATTAATATATTAATGAAAAGCATGTGGGTTTGTTTCTTTTAGTAAGAATGGGTCTGGTTTACATGTGGGCCTTTTATTAAGGTCCAATGGATTTAATAAAATAGAAAAACAATATATAGATATATTAATATATATGGCACATGGCCGAGATATATATATGATATTATATTGTTTTATTTTTATTATTTGATTAAATGGAAATTAATTAATTGATTAATTAATTATTTAATTAAAAAATCAAAATATTTTTCTGATTAGGAAATATGTTTCTTAGTAGTATACTATTGTGGTAGTATAAATAAAATAAAAGACTTTATTTGGTAAGTAGATAAATAAGGGATTTATTTATCTAGTCAAATAAGGAAGTTTTTTATATAGTCACAAATACACTAAAGAGTTGGATTAGGGTTTGGAATTCTAAGAAAATCTACCTAGGGTTAGGATTTAAGTCAAAAGACACAAATCCTACATGGTAGAGGATTTCAGCCACAATATATAAATATATATGATATATATATGGCACATGGCCGTAAAAAATCAATATAGAATGCATGCAGAATATTTGGGTGCGCAATATAGATATATATTATAAGGCATGCAGTATTAATTTTGAAATATATATATATATTATTTATATGGCTGCGTGAATTTGTAATTTATAGATATAATATATTGAGCAAAGATTGGTTGTTATATATATTGGAATATATTGAAAGAATTCAAAGAACCCTAGAGTTCTTGCTTGAGAGAGTTTTTTTTTTCTTTTGCTAGAGAAAAATAGAATCCAACTCTTAGATTAGTGTGATTTTCGGCCAAGAGGAATAGAGAGAAAAGTTTTTTCTTATTTCGATAGTGCACTAGTTACTTTTACATCAAAAGGTTTTGTGCACAATTTCGAATAAGGTTCACGCGAGTTTCGATCTAAAGATTGTGAATTCAAAAGTGACCGGAACATTCTTTGTTTTCTCTTGGAACTTGTTGTGACTAACGAAAAAGAAAAAGTTTTGTTAATCCATCGTCAGGTACACAATTCAAAGAGAAGGGAGACCACGCTCCTAGGTGATTCACGTTCGTGATTGGATTGGAAGATCTTACGGATTACCATCGACGCAATGTCAATCGGATCACGCGACAAAGGTATGATATCTTTAGTATTATATGTTAATTAATTAAAGGGTTAAGGTTCAAATTATGGAAAAATTTTAAAATATACTAAACCTCTTTTTTTTAGTCTCACTTCCGCTGCGTTGACCGTATTTTTCCCTACAATTGGTATTAGAGCCCTGGTTGTACCCTTTAATTAATTAACGTATATATACATGAATCTATTTCTTTTTATTGTGATTATGCATGTTTAGAAAGAGATGGCACTCTAGGTATTCGCATATATAATTACATGTGAATGTATGGATTTATATATGTTTATTATGTGGATTGTTGTTGCTCGATTTTGGTCCTAGAATTTCAATGTATTTTTATTTCGGAATTGTAACAAGAAGGGTGGCCTATTATTGTCACAAATTCCTTCTTGATAGTTGCTAAGTTTTTTATTTTCTTTTTCTATTGTAATAAAAATACTGCAGTAGAAATTGTATTAAAAAATACTGCATTATGTATTGTTAAAAAAATTCTGCAGTAGTTTTAATTAAAAAAAAAATTAAAAAAAAAAAACTGCTGCAGTATTATATATGTAAATAAACTGCTGTAATATTTTCGAGTATCGAAGATTCAAAGATGTGAAGAATTGGATGCAACCGGAACCTAGAACGAGTGCCATGTGCACCCTTGGAGTGGATTGGGCTGCGCATGGCAAGCCCATAAAATGGTGGCCTACACACGTCAGCCTTAGTGTTCTCATGGGCTGCACACGGCAGCCCTTTGTGGGGTTGTGGGGTGTGCACGCCCATAGGAGGCAGCCGAGGGATGCGCGGGTGGTCGATGGCCATTTGAAGACTTGTTCGTCAAGAAGGAAGATCTTGTATTCCTTACAATTGTAATTTACTTGCTTTTCTAGGATGGACCAAAATTGTGGCTATTTATTTTTTGTAAATATTACAATATTTGTTATTGTATGATAACATGTCATATAGAATAGGAGTGCCACTCATATATCTCTTTTGGTATGAACATGCATTGAATGATTTAGGTATCTAAATTGGCATCTAGATAACTTGGTAAATCATTCTATGGGATTTAATCACACGCCTTAAATAATTGAGTGGGAGAAGGTGTTTTGTAACACCTATGGCCTCCAAGGTTAGTTGAGCTATATTATTTATTGGTAATCCCCCCAAGGGGCGTCCATGAATGGAATTTAGCAACATATTTCCTTACAAGGATAGACTAGACAATTGACTCAAACGAGATCTACTCCCCAAGGAGGGATTTTCGTGAGAGAAAATATTGAGGGTCGATATCTTGGTAACACACTCAAAGTAATTTTATTGATATCCTCCCAAGAGTTCTTGTCACTAAAATTGAAAGGCTAAAATTGAAAACACTGGTTGTTATGTTAACAATTAGGTGGGACCTAGTCCAACTAGTAAATGTTCGTACTCCCAAAGGAGGCGTAACATTTATGGGTGTTGGATCACTGTTGAATTTTTATGATTGAGTTATTTATTTAATTCAAGATAAATATTTAAAAGTGCTTTATCATGATTATTTACTTATATATGTTTTGTTTTATTTAGAAATCATAACCCCATCACTTATGAACATCCTAAAAGATAAAACTTTAACTGGTAATAATTATGTCACACGGAAAAGGAAAATTGGGTTGTTGCTGCAAGCTGAAAAACATAAATTTATTCTATCTATTCCTAAGCCACTTGCTCATACTTGTGAATCTAATGGCACAAGTCAAGAGATTCATTTGGTTGGTAAAGTTGCTACTGTTAAGACCCGTAAGAAGGTCAAGAAACAACAGAAGAAAAAGCAACTTGGGCCTACCAAGATAGTAACCAAGATCAAAGGGAAGTGCTCTCTTTGTGGTGAAAAGGGACATTGGAAAAGTAATTGCCCAAAGTCTCAGAACAAGAAGGAACAAGGTAATGTTAATTATCTTGAAACATGTTTTTTGGTAGATTCTACAGATTCTTGGATCATAGACTCTGGCGCCACTAATCATGTTTGTTATTCCTTGCAAGGGTTCAAGGAGAGGAAAAGACTAAATAAAAATGAAATCAACTTGCGTTTGGGCAACGGAGCGTTAGTGTCTGCAAGTGCAGTGAGAGATATTAGAGTTAATATTGATTCTAGTAGGCATTTAGAATTGATAGACGTTTATTATGTACCTCGATTCAAGAGGAATTTAATTTCAGTTTCTTGTTTAAATAAATTTGGATATTCGGTTACTTTTAATAAAGTTTTTATTATTAGTAAGAATAACAAAATTATTTGCAAAGGTACATTGGAAAACAGCTTATTCTTTTTGCATAAAAATATCTCTCACTTGTTGGACACAGAAATAACGGAACCTAATCATAAAAGAGTAAAATTATCAATAGATGAAACTTACCTATGGCATTTACGCCTTGGTCATATTAACCTTAATAGGATTAAAAGATTGGTAAGTGATGGACCTTTAAGTGACTTAAAGGTTGATGATCTACCAACTTGTGAATCTTGTTTGGAAGGTAAAATGACCAAAAGGTCGTTCTCGGCCAAAGGCGCAAGAGCCACTGAATGTTTAGGATTGATACACACTGATGTATGTGGTCCTATGAGCATTCAAGCTAGAGGTGGATATGAGTACTTCATCACCTTCACAGATGATTACTCGAGATTTGGTTATGTGTATCTCATGCGACATAAGTCGGATGCTTTTGACATGTTCCAAGCATTCAAAGCTGAAGTAGAAAATTAGCTTGAGAAACACATAAAAATCTTGAGATCTGATCGTGGTGGAGAATGTCTATCTGGTGAGTTTCAGCAATATCTTATTGATAATGGGATAGTTTCTTAGTTTTCTACACCAAGTACACCTCAACAGAATGGGGTAGCAGAAAAGGAGAAATAGAACTCTTTTAGACATGGTTAGGTCTATGTTGAGTTATTCAACACTTCCTATTTCTTTTTGGGGATATGCTTTACAAACTGCTATATACATTCTAAACGTTGTACCATCTAAGCCCGTTCCTCAAACACCGCATGAGTTGTGGACTGGGCGCGAGCCTAGTTTACAACACTTAAGGATATTTGGTTGTCCTGCGCATGTGTTAAAAGGAAAGACATAAAAGATGGAGTCCCGTTCGGAAACATGTATATTTGTAGGGTATCCAAAAGAAACTAAAGGATATTATTTCTATAGTCCTTCAGATCATAAAGTATTTGTTTCGACAAATGCTAAATTTCTGGAAAATGACTATATGAATGATTTTGTGCCTAGAAGTAGAATTGTCCTGAATGAGATGTCAGGAGATACAATTCCACGAGAGGTTACACAACCTAACCCAATTGTAAGTTCCGATCCAACACAAAATCAACAACCTACCATTCCTCGTCGTAGTGGGAGGGTTAGAACACAACCCGAAAGATACATCGGTCTGGGAGAATCAGTGGAGAATCTCCCAGACGACGATGATCCCTACACGTATAAAGAAGCAATTGAGGATGTTGATAGTCGCCATTGGCAAAAGGCAATGCAATCTGAGATTGAATCCATGTTCGATAACAAAGTCTGGTCCCTTGTAGACTTGCCTAAAGGGATAAAACCTATTGGGTGCAAGTGGGTATACAAGAAGAAAAGAGGTATGGATGGAAATGTGGAAACCTTTAAAGCTAGATTGGTAGCTAAAGGGTATACACAGAAAGAAGGTATCGATTACGAGGAAACCTTCTCTACTGTGGCCATGCTTAAATCCATTAGGATACTCTTATCCATTGCAGCATCTTTAGATCTAGAGATTTGGCAAATGGACGTCAAGACAGCTTTCCCTAATGGAAGTCTTGACGAAAGCATCTACATGATGCAACCAGAAGGATTCATTGAAAAGGGCCAAATGGAAAAGGTATGCAAGTTGCAGAAATCCATATATGGATTAAAGCAAGCATCCAGATCCTGGAACATAAGGTTCGATCAAGCTGTCAAAGGTTTTGGATTTATTCAGAATCCTGACGAACCTTGTGTATACAAAAGGATTAAGGGCGACAAGTTGGTTTTCCTGATTCTTTATGTTGATGATATACTACTCATTGGAAATGATGTAGGTGTATTGACATCAGTAAAAAAAAAAAAAATGGTTAGCAAAACAATTTGATATGAA
Source organism: Acer yangbiense (assembly GCA_008009225.1). Taxonomy (NCBI): domain Eukaryota; kingdom Viridiplantae; phylum Streptophyta; class Magnoliopsida; order Sapindales; family Sapindaceae; genus Acer; species Acer yangbiense. Next base: position 7,237,489 of record CM017767.1, read on the forward strand.
GGACTTAGGAGAAGGAAGTTTTATTCTAGGTATCCAAGTAATAAGGGATAGAAAGAATAAAACGATTGCATTATCCCAAGCTTCATACATAGACAAGGTCTTGTCTAGGTTTTCCATGCAAGATTCCAAGAAAGGTATGTTACCTTTCAGACATGGAATCAAACTTTCTAAGGAACAAGTTCCTAAGAATGAGCATGAAGAGCAATTCATGAGTAGAGTTCCATATGCCTCGGCAGTTGGAAGTCTCATATATGCAATGCTCTGCACTAGACCAGATATTTGTTTTGCTGTTGGCATAGTTAGCAGGTTTCAATCGAAACCTGCTCCTGATCACTGGACGGTAGTCAAGCATATTTTCAAGTATCTTAAGAGAACGAAAGATAATATGCTTGTATACTCTGGAGAGGATTTGATTCCCGTTGGGTATACAGATTCTGATTTCCAATCGGATTCTGACTCTAGAAAATCCACATCAGGATTTGTGTTTACTGTTGGAGGAGGAGCAGTCATATGGAGGAGTATCAAGCAATCCTGTATTGCTGATTCCACCATGGAAGCTGAGTATGTTGCTGCATGCGAGGCTGCAAAAGAGGCTGTTTGGCTCTACCAATTCTAGATTGACTTGGAAGTGGTTCCTAGTGTGAATAAGCAGATCACTATCTACTGTGACAACAGTGGAGTAGTGGCTAATTAGAAAGAACCAAGAAGTCATAAGAGAGGAAAACACATTGAAAGGAAGTATCATCTTTTAAAGGAAATTGTATATAAGGGTGAGAACATGGGAATGAGAGATATGATACATTTGCTATAGCGCAAGTGGGAAATTGTATATAAGGATTCCCATATATTGATTGGCTTATTTCGTGGACAAACCACAAGTTGGGGTTGATAATGTAAGGGTAGTTTAGGTGTTTGAATTTCATGCTCGAAGGCCCTTTCAAGACCTCAAGGGACAAGCACGCCAAAGGTATAATTTCTTGTGCTTGATTTTTCTTTGAAGAGATTTAGTAAGCACACACACACTTAGCATACTTGCATTTGTGTGCATACTCTTCACATGTCACTTTACACACTAGCACTTTGTTTTATATCTTGTTGTGTGTATATGTGCTTAGTAATTCGTTTCCCGATAGTGTTCGGAAACGTCCGCGCTCACATGTATGTGTGCTTGGTTTTACGCGAAGACCGCCCACGGAGAATGCCCTTGGCTTCTCCTTGGTTTTCACCATTGTTGGTGATCGGCGGTTATGATCAGTGGCCTGGCCGCCGAATGAAACCGCCGTTTCAGTCCAGATTGGTCTGAAGCAATTATGCGGTCACGATCGGCAGTCACGACCGCCGTTCGAAACCGCCGTTCATACCTGATCGATTTTAATCTCTCGGTCTAATTCGGCGGTTTAATCGGCGGTCACGAAACCGCCGTTGATGCTCTGTTCTTCACGGGCTCAATTCGGCGGTCGTTATCGGTGGCCTGGCCGCCGATTGAAACCGCCGAACGGTGCGTTTCAGGGGCAAACTTGTCTTTTCACATGCCCAATTCTTGATGTCTATAAATATCTTACTTTCTCTTTCTCTGATCAAGCTTCTTGAGTTATTAGAACCCTAAACTTCAAAGAGAGATTTTTGAGAAAAAATCAAATCAAGAACTCACCTTTAAACACTCAAATCAAATCCTTTTTGCATCAAAGTCCATCTTGCATTCATCTATGATTGGGTTTGCATCATCACAACATGCTTGGTAAGATTTTGATTAATTTCATCTTATTTTAGTATTTTTACTATCAAGCATATTCTCTTTTAATTACTTGTATGTTTTTGATCATATGATAAATACAAGAATAGAGAATTAATTGTGATGAATTAATTTAGTGTTGTTTGTGATAGCTAATTAGGCTTTTTACTAATCTTGATTAGCTAAGCTATTTGAAATGTCATTTAGCAATTGATATCTAGGGTTGATTAAATTGATTATATCATCATCCTAGATAAGCATCTAAGGTTACCTAGCCTTGTTTGTTATTTGAATATTCATACATATTCACATAGGTTGCATAATCTCTTCTTAGAGAATTAAGTCTTGAGGCTAAGGTTGCTTAGGCCTCAAGCAATTAGACTAGAGCCATTTTTAAAGGCCCGAGTGGTAGAAGTGGGGGGTTATTGACCGAAGTGTTAGACGAGGTTTACATAGGTTGTAAACTCCATTTCGATTAGTGGTTTTCGAGGTCCGAGTGTGGCGCACTAAACAACCCGTGGTTTTTCCCAGTGGTTGGGTTTCCACGTATACATCAAGTGTCATTTAAATTCCGCACTATATTACACTTGTTTGTATTTTTTACTAGTAGGGGCATTTTCGTAAAATTGACTTGCATGCGAAAATTGGGTAATAATAGTTAAAATCTATTCACCCCCCCCTCTAGATAAAATATATATCGAACACACCGAGCGTTATTATTATTAACTTTCAATTGGTATCAGAGCGGGTTCCTAGATATACTTAGGTGATCCTAGCTCATTTAAGGTGTGTTTTGCATTTGTGTGATTTTTGCTCATTCATACATTTTGCATTCATTTGAATTCATTCATTACATACAATGAGCGGATACGGTGGCAACCATGAGGGTGCTTCAAGCACAAGGCCTCCTCTCCTCACCGGTGTGAATTATGCCTCATGGAAAGGCAAGATGGAGGCATATGTGTGCCAAATCCATGATAGGGCATGGATGGCTATTGAAGATGGGTATGCACCTCCTATGATGACTCCCACGGGTGGTGGAGAAGAAGTACTCAAGCCTAAGGCTCAGTGGTCACCTGAAGAGTTTGAGACTTCAAAATGGAATAGGAAGGCATGGCATGCTCTTCTATGTGCAGTGGATGAAAATCAGTACAAACTGATTCAGAACACTAGGATAGCCAAGGAGGCATGGGATATCCTAGAGGTTGTGATACGAACCTCGTCGATTGTATCAAGATTGATGCCTAGGATCGTTCTAACCTCTGGTTCGGATGGAAACCGCGACCCAACACCTATAATGAGATGTGAACCTTGGTATGAAGGAGGACGCCACAATCAAGGATGGAATACTCGATTGATAAGTCAAGGAGGAACGCCACAGAGAAATCTGATAAGTTCCAATTAGTTCTCAAAGAACAAAAGAGAAAATTCTCTCAAATTTCATTCAAAATCAAGTCTATCGAAAAATACATCAAAATGACCCTTAAATACTGAAACCCTAAAACCAAAAAGGAAATAAATATTTGGCAATTAATGCCTTACAAACGGGAAAGAAAATAAACTAAAACAAGCAACTAATTGACTTGATCCCTATTTGGAAGGCTATATTTTGGAAACAAATCAGCCCTTAATATTTGGAAACAAATCAATTCATTATTCATTAGAAACCAATAAGGAAAACTGAAATTCGGACTCCTCAGCATCAAGTCTTCGCGCAACAAACTAGATTGCCGATTTTGGGCCTGTTGTGATCTTTTATGGATGCCAGAGTCTTCATAACATCTGTAGGGCTCGTCTTGGGCTTTCCGAAAACATATTATAATAGACAATCCGACTTCATATGCTCTCTGTAGAGGCCCACGACGTTTAGCTCGGATTTGGGCCGAACTTGAACTTCAGCAACTCAGAATCAGCCCATCATTAAATGCTTCTTTGATCCTCTTGGCCCCTTGTAATTGGCCCAACTGGAATATGCAATGGATCCTTTGGTGATGCTTCTTGATTCTCATCATTCCCCCACTCTTCAAAAGGATTCGTCCTCGAATCTTCACCGTAATGTTGTTGATAGCCCGCGACACTTCATCAAAACACTGCAAAAGAGAAACAAGAACACTAGGCCAAGAAGTTGGCTGATTTGAAAACAATGCCTTTTTGATCTCTATTTTTTTTTTCTTCACTAGCGAAAAATTTTGTTTCCTTTTCACTCTTTTTTTCCTCATGAGCAAAAAATTCTGTTTCTTTTTCACTCTTTTTTTCCTCACTCACACAAATTCTTACTTCTTTTTTGCTCTTTTTTTCCTCAATAGCATAATTTTCTGTTTCTTTTTCACTCTTTTTTTCTTTTTTTGCTGTCTCGGTCTCTCTTTCTTTTGTCTCTCTTTCTTTTGAACTCTCACTCTCCTTTTTTACATCTCTTTGTTCTTTTAACCTCATTTGATCTTCATATACTTGTATTGGGGTTAAGGGTACAAGAGTGATTCATTTTTTATTGAGTACAAAAGAGTATCTATTTGTAAAACCATCATGAGTTACACGTCTATCAAACTGCCATGGTCGCCCCAAAAGGATATGGGTCGCATGCATTGGAACCACATCACACAAGACTTCATCTTTGTAATTCCCAAAGGAAAAAGATACCAACACCTGTTTAGTCACCTTTATCTCCCCACTATCATTCAACCATTGTAGATTATAAGGTTTTGGGTGCTTCAAAGTGGCCAAATTCAGTTTTTCCACCAAACTAGTGCTAGCCATATTAGTACAACTCCCCCCATCAATAATCATGCTACATACCTTATCATTAACATGACATCGGGTGTAAAAAACATTATCACGTTGTACATCGTCAAACATTTTTTATTTTTTTTTTGGTAACGGATCTGAACAAACTCTTTTTTTTTTTTTTTTGACTTAATCAAAACGAAATTCAGCAAGGTCTTTTTTTTTTTTTTTTTTGATCAACGAAATCAAAGAAGAAGAATAACAAAGATAGATTAAACCTGATGTTAGAGGCCGAAGCTCTGATACCAAATGATACGAACCTCGTCGATTGTATCAAGATTGATGCCTAGGATCGTTCTAACCTCTGGTTCGGATGGAAACCGCGACCCAACACCTATAATGAGATGTGAACCTTGGTATGAAGGAGGACGCCACAATCAAGGATGGAATACTCGATTGATAAGTCAAGGAGGAACGCCACAGAGAAATCTGATAAGTTCCAATTAGTTCTCAAAGAACAAAAGAGAAAATTCTCTCAAATTTCATTCAAAATCAAGTCTATCGAAAAATACATCAAAATGACCCTTAAATACTGAAACCCTAAAACCAAAAAGGAAATAAATATTTGGCAATTAATGCCTTACAAACGGGAAATAAAATAAACTAAAACAAGCAACTAATTGACTTGCTCCCTATTTGGAAGGCTATATTTTGGAAACAAATCAGCCCTTAATATTTGGAAACAAATCAATTCATTATTCATTAGAAACCAATAAGGAAAACTGAAATTCGGACTCCTCAGCATCAAGTCTTCGCGCAACAAACTATATTGCCGATTTTGGGCCTGTTGTGATCTTTTACGGATGCCAGAGTCTTCATAACATCTGTAGGGCTCGTCTTGGGCTTTCCGAAAACATATTATAATAGACAATCCGACTTCATATGCTCTCTGTAGAGGCCACGAAGTTTAGCTCGGATTTGGGCCGAACTTGAACTTCAGCAACTCAGAATCAGCCCATCATTAAATGCTTCTTTGATCCTCTTGGCCCCTTGTAATTGGCCCAACTGGAATATGCAATGGATCTTTTGGTGATGCTTCTTGATTCTCATCAGGTTGCACATGAAGGAACCGAAGTGGTTAAGGATTCCAAGCTACAAGTCCTTCAAACGCAAATTGAGTTGCTTAAAATGGAGGAGGACGAGTGCTTCAATGACTTTGAAGTCAAGTTGATGGATATTGTGAATCAAAGCCATCAACTCGGTGATCCTTATTCGGATAGGAGAGTTAAGCAGAAAATTATGAGGTCTCTCCCTGCTAGGTTTGAATCAAAGGTGACGGCTTTAGAGGAAAATAGCACCTATAAGGACATGAAGCCGAGCGAGGTTATTGGAAGACTCCTCGCCTATGAATCTAGAAAGGCTCCTAGCATTTCACCTCCTAAAAAGCAAAAAGGAATTGCTTTGAATGCTTCCAAGGTTGTGAAGGAGGAAAAAGGTGACTCGAACGAAGACATGGCATTGTTGCTTAGAAGATTCAAGAAATTCGTCACGTTCGAGAAGAAGGGCTTTAGATCCAAAGGCCAAGACTTGAAGAAAAAGGCTCCCTTTAAGAGTTTTGAGCCTAGGCAAGAGAAGAGTGAAAAGAAAGGGGTCCAATGCTATGAGTGTGGTGGTATAGGTCACATCTCACCCAATTGTGGGAACTTGAAGAACAAGATGGCAAAAGTGATGGCCACCACGTGGAGTGAAAGTGATGACTCCGGAAAGGGAGACAAGTCATCTAGTGATGATGAGTTTACCATCAACTACACGGCATTTGGGGCCACTTGTGTAGAAGATAAAGTTGTTGGTAAGAATGACTTGACTAGTGATCCCATAGAAGAAAAAAATGAAGTTGTAGCTCTAGAGGTGATAGGAGAAGCTACTCATTGGGATATGGCTCTCATTGACTCAAGTGACCAAGGTGGAGGTCTAAATAAGGGAAATGACTCCATTAGTGAGAATGAGAGTGGAAGAGATAACTTAAGTGAAGATGACTCCTCATCTAACTCTACAAATGGAAGTGTAGAGAAAATGGATGTAAATGACTTTATAGTCAAGTGTGAAAGTTCATTGGAGAAGAAAAATAGAAAGTTGAAGATTTTAGAGGATGAAAATCTAGAACTTTCAACACACAATGACCACTTAAGTAAACAAGTGAAGGCATCCAAGAAGATTGAAGACAAGCTAAGGGATGAGCTAGCTATGTCTAAGAGGAATGAAGAAGGGTTGAAGAGAGAGCTTGTTGAAGCCATAGAGTCATTGTCTAGGATGACTACAAGCACCAAGAAACTTGACCACATTCTTGGTAGTGGAAAGAACCCTTGTGACAAGAGAGGTATTGGGTATGAAGTAAGCAAGGAGATCACTACTCCAACCAAGACCATCTTTGTCAAGAGTTTGGGCAAGAATGAAGCCTCACCGGTGCACACACCTAGGAAGAAAATCGATCTAGGACAATGCTCAAGAAGCGCACATGTGAAGGAAGCTCTAAAGAGACAACCTCAAGCTCAAAAAGTTCCTCAACCAAACTTCCCTCAAGCTCATATTCATCAAGGGAAGAGGCCAATCATGCAAAATGGATCAAGGAAGCAAGCGAGACCGGTTCAACAACAAAGAAGATTTGAACACGCTCAACCATAAAGTCATGGGAAGGCTCCTATGTATGCTCAAGGACATGGTATGAATTCTAAATTTATCCCTACATGTCACTTTTGTGGTATTAATGGTCACATTAGACCAAATTGCTTTCATTTCATTAAATTATGTAGAATCAAAAGCATGATTGAAAAGAGAATGACAAGAGCTAGAATGCATACTAATATGAAGGAAAATATTCATAGTAATGATCCTATTATTTCTAGTACTCTTGAACCATTGTCCACTAGGAAGAAAAAAGTCATATCTATGTGGATAAGGAAAAATGAACCCACTTGCTACGAGACTATTAAGTCTCAAATAGGTTCATCCAAGTCAAATGGACTTGGGAGGTCTATAGAACCTTATGACCTTCATTGATGAAGGATGAAATTGACCCCATATGGGGAACTCAAGCAAAGAGAGCTATTTTGCATTATTGTCACTTGCAAAAAATTCGAAATATCTTATGCTTCTTCTTTTAATTGCTTGAGTAAGCTTGGTTGCACATATGTATATATGTTTTCAATTCAATAAGTGTGAACCATGCTTGTCTACAATCCATGTCATATTTATATTCAAACATGCATTTTTGGACTAGGAGATTTACATAGGAAGTATGATATGAATGACCTATAGTTATCTCCATGACATGATGATTCTAATTGACATGCTTAAAAATTGAAAAGCATGAGTTGTTTTTATAACATGCTAATGACATATGAAAAGCATGAAATTCAAATGACATGCTCAAATGAAAAAGCATGAATTGATGATTGCAATTTATAAATGCAAAACATTGTGTGAAAAAGCTTATGAGACTCAAAATGAATAAAGGATCTTGTATCCGTTCAAAGGAATTTATATTCCAAATTGTCTCTCTTTCTTTATTTGTTGAACATGTCTACTATCATACGGGTTTCATTCCCGAAAAAATCAAATAGGGTGCAAAGTTGCTCATGACATGTTTGACTTATAAAGATGGATATAGTTGCTCATAAATTAAAATCAATGAAAACTCTATATCCTTACTTCTCTCATGACATTAGTGAAATTGGTTTGAATTCTTATTAGAAACCTTTGTCATTTGCTTTGCCAAATACCATTGTATTTTGGACTTGAATGCTACATGTCTTGTATGCAAAGAATGTTTTGATTCACACATTTATTTTTAAAATAAATCTCCTTGTTTCTCTCCTATTGATAGAGTTGCATAAAGTGCATTTTATGATTATGCAAATGACTTGAATGCTATCATCTCTCTTTGCTAAGTGACCCGGTTGGGGACTACTCATTTGCCTATATCATGACAAAAAGGGGGAGTAGAATGGTGGTAAGGGGAGTTGCAATTAGGCATGTTGGGGAGACAATACATTGAGGGGGAGTAACACATTGAGGGGGAGCATTGCATTCACAATTATTGCATGATGTTGTAGTTGTGCTTAAATTCTTACAATGCAAATGTTTGTTTTTATTCTCACTTGATTCATCTCACTTTTTACTTGAATTGGAAAGTATAGAAACTTTGCTTTCAGGGATTGATTGTTCTACTTGAGATTGAAGACTTCAAGATTATTTTTACATATCTCTTTGTAAAGTAGAAAATCATAGTAGACCTGTAGTTTCTATTATGTTGTGAGGAATCAATGTGAGTGGTGGTTTTGTCACGAAATAGCCAAAGGGGGAGATTGTAAGGATTCCCATATATTGATTGGCTTATTTCGTGGACAAACCACATGTTGGGGTTGATAATGTAAGGGTAGTTTAGGTGTTTGAACTTCATGCTCGAAGGCCCTTTCAAGACCTCAAGGGACAAGCACGCCAAAGGTATAATTTCTTGTGCTTGATTTTTCTTTGAAGAGATTTAGTAAGCACACACACACTTAGCATACTTGCATTTGTGTGCATACTCTTCACATGTCACTTTACACACTAGCACTTTGTTTTATATCTTGTTGTGTGTATATGTGCTTAGTAATTCGTTTCCCGATAGTGTTCGGAAACGTCCGCGCTCACACGTATGTGTGCTTGGTTTTACGCGAAGACTGCCCACGGAGAATGCCCTTGGCTTCTCCTTGGTTTTCACCATTGTTGATGATCGGTGGTTATGATCGGCGGCCTGGCCGTCGAATGAAACCGTCGTTTTAGTCCAAATTGGTTTGAAGCAATTATGCGGCCGTTCGAAACCGCCGTTCATACCTGATCGATTTTAATCTCTCGATCTAATTCGGCGGTCGGATCGGTGGTCATGAAACCGCCGAATGAAACCGCCGTTGATGCTCTGTTCTTCACGGGCTCAATTCGGCGGTCGTTATCGGTGGCCTGGCCACCGATTGAAACCGCCGAACGGTGCATTTCAGGGGCAAACTTGTCTTTTCACATGCCCAATTCTTGATGTCTATAAATATCTTACTTTCTCATTCTCTGATCAAGCTTCTTGAGTTATTAGAACCCTAAACTTCAAAGAGAGATTTTTGAGAAAAAATCAAATCAAGAACTCACCTTTAAACACTCAAATCAAATCCTTTTTGCATCAAAGTTCATCTTGCATTCATCTATGATTGGGTTTGCATCATCACAACATGCTTGGTAAGATTTTGATTAATTTCATCTTATTTTAGTATTTTTACTATCAAGCATATTCTCTTTTAATTACTTGTATGCTTTTGATCATATGATAAATACAAGAATAGAGAATTAATTGTGATGAATTGATTGAGTGTTGTTTGTGATAGCTAATTAGGTTTTTGACTAATCTTGATTAGCTAAGCTATTTGAAATGTCATTTAGCAATTGATATCTAGGGTTGATTAAATTGATTATATCATCATCCTAGATAAGCATCTAAGGATACCTAGCCTTGTTTGTTATTTGAATATTCATACATATTCATATAGGTTGCATAATCTCTTCTTAGAGAATTAAGTCTTGAGGCTAAGGTTGCTTAGGCCTCAAGCAATTGGACTAGAGCCATTTTTAAAGGCCCGAGTGGTAGAAGTAGGGGGTTATTGACCGAAGTGTTAGACGAGGTCTACATAGGTTGTAAACTCCATTTCGATTAGTGGTTTTCGAGGTCCGAGTGTGGTGCACTAAATAGCCCGTGGTTTTTCCCAGTGGTTGGGTTTCCACGTATACATCAAGTGTTATTTAAATTCCGCACTATATTACACTTGTTTGTATTTTTTACTAGTAGGGGCATTTTCGTAAAATTGACTTGCATGCGAAAATTGGGTAATAATAGTTAAAATCTATTCACCCCCCCTCTAGATAAAATATATATCGAACACACCGAGCGTTATTGTTATTAACTTTCAATAATCATAAGGTCAAAAGACTATGAGAAAAGAAGAATTGTTCGTACATCTGGATATGTATGAGATAGACACAATTCTTTAGTTAGTCTTGAATAATGTTCACAACTTAAGTTAAAGGTTGGGCACCTTTATCTTGTTGAAGTTGTAGAATTCTTTTGCTAGCATTTGAGTGGGATCAAATGAGTTATGATGAGTCTAAAATCATCGGAGGGTCTTCGAGTAAAAGAATCTAGTGCACTGGGTGCATTGAACTGGATCACAATGAAAATACTTTATCTAGAACCGTCAATAGATAATAGTCTTTTCATTATCAGGACAATCGGAGAGTCTATCTTAATCCTGAGATAAATGAAGGACTTATGGTTGCAAGTGGTATCATTTGAGTTATCAATGAGTACGATTATATAGCATAGTCTATCCTCGATAGTTTGGTGACATTCATTTGTTAATCGATAGAGGACTTCATTTATAGATATGGACATCATGGCTCCATTTATTAAATGAGAGTAGAATATCATCATATGGATGTTTTGAGGTATTGGATATTGAATCTTAACGTTAAGTTTTAGATAGAGTCTATTGAAACATGGCTTCTGGACAAATCAAAATATCCAAGTTCAAAATGTGGTCATATGAGTAAATATGGTAACTTGGAGAGCTATAGGCGGTCTATGAGCTCTTGGTGATTACTGATATTCTTCACGAGGATACACCATCTCCTATAAGATTGTCTAGGGTATGAATGAGAATCATTTACTTATTCCATCTTTATTTAAGAGTGCAATTTTAGTTCTTTAGTGGAATGAACTAAAATTAATAGATTGAACCTAAGTGAATCATTTGTTGATTGTGATTGGGTTATGTCTATTGGAGCTTAAATTTAGATAGGCCTGCCAAGATCCTCAATCCACACGGACTTGCATGGATCACTTGATATATTCTACCGGACCAATTTATGGGTCCATCTAGAATTGTATTTAATATATTAAGAATATAATTTGCACATTATTTATTTAATGGGCTGATCAATTATATTAATATATTAATGAAAGGCATGTGGGTTTGTTTCTTTTAGTAAGAATGGGTCTGGTTCACATGTGGGCCTTTTATTAAGGTCCAATGGATTTAATAAAATAGAAAAACAATATATAGATATATTAATATATATAGCACATGCCCGAGATATATATATGATATTATATTGTTTTATTTTTATTATTTGATTAAATGGAAATTAATTATTAAATTAAAAAATCAAAATCTTTTTCTGACTAGGAAATATGTTTCTTAGTAGTATACTATTGTGGTAGTATAAATAAAATAAAAGACTTTATTTGGTAAGTAGATAAATAAGGGATTTATTTATCTAGTCAAATAAGGAAGTTTTTTATATAGTCACAAATACACTAAAGAGTTGGATTAGGGTTTTGAATTCTAAGAAAATCTACCTAGGGTTAGGATTTAAGTCAAAAGACACAAATTCTACATGGTAGAGGATTTCAGCCACAATATATAAATATATATGATATATATATGGCACATGGCCGTAAAAAATCAATATAGAATGCATGCAGAATATTTGGGTGCGCAATATAGATATATATTATAAGGCATGCAGTATTAATTTTGAAATATATATATATATTATTTATATGGCTGCGTGAATTGGTAATTTATAGATATAATATATTGAGCAAAGATTGGTTGTTATATATATTGGAATATATTGAAAGAATTCAAAGAACCCTAGAGTTCTTGCTTGAGAGAGTTTTTTTTTTCTTTTGCTAGAGAAAAATAGAATCCAACTCTTAGATTAGTGTGATTTTCGGCCAAGAGGAATAGAGAGAAAAGTTTGTTCTTATTTCGATAGTGCACTAGTTACTTTTACATCAAAAGGTTTTGTACACAATTTTGAATAAGGTTCACGCGAGTTTCGATCTAAAGATTGTGAATTCAAAAGTGACCGGAACATTCTTTGTTTTCTCTTGGAACTTGTTGTGACTAACGAAAAAGAAAAAGTTTTGTTAATCCATCCTCAGGTACACAATTCAAAGAGAAGGGAGACCACGCTCCTAGGTGATTCACGTTCGTGATTGGATTGGAAGATCTTGCGGATTACCATCGACGCAATGTCAATCGGATCACGCGACAAATGTATGATATTTTTAGTATTATATGTTAATTAATTAAAGGGTTAAGGTTCAAATTATGGAAAAATTTTAAAATATACTAAACCTTTTTTTTTAGTCTCGCTTCCGCTGCGTTGATTGTATTTTTCCCTACATAAAGGTGAGTTCTTGATTTGATTTTTTCTCAAAAATCTCTCTTTAAAGTTTAGGCTTCTAAGGACTCCAAGAACTTAATCAGAGAATGAGAAAGTAAGATATTTGTAGACATCAAGAATTAGGCATGTGAAAAGACAATTTTGCCCCTGAAACACACTAATCGGCGGTTTCATTCGATGGCCAGGCAGCCGTTTACAACCGCCGAATTGAACCCGAGAAGAACAGGGGAACAACGGCGGTTTCATTCGGCAGTTTCAAAACCGCCGATTAAACCGCAGAATCAAACCCGAGAGATTTAAATCGATCAGGTATGAACGGCGGTTTCAAACCTTTCTAGACTGAAACGACGGTTTCAATTCGGCAGCCAGGCCGCCGATCAAATTGCTGATTCACCAGTGATGGTGAATCTAAAGAAGAAGCCAAGAGCATTCTCCGTGGGTGGTCTTCGCGTAAAACCAAGCACATTCTAGTGCATGCGCGGACGTTTCCGAACACTATCGAGAAACGAATTACTAAGCACATATACACACAACAAGATATGTGTGTAAAGTGACATGTGAAGAGTATGCACACAAGAACAAGTATGCTAAGTGTGTGTGTGCTAACTAAATCTCTTCAAGGAAAACCAAGCACTAGAAATTATACCTTTGGCATGCTTGTCCCTTGAGGTCTTGAAAGGGCCTTCGAGCTTGAAGTTCAATCACCTATACTACCCTTACACAAACAAACCCAACAAGTGGTTTGTCCATGAAATAAGCCAATCAAGATATGGGAATCCTTACAGATCTTCATAGGATCGGGCTTCCTGAGCAAACCTTTATCGCGGATGGCGAGGTATATGGTCTCTCGGGATGCATTGAGAGGAGTGTAATGGTTGTACTAGTCTTCTTCACTTGCTACCCATGCTACCTCTTTTAGTGGTGGTGTGGCCCTTCTCACCGGGTATATGTCTCGATGCTGGGGAGGCGGTGGTGGCCGGTAGGTCGACCGGTTTGGAGGATGATTCTGAAACTTCTTTGCAGACGTAGGCTTCGGAGACTCCTTCTTAGGTCGCTTAGCTGATCGGGCTTCATCGTGCTCGACCTTAACCCCGGAGCTATTAATCTATGTCCACCTGCTCCAGTGCCCTGTCATAGGCTTCTTGGTAAGTCTCGGGTGGATGCTTGGCAAGTGACCGGAACAGTTTGCCAGCCCACAGGTTCCTTCTGAAATTGGCCAAGGTCTCATTCTTAGCAAATACTCCCACCTGGATCACTTCTTTGTGAAACTTCTCTATATAGGACCTCAGCGTTTCACCTCGCTCCTGGATCATGTATTGAAGTAGGACAGGGTCTTTGGGACGAGGTTTGATCCCCTGAAACTGGGCATAAAAATCTATAGTAAGTTTTGTAAAATAATGCACACTACCTTGAGGTAACTTTCTAAACCATTTCTTAGCACAGTTGGTCAAAGTGGAAGGGAACATTCTGCACATTGCTGACCGAGTAGCATTCTGGACCTCCATCTGGTGGACGAAGCTTTCCATGTGGCTCATGGGGTCTTCTGATCCAGAATATTTTTTGGCGGGCATCTTGAATTTGAGGGGTAGCTCTACTTCTTTGATCCTCCTAGAGAAGGGTGCATTCATCTCCCCCACGGGGTTCTTCCGGGTACCCCGGTGCTTCCCCTTCCTTAGCTCCTTGAGTTCCTTTACCATTTTGGCCATTTGATCTTCAAGATGTTTGGACCCATCATGCTTGGATCGAGCTACTGAGCCTTTATTATCCGAAGTTCCGGATTTCACGGTTGCCTCATTGCATTCCTCTCTCTAGGGCTGGGTACCCCACTGGATTCTCCTAGGTCCGGTACTACCACCTACTTCTGGTTGTAAAGCTCTCCTCTCTGCAGCCAGTTTAACCGCTGGCTGGTTCCTTCTGGGAGGAATACCAAACGTTGACTTCACTTGTCGGGGTCTGAAATCTCTAGGATGATTTTGAACTGGTAATGGCGATCCGAGTCTATCAAAGACTGGTACCCAGGTACTCAGTCCGGCTTCTCCCACGAGCTTGGATGCCTCGAAGGGTATTCCTTGGGCGATCATTTGGAGGCGGATGCTTTCCACGTAGGTAGCAGCATGTTGCTCCATGGTATACCGATTTACTTCCTGGACTGCGGGGTCCTGAGGCGCGGAACCCGCATAAGGTGGAGGAATTAGTGTAGGGATTTGGCTTCTTGTTCCCCTCCTCTTCCCTTCGTTTCTCTTAGTAGAAGTGAGGGAATGGGGCCCTGATGGGGCCGGCTGCCCCTGAGAGGATTGGAGCCTCATCTTCTACGTCTTCTGGGTAGAGCTAAGTAACTTTGTAACAAGATGGGAGAGTTTCCCATAGACGGCGCCAAAAGTGTTAACCGAAAATTGTCACTTGGGGTGATTTTTTTCAATTAACAATTCTAGTGACTAGAATCAGGGTAGATTTCAGTCGGAGGGCTATCAAGTAGTTCGATACCCTTAGCTTCCTAATAAAACGAGTAAAAAGGCAATGATAATGGTGAATGAAAAATAACGTAACAATATGATTCTTTATTGACTGTAAACATTAAACGAAAATATAGTGAAGATGTTCATATGGCTATGGTGATAGGGGTAAGGGTTTTGTTAGCGAAGGAGCTCTCATGCATGTCGATAAATGGAAAATATCAAGTAGGGTTTAGGACTCAGAATAACCTCCCCTCTTTCTGTGTGATAATACGATGTATATATATATGTCCCAATGCTTGCCCAGCACTCCTCTAAATTAGGTCTAGTGACCTAGAGTTTTTCGGGGCATTCCGTGGTGATTGGCGAGAAGATCGTCTCTTTCCTTCTAGGAATTGATCCCTTCTTTGGCAGAATTCTGATGGAGTTGACTTGTATTTCAAATAGAACTCTTGAGCGCAGAAATAAGTAGATTTCCTTATTTATCAAAATATCGTCGTCTCACTGTCTCTCTATGTAGCTTGATCTTCGGCGTACCTGATCTTACCTTGATACTTAGTAATCTGCTAATCTGATACTTACTGCCTGGTTGGCTAGCTCTAGATGGGATCGGGGTACTCAGGTATCTTGCCTTCTACCCGATTATTAAACTTTGTATGAGTGTATCGGGGTATCGGCATACCGGGATTCCGAATGGTATCGAGGTACTTAGACCCTACAGTAGTGGAATCTCTAGAACTTGGCTTCTTTGTTTCCTGGTACTTTTTAAGTCTAGGGACCCTTGATGTCGACTTGGGCTGGTAGGAGGTTGTACCCGGCCAATTTGTAAAGGCGGGGTATCAGAATGCTTTTCTACGATGTCTTTCTATCTCGATTATCCCCCAATGTTGATGGAAAATTCTTCTTTGAACCCCTGCCATTTTTGGCAGTTAACAATATTCATGCATGTTTGAATTGAGTGCATCTTATTCTATGACAATGCCATGACATGTTAGGCATTAGGATGCATTCAATTCCCACACTTGCACTTCATGTATGTTAGTCTTAAGTGTGGTGTCAATCGTTTCCCGAAATATGTTCGGAAACATCCGCGCATGTACGTTGGTGTGCTTGTCTTGCGCGAAGATCACCTTCGTAGAATACCCTTGGCTTCTCCTTAGGATTCACCACTTTGCACACTTGCACATTGTGCATAAAATGGAAAACAAGGCATTGTCGTCATTGTTGGTGTCACCCTTTGATGGTGTCGCCATGGCGACAGAAAGATTTATACTTGAAAAACCAATCAGGTATAGTGTCGCCATGAGAACAAAGAGCGACAAAGAAGAAAAAATGGTGTCGTCAGGCATCGCCATGAGATGTCGCTATAGCGATAAAGTGGCGACATAGAAGAAAAATTGGTGTCGCCATGAAGTGTCGCCCAGAAAAATGGCGACAATAGTTTTTGTCCAAAACGACATATCTTCTATTTGACTTCCTATAAATATGCCTCTTTGTTCTTAGGTCAAAGCATGAGTTCAAGATCATAGTTTTAACTTAGAACATTTTCCAAGAGTGAAAATGTTCCAAGAACTCATCTTTGATTACACAAACCCATTTCCACATGCATAAATCATCATCTAAGCATCATCTAGGATCATCTAGCATGTGTTAATGCATGGGTCTTCTTCAACACACATGGTATGATATGTTGAACACTATTATCTTACATAATTAGTGTTTTTACTTATCAATTTTATCTCATCTATTACTTGTATGTGTTTAGATTAATTTCTACATATAAGATTGAGATTATGTGTTGATTGGGCTATTTGTGATAGCTAGGTTTTCATGCCTATATGTCATCTAGCTAATTAATCTCATTGTATGATTGAAATTGTTTTTTGATAGCTAGGTTTTCATGTTTATCTAACATCTAGCTAATTGATCTCATTAAAATGATTGAGATTGTCTTTGATAGCTATTGTATCTAGGATTGGTTATCCTTAACATAGCTAAAGTTGTATGCCATGTCATATAGCTATTTTTATATCTATGATTGATTTTATTGACATCATATAATCCTAGATAAGTATTTAGTGTACCCTAGCATTATTTGCACATTCGAATATCATTGCATGTTCACTTAGGGTTTGATCTCTTCGGAGAAGTAAGTCTTGTGTGATGACCGGGATTAGGTCGTACACCGGGATTAGGGGGTCACATGTGCAATTGGACTAGTTTCACTTATACCGGGATTAGGTAGTGATGGTGAGTTATACCGGGAGTAGGTTGTATTCACCTTACCATTAGTGGATTCGAGGTTTAAGTGTGGCGCACTTACCAGCCCTTGGTTTTTCCTAGTTTGGGTTTCCACGTAAAAATCAAGCATCATTTAATTTCCGCACATTTATGCTTAATTTTTCATATTGACTAGATTGCGGTATTTTTGTAATATTGATTAATCACGAAAATTGGGTAATAACGATTAAAATCTATTCACTCCCCCTCTAAATTAAATATTAGAACACACCGTGAATTATTGACTTTCAAGTTCAAACACCATTACTTTTGAACTATACTTTATACGGTATTATCTTCCTTAAGGTCATCTGTAATTACCTATAACCCTCATGAAATCTCCAAAAATACAAAATTACCTTGATGCGAACGAGGTTGAAATTGATTAAAAGGTTCCTTAAAAAGTCATCAAACATACCATATTACAGTGGTGAAATATATAAAAACCAGTCAATCGCACCATAAATGGTGAGAACAAAAACACATAAACATCTTCAGAGATGTCAACGCAAATTCAACAACACCTTTAAGGTGTGATTACAGACAAAAACCATTAAAAGAAAAATAAATACAAAAACATATAAAAATACATATAAAAATACCAAAAGCCATCCAGGTTTAAGATAAAAGAGTCATCACTTGTTCAACATTTCCTTTGTGTAAGGATTTCCATTCTTTGATTGGCTTATTTCGTGGACAAACCACATGTTGGGGTTTGTAATGTAAGGGTAGTTTAGGTGTTTGAGAATCAAGCTCAAAAGCCCTTTCAAGACCTCAAGGTGACAAGCACTTCAATGGTAAATTTCTAAGTGCTTACTTGCTTTGAAGAGATGTAGTTGCACACACTCACAACTCTTGCATAACGTTTAATTCTTGTATATTGTGTGTCTTATTTGTGTGAATTAATGTTCATTAATCTCTCTTCTTGCATGTTTATATGATTGCATTTTGTGTGTCCAATGCCTTGTCATGTTTAGGCTTAGGATTGCATTCCTTGCAAAGGGCGCTGTTCAAAGCGCTCTACAAAAGCATTGTATGAACAGCGCCCATTCCAGACTTGATGGAAAATGACCTTTTAATGTATCAGACCTGATGCATTTTATTGAAGGCGCAGTACGGTCGCTATTCTAAAGCGCTCTACATACAGTGCCTATCTGAAACCCGAGAGGATTAAAGTTGTAGCGCTGTTCAGGCGCTCTACGAACAGCACCTATGAAGAATGTTCTTCATTTTCCCAAGTAGGCGCTGTTTAAGTCGCTTTATGTACAACGACCTGTACAACACCTAAGGCAAAAACAGGGGAACTTATCAAAACGATGCCACTTCATTTTGACACCCTATACATATGCATATTTCATCTTAGGTCGTTTTTAGAGAGTTCAAAAGTATATTTTTACTTAGCATATTTTTCCAAGAGAAAATTTCACTAAAGAACTCACCTTTCATTACTCAAACACCATTCCATGATCATCAATCATCATCTAGCATCATCATTGATCATCTAGATATCATTTTGCATGGATTTTTTAACACACTTTGCTTGGTAAGTTTTTCACTTATATCTTACATATTTTGTGTCTTTCTTTGCAAGCAATCTCATTTATCACTTGTATGTTATTCATATATATCTTAGATACAAGTTTGAGATTAGTGTTTTGAATGTTTGAGAGTTGTATTGTGATAGCTATCTAGGTTTTCATAATCTATGTTTAGCTAAACTTTTTGACATGTCATTTAGCTCTTGATATCTAGGATTGTATTTCTTGTTATATCATCATCATAGATAAGCATATAGGGTTACCTAACTCTTGTTGTATATTTGAGTATTTCATATATTCACTTAGGTTGAATCATCTCTTCATTGAAAAGTAAGTTTTGTGTAGCTTCCGGGATTAGGTTGCGTAAATCACAAGCAATTGGACTAGGTTCACTTATACCGGGATTAGGTAGGTGTGTGATTATATACCGGGATTAGGTTGTAATCTTTAACACATTTAATGGATTCAAGGTTCAAGTGTGGCTCACTTACTAGCCCGTGGTTTTTCCCATGAGGGTTTCCACATAAATATCAAGTGTTACTTAAATTCCGCACATATTACACTTGTTATATATATTCACTAGTTAGGGGCATTTTTGTAATCTTGACCTTACAAGAAAATTGGTTAAATTCGGTTAAAATCTATTCACCCCCCCCTCCTAGATAATATTATACACACCGTTAATTTGTTTCAATTGGTATCAGAGCGGGTTCCTAGATATACTTAGATGATCCTTGCTTTTTGGTGTGTTTTTGCTTTTTGTGTGATTTGTGATCATTTATACATTTGCATTCATTTCATTCATTCATAAACACTATGAGTGGAAACGGTGGAAATGGTGGTGGCAACAAGGGTGCTTCTAGCACAAGGCCACTGCTTCTTACCAGGTTGAATTATGCCTCTTGGAAAGGCAAGATAGAGTCGTACATATGTCAAATCTATGACCGGGCTTGGATGGCGGTTAAAGACGGCTACACATCACCCATAATGATCGACTCCTATGGGTGGAGGAGAGGATGTGCTCAAGCCTAAGGCGCAATGGAACGTGCAAGAGTTTAAGGCATCAAAATGGAATAGGAAGGCGTGCAATGGACGAAAATCAATATAAATTGATTCAAAATACTAGGATAGCTAAGGAGGCATGGGACATCCTAGAGGTTGCACATGAGGGAACCGAAGTTGTAAAAGACTCGAAGCTTCAAGTTCTCCAAACGCAATTCGAATTGCTTAGGATGGATGAGAACGAATGCTTCAACGACTTCAAAGTAAAGTTGATGGACATTGTGAACCAAATTCATCAACTTGGTGACCCATACTCGAATATGAGAATCAAGCAAAAGATTATGAGATCGCTTCCCGAGAGGTTTGAGTCCAAGGTGACGGCTTTAAAGGAGAATAGCACATGCAAGGATATGAAGCCGAGTGAGGTGATTGGAAGACTTCTAGCTTATGAGTCTAGGAAGGGTCCTACCTCCACACCTCCTAAAAAGCAAAAGGGAATTGCTTTGAAAGCCTCCAAAGTTGAGAAGGAGGAGAATGATGACTCGGACAAAGAAATGGCTTTGTTGATGAGAAAGTTCAAGAAATTCTACAAGTTCGAGTAGAAAGGTTTTGGATCAAAAGGCCAAGACTTGAAGAAAAAGGCTCCCTTCAAGAAGTTTGAGCCTAGGCAAGAGAAGACTAAAAAGAAAGGGGTCCGATGCTTTGAGTGTGGTGGCATAGGACACTTTTCCCTCGATTGTGCTAATCACGTTATCAAGAAGAAAGGGAAAGTGATGGCCGCCAAATGGAGTGGAAGTGATGAATCCAATGAAGGAGATCAGTTTTCGGATGATGAAGAACTCATGGCTAACTTCATAGCCTTTACCTCTTCTCACAAGAGCAAAAGCGCTAGTGAAGAAGAGAATGAGAGTCAAGTGGAAATTGACTCAAGTGATGATTGCTCTTCATCACAATCTAGAAATGGTAATGTGGATAGGATGGATCTCAAAGACTACATGGAGAATGAAATTCCCTTAAGCAATATAGTGTAATATATACCTAGAGAGGGGGTGAATAGGTATTTACTCAAATTCTCCAAATATTAAAAATGATGCGGAATATAACAAAGAAAATGCACACTTGATAAGATTTAGCAAATGGATTGATTTCACTAATACAAGAGTTAATCAATTTACAAGATATGCAATCAATGTAAGATATGGAAGATAAAGAAATGTAAAACAAAAATGAACACAAGTATTTTTTACATGGTAAAACCTCAAAGAGAAAACATCCACGGGTTGATACCACAACCACCGGCGAAGCAATCCACTATGTGAAAAAAGACTTACACACTCAAGCTGTCAACTCATGATATCCGCTCAAGCTATCAACTCCTAATCTACCCTCGGGCTAGTGAATCACCAAGCCTACTTCCTATCCAAGATGTATCCTACACCTCTAGAAAGCAACTTCCTATCCAAGACGCTCACGTCTCTAGGAAGATTTCTTGCTTGCCTATCCGGATCCTCCCGACCCTAGACAAGTCTTCCTTGCTTGATTATCCGAGTCCTCCCGACTCTAATCAAGACTTCCTTGCTCTATCCACAAAGCTTCACTCACTTTGCTAGAGACTTCAACCTAATGCAAGGCTATGATCTAAGTGATACAAGTGATGCAAACACAATCAAATTAAGCTAGATGATCAGTCAAGCTAAATGTACATGTTCAATGATAATCTAGAATATGCTTTCAACAAACAATCACAAATGTATCTAGAAATCAAGACATGCAAATCAATAAGAACAAGGTATGAATATTCAATATATCACACTAAAAACCTAGTTCTTAGATCATTAAATTAGACATAGAAAATAACATGAAGCACATCATATATACATTTTCTAGAATCAATTTCATGTTGAATCAAGTTTAACACAAATATGTTCAAGAGAAATCACAAAGCTAAAACTCAATTGACAAATGATCAAATACCTCTAGCATATGATCTAACATACTTCTCAACAAATTTCATCAATCAAATAGTAAGAATCAAGAGATGATCAAAGATGAAATTGAAAAAGAAGAAGTTGAACAAACAACCTTGACCACGTACTGAAGATCAGGCTGCTGGGAACAATGACGAAGTCAGCTAACTCTGGAAATACTTGGGGTTTGTAGCTCTCCTCAAGACCAACAATGTTGGCTTTTGAATCGATTGATTTCAAGTTCATATGAGAAAGATATGATCAAAATACTAAAACTAAAAATTGAAGAAAATCTGCAGAATTTCGTGAAAAGTTCTTCAAGTTCTTCAACACATATGGAGGGAATGAGAAGTGTTTAAAAAGAAGAGAGAGAAGAGATTTTCAGGCCAATCAACAAGGGCCACGTCACCCACCCCGTGGGGGGTGTGTGGGCCTCACGGGGCTAGAGAGGGTCTCTGGCCGTGGGGCCCACGGCTTCCCTCACGGCGTGGCCCAAGTGGCCTCTTGGCCACTCTCACCTCTCTCGCGCACTCTCACGTTCTTCAGCCGTAACTTTGGTATCTGAACTCCGATTTCGAATCCGTTTTCGGATTACAAACCATGACTCCCTCACGCACGACCACGACTACACAAATTTGAAAAATGGTTGAGAAATCATCTCGGAAAATGACGATGAAGTTAACTCAACGAATGAGAACGAAAAGTAGCGTAGCTACATCGTTTGGACTCGAAACCTTATGAATGAGTAACCGAAATGACCGGAACTCAATAAGGCATCAAATAAGAACATGTTCAAGTCCAAAACACAAAATACACAAACAAATAAACACATATTCACACAAGCATGCCATATCAAAGAGATAGTCACAAAGCATGCAATTCTACAATGTTTGTCTATAAGAGACCAATGCATGTGCATACTCAAAAGTGTGTAAATGTGTTATACCAAATGTTTGAACCACGATGCAGGGACACACATGTATGAATTGTGTGTGTGTGCACTTACGCCTTGCAAGAGGAAGAAGAATCTAGATACCTTAGCATCCGAGTACGCGATGTTCCTCTTGAAGACGATATATGCAAGATACGTTGCTTTTAACCTTTGAAGCTTCTTCTCTCCAAGAAACACCTAAGTAACTAATCAATACAAATAAAGAGTGTTTTGCAATGGAATCAAGCCAACACAAATCTAAGATCTTATAGAGAAATTTGAGAGTTCAAGGTTAAAGAACAAGAGGGAAATTAGGAGATTAAAGGAAGAAAACCTAGAGCTCTCAACACAAGTTGACCACATAAGTGAAGAAATGGTGAGAACCATGGAGAGTGAAGATAAGCTAAGAAAGGAGTTAGACTTATCTAAGAGGAGTGAAGAAGGATTGAAGAGGGAACTTGAAGATGCTAGAGAATTGATGGCCAAGATGGACTCTAGCACTAAAAAACTTGATCACATGTTAGATGTTGGAAAAAGGCCAAGTGACAAGAGGGGTATTGGATATGAAGATGGCAAGGCAATCTCAACCTCTAACAAGACCGTGTTTGTCAAGAGCTTGGGCAACAAAGAAACTTCACCAATGCAAACTCCTAGGAAGAAAATTGATCTTGGAGAATGTTCAAATAGTGCATAAGTGAAGGTGGTGCCAAGAAGGCAATCTCAAGCTCAACCTATAAGAGCTCTTCAAGCTATCAATCCTTAACACATGGCTCACAAAGGAAAGGGACCAATCATGCAAGCTAAGCCTTGGAAGCAAGCTAGACCGGTTCAACAACGAAAATGGATTGAACCTACTCAACCACAAAGACATAGGAAAGCTCCTATGTATGCACAAGAACATGGTATGATTCCTTATTTTATTCCTACATGTCATTTTTGTGGTTTTGATGGTCATATTAGACCAAGATGCTTTCGTTATATTAAAATGTGCAAAACTAGAAACATGATTGAAAAGAAAAATAATAGAGCCATGATGCATGTTCCTAGGAATGAGAAAATTGATTTGCATAATCCTAGGACTTTTAGAGCCCATGTACCAAAGATCACTAGGAAAGAAAATGTTTCACTTAGGTGGATTAGAAAGAATGAAAATGCTTGCCATGTTGCTTAAATTGCCTTAAAGGCTAATTCTTCTAATTTTTGATATTTAGATAGTGGGTGCTCTAGGCATATGACGGGAAACAAGAGTTTCTTCGAGACTCTTGTCATGGAGGAAGGAGGATGTGTCACCTTTGGTAATGGATCCAAAAAGAGAGTAGTTGGGAAAGGAACCATTTCCATTCCTGGATTACCCTCCCTATCTAATGCTTTGTATGTTAATGGCTTGAAAGCAAATTTGATAAGCATTTCTCATCTTAGTGATGAAGGATATTTCGTCTTGTTTAGTAAAAATGATTGCTCTATCCTAAAGCCCGATGGACAAACCTTGTTGAAAGGTATGAGATCTAGCGACAATTGCTATTGTCTTGAAGCTAGAATAGTCTCAAACAATTTGTCCATGGATGAACAAATTGAGTTGTGGCATGAAAGACTTGGCCACATAAACTTTTGGGATTTACGAATCCTAGGCAAGTTCGATTTTGTGCGTGGCCTTCCCAAGCTTGGGATGAAAGCCAATGGTGTTTGTGGACCTTTCCAACAAAGAAAACAAACCAAAGCCATGCACAAAAAATGGCAAGTATCTCTCCACCAAGGAACCCCTAGAGCTTCTCCACATGGATCTCATGGGTCCTATGCAAACCGAGAGTTTAGGTGGAAAGAGATACATTTTTGTTTGTGTTGATGATTTCTCTATGTTCACATGGACATATTTTCTTAGAGAAAAATCCGAAACTTTTGACAAGTTTAAAATGCTTTGTAATAAAATTCAAAATGAAATGAACTCAAACATTAAAAGCATAAAACAGATTAGAAGTAACCATGGGAGGGAATTTGAGAATGCTTCTTTTGAAACCAATTGTGATAGTGTAGGCATCTCCCATGAGATTTCGGCTCCTAGGACACCTTAACAAAATGGAGTTGTTGAGAGGAAGAATAGGGTCTTACAAGAGATGGCCCGTGTGATGTTGCTTAGCAACAATGTCCTTAGGAACCTATGGGCTGAAGCCGTCAATACGGCTTGCTATATAGGAAATAGAGTTTTCCTAAGGCCCGATACTAGGCAAACCTCTTATGAGTTATGGAGAGGTAGAAAGCCAAATGTTAGTTACTTCCACACGTTTGGAAGCAAATGCTACATCTTAAATAACCGTGATCAACTTGGGAAATTTGATACTAAAAGTGATGAGGGTATCTTTATTGGCTATGCCTTGAATAGTAGAGCCTATAGATTTTTCAACTTGAAGACTCGAACCGTCATGGAATCGTCCAATGTTGTCATTAATGATACAAGGCTCAAGTCTAATGACCATGAGGAGGAGGTTGCTTTAGATGATGACTTTCCCTTGGAGAAGGTTGTGAAGACTCCTAATAGTAGGATGTCCAACCTTGATGAAGAGGCCACTCAACCTGTTGATAGAGTTCCTCTCGTGGACTCTAATGAACTCGCTCCATGGGTTAGAAGACTCCATAACAAAGAGGATGTTATTAGAGATGTGAATGAGGGTGTAAGGACTAGGTGTCAAATTGCTAATCTCATTAGCTTTACATGTTACACCTCTCAAATTAAACCCAAAAAGGTTGATGAAGCCTTGAATGATGAATTTTGGGTTCTTGCCATGTAAGAAGAGCTAAACCAATTTGAAAGGAATGAGGCTTGGACTCTAGTTCCTAGGCATAAAAGCACACATGTCATAGGCACTAAGTGGATTTATAGGAACAAATCCGATGAGGATGGCAACATAGTGCAGAACAAGGCTAAACTTGTAGCACAAGGATACTCTTAAATTAAGGGTATCGACTTTGAGGAGACATTTGCTCCCGTTGCCCGTTTAGAGTCAATTAGGCTTCTCTTGTCCATTTCTTGTGTGCACAAGTTCAAATTGCACCAAATGGATGTCAAGAGTGCCTTCCTCAATGGCTTCTTGCAAGAGGAAGTGTTTGTTGAACAACCCAAGGGGTTTGTGGATGCACACCACCCCAACCATGTCTATCGCCTCAAAAAGGCTCTATATGGGTTGAAACAAGCACCGAGAGCTTGGTATGAGTGCCTCACTCAATTTCTTGTTGACAATAACTACACAAGGGGTAATGTTGACAAGACTCTATTCATCAAGAAAGACAATGATGAGCTTTTTATAGCTCAAATCTATGTTGATGATATAGTGTTTACCTCCACCAACAACATCAAGGTCCAACAATTTGTTAATGCTATGTCTCATGAATTTGAGATGAGTTTAGTTGGTGAGCTAAGTTACTTCCTAGGTTTGCAAATTAGGCAAATGAATGATGGGATCTTTATAACCCAAGCCAAATATGCTAAGAACCTAGTGAAGAAGTTTGGTCTAGAAAATGCCAAACATTGTGATACACCCGTGAGTACCACTTTGAAGCTAAGCAAGGTTGCTAGTGGTAAAAGTGTGGAACAAATGTTATATCGAGGCATGATTGGTAGCTTGCTTTATTTTACCGCAAGTAGGCCTGATATCCCTTTCACCGTGGGTGTGTGTGCTAGGTACCAAGCATATCCTAAGGAGTCCCATCTCTCTTCCATTAAGAGAATCATTCGCTATGTGAATAGGACATCCAACTATGAGATTTGGTACTCTTTTGACACTAATGCTAGTCTTGTAGGCTTTAGTGATGCGGATTGGGCAAGAAATTGAGATGATAGGAAGAGCACATCGGGCAGTTGCTTCTTTCTAGGCAACAGCTTGGTGTTTTGGTTTTGCAAGAAGCAAAACTCGATTTCCTTGTCCACGGCCGAGGCCGAGTACATAGTCCTGAGGAGTGGATGCACACAACTCCTTTGGATTGAAACAAATACTCAGTGTGTTTAATATTAATTTAGAGGGGGGTGAATAGATTTTAATCGATTTTACCAAATTTTCGTGTATGGTCAAGATTACGAAAATGCCCATAATAGTCAATATAGTATAGCAAGTGTAATATGATGCTGAATGTAAATAACACTTGATATTTACGTGGAAACTCTCACAGGAAAAACCACGGGCTAGTAAGTGAGCCACACTCGAACCTCGAATCCACTAAATGTGTATAAACGATTACAACCTAATCCCGGTATAAGCGGACCTAGTCCAATTTGCTTGTGATTTACGCAACCTAATCCCAGAAGCTACACAAGTCTTACTTCTCAATGATGAGATAAATAGCCTATGTGAATATGTGAAATATCTAAAATGCAATAAAGAGCTAGGTAACCCTATATGCTTATCTAGGATGATGATTTTATAATAAATTCAATCCTAGATATTAAAAGTTAGATGGCTTGTCAAAAAGTTTAGCTAATCATAGATTATGCAAACCTAGAAAGCCATCACAAAACAACTCTCAAACATTCAAAACACTAATCTCAAACTTGTATCTAAGATATATATGAATAACATACAAGTGATAAATGAGATTGCTTGCAAAGAAAGACACAAAATATGTAAGATATAAGTGAAAAACTTACCAAGCAAAGTGTGAGGAAAAATCCATGCAAAATGATATCTAGATGATCAAGGATGATGCTAGATGATGATTGATGATCATGTAAAGGTGTTTGAGTAAACAAAGGTGAGTTCTTGGTATTTTTCTTGCTTTTGAAAAATATCCTAAGTATGAAATCTGAATGTGAACTCTCTTAAGTGACCTAAAGTCATAGAGGCATATATATAGGGTGTTAAAGACAAAGTGATGCGTTTTGATAAGTGACATAAAAATTGCCTTGGGCACTGTACAGGTCGCTGTACGTAGAACGACTTGTACAGCGTCTATCTGGGAAAATGAAGAACATTCTTCATTGGTGCTGTTCGAACAACGCTTTTGTACATCGGCTGAACAGCGCCATAACTCTGTTGTCTCGGGAAAACAGAGAGTCGTTGTACGTACAGCGCTACGTACAACGCTTTGTACAACGACCCAACAACGACCGATTAAAATCGATCAGGTCTGTACAGCGCCAAACCCATTTCCATCAGGTCTTAGATAGGCGCTGTATGAACAGCGCCTTACATAATGTATGCAATCCTAAGGCTTTAATTGACATGGCTTTGGACATGCAAAATGCAATCATATAAACAAGCAAGAAGAGAGATTAATGAACATTAATGCACATATATAAGACCCACAACATACAAGAATTAAACACTATGCATGAGTTGTGAGTGTGTGCAACTATCTCTTCAAAGCAAGTAAGCACTTAGAATTTTACCTCCGGTGCTTATCAATGATGAGGTCTTCAAAGGGCATTGAACTTGAACACCAATACCTAAGCTACCCTTACAATGAACCCCAATTGTGGTTTGTCCATGAAATAAGCCAGTCAAATAAATGAGACCTTACATGGATGAGGCAAATGCTAGTCGACTACAGATTCAATCAAGGTACACTCACTCTCTTTTGTGACAATATGAGTGCTATTAATATTTCCAAGAATCCGGTACAACACTCTAGGACTAAACATATTGACATCCGCCATCACTTCATTAGAGAGCTTGTTGAAAATAAATGCATAGTACTTGAACATGTAGGTACTAATGATCAACTTGCGGACTTATTTACTAAACCCTTAGATGCTACTTGATTTAAAACACTTAGTAGATCTATTGGGATATGTCTTATAGAGTGATGTGTTTTGGTGATTGACCCCATATGGGGAACTCAAGCAAAGAGAGCTACTTTGCATTATTGTCTCTTGCAAAAAAGTTGAATTATCTTATGCCTCTTCTTTTAATTGCTTGAGTAAGCTTGGTTGCACATATGTATATATGTTTTCAATTCAATAAGTGTGAACCTTGCTTGTTTACAATCCATGTCATATTTATGTTCAAACATGCATTTTCGAACTAGGAGATCTATATAGGAAGTACAATATGAATGACCTATAGTTATCTCCACGACATGATGATTCTTTTATAACATGCTAGTGTAAAATGAAAAAGCATGAAATTCAAAATGACATGCTCAAATGAAAAAGCATGAATTGATGATTGCTATATAAAAAATGCAAAACTTGTGTGAAATACTTGTGAGACTCAAAATGAATAAAGGATCTTGAATCCGTTCAAAAGATTTTACAATCCAAATGTCTCTTTTTCTTTATTAGTTGAACATGGCTACTATAAGGATTCCCATATCTTGATTGGCTTATTTTATGGACAAACCACTTGTTGGGGTTGTTTGTGTAAGGGTAGTTTAGGTGATTGAACTTCATGCTCGAACGCCCTTTCAAGACCTCAAGGGACAAGCATGCCAAAGGTATAATTTCTAGTGCTTGGTTTTCTTTGAAGAGATTTAGTTAGCACACACACACTTAGCATACTTGTTCCTGTGTGCATACTCTTCACATGTCACTTTACACACTAGCACTTTGTTTGATATCTTGTTATGTGTATATGTGCTTAGTAATTCGTTTCCCGATAGTATTCGGAAACATCTGCACATGCACTAGAATGTGCTTGGTTTGGCACGAAGATCGCCCACAGAGAATGCTATTGGCTTCTCCTTTAGATTCACCATCACTGGTGAATCGGCGTTTTGATCGGTGGCCTGACAGCCGAATTGAAACCGCCGTTTCAGTCCAGAAAGGTCTGGAGTGATTCTATGGGTACGATCGGTGGCCACCGACCGCCGTTCGAAATCGCCGTTCATACCTGATCGATTTACATCTCTTGGGTTTGATTCTACAGTTTAATCGGTGGTTTCAAAACCGCCGTTGTTCCCCTGTTCTTCTCCGGTTCAATTCAGTGGTTGTAAACGGCGGCTTGGCCGCCGAATGAAACCGTCGATTGGTGCGTTTCAGGGGCAAAATTGTCTTTTCTCATGCCAAATTCTTGATGTCTATAAATACTTACTTTCTCATTCTCTGATCAAGTTCTTTGAGTCCTTAGAACCCTAAACTTCAAAGAGAGATTTGTGAGAAAAAATCAAATCAAGAACTCACCTTTAAACACTCAAATCAAATCCGTTTTGCATCATATTTCATATTGCATCTTCTATGACTATATAGAATGCATCCATGATTGGGTTTGCATCATCAAAACTTGCTTTGTAAGATTTTGATTAATTTCATCTTATTTTAGTATTTTACTATCAAGCATATTCTATTTTAATTTACTTGTATGTTTTTGATCATATGATAAATACAAGAATAGAGAATTAATTGTGATGAATTGATTGAGTGTTGTTTTGTGATAGCTAATTAGGTTTTTGATTAATCTTGATTAGCTAAGCTATTAGACATGTCATTTAGCAATTGATATCTAGGGTTGATTTAAATTGATTATATCATCATCCTAGATAAGCATCTAAGGTTACCTAGCCTTGTTTGTTATTTGAATATTTATACATATTCACATAGGTTGCATAATCTCTTCATAGAGAATTAAGTCTTGAGGCTAAGATTGCTTATGCCTCAAGCAATTGGACTAGAGCCACTTTTAAAGGCCCGAGTGGTAGAAGTGAGGGGTTATAGACCGGAGTGTTAGACGAGGTCTACATAGGTTGTAAACTCCATTTCAATTAGTGGATTTCGAGGTCCGAGTGTGGCGTACTAAACAGCCTGTGATTTTTCCCAGTGGTTGGGTTTCCACGTATACATCTGTAAGGTTCCCATTTATTGATTGGCTCATTTCGTGGACAAACCATGTTGGGGGTTCTTTGTAAAGGTAGCCTAGGTATCGGTGTTATTGCTCAAGCCCTTTGAAGACCTCGTCTTGATAAGCACCGAAGGTAAATTTCTATGTGCTTACTTTTCTTTAAAGAGATTAGTTGCACACACACACTTAACATACATTGCATATGTGTGCATTCTCTTCACTTGTCACATTTCACACTTGCACTTAATTGTTATATTTTGTTGTGTGTAATTGTGTCTTGTTGTCTTGTAGTCTTGTAATTCGTTTCCCGATAGTTTTCGGAAACGTCCTCGCATGCACTAGAATGTGCTTCGTTTAGCACGAGGACCCCCTATAGAGAATGCCCTTGGCTGCTCCTTGGTTTTCACCTTTGTTGGTGATCGGCGGTTATGATCGGCGGCCTGGCCGCCGAATGAAACCGCCGTTTGCTTCCAGTAGTGTATGGAGCAATTCTGCGGTTACGATCGGCGATCACGATCGCCATTCGAAACCGCCGTTCAAGACCTGATTGATTTTATCTCTCGGTCTAATTCAGCGGTTGAATCGGCGGTCACGAAACCGCCGTTCATACCTGATTGATTTTTTAATCTCAGGTTTGATTCGGCAGTTACTAAACCGCCGAATGAAACCGCCGAATGAAACCGCCATTGGTCCCCTGTTCCTCTCGGGCCAATTCGGCGGTTATTATCGGCGGCCTGGCTGCCGATTGAAACCGCCGATCGGTGCATTTCATGGGCAAACTTGTCTTTTCACATGCTCTGTTTTTCATGCCTATAAATACATCACTTTCTCTTGTTCTGAAAGTGACTCTTTAATCATCAAGAACCCTACTTTAAAAAGAGAGA
The DNA here is from genome assembly GCA_008009225.1 of Acer yangbiense. Lineage (NCBI taxonomy): Eukaryota > Viridiplantae > Streptophyta > Magnoliopsida > Sapindales > Sapindaceae > Acer > Acer yangbiense. Next base: position 7,269,031 of record CM017767.1, read on the forward strand.
TTTTTAAGAGAGAAAGCAACCAAGTTTGCTCATTAAACACTCAAACCAAAATCCATTTGCATCAAAGTTCATCTAGCATTCTCTAGCATATCTAGGATGCTTGCTTGCATGGGTCTTTCATCATCACACTTGCTTTGGTAAGTTTTTCACTATTATCATACATAATTAGTGTTTAATTTATTATGGCATCTCTTTTTATTACTTGATTGTTCTTAGATTAAATTCTAATATTCAAGATAGAGATTGTTGTGTTGATTTGATTGAGTGTTGTTTTTATGATAGATATCTAGGTTTCTATAATCTATGATTATCTAAGCTAATTGACATGTCATTTAGCTTTAATATCTAGGATTGTTTTTAATTGCAAATTGTAAGGATTCCCGTTTTGTTGATTGGCTTATTTCGTGGTCAAACCACATGTTGGGGTTTTGAATGTAAGGGTAGTCTAAGTGATTAGTGTTGAAGATCAAAGGCCCTTCCATGACCTCAAGATTCAAGCACGCCAAAGGTATAATCTCTTGTGCTTGTTTTTCTTTGAAGAGATTTAGTAGCACACACTCACTTAGCATTCTTGCTATGATTGCATACTTGCTTATTTTTATGTGCATCTCTTCACATGTCACTTTACACACTAGCACTTTGGTTGATATATCTTGTTGTGTGTATATGTGCCTTATAATTCGTTTCCCGACATTGTTCGGAAACGTCCGCGCTTGCACTAATGAGTGCTTGGTTTCGCGCGAAGACCGCCTATGGAGAATGCCCTTGGCTTCTCCTTGGTTTTCACCATTGTTGGTGATCGGCGGTTATGATCGGCGGCCTGGCCGCCGACTGAAACCGCCGTTTCAGTCCAGATTGGTCTGAAGCAATTATGCGGTCATGATCGGCGGTCACGACCGTCGTTCGAAACCGCCGTTCATACCTGATCGATTTTAATCTCTCGGGTTTGATTCGGCGGTTGGATCGGCGGTCACGTAACCGCCGAATGAAACCGCCGAATGAAACCGCCGTTAATGCTCTGTTCTTCACGAGCTCAATTCGGCGGTTGTAATCGGCGGTCTGGCCGCCGATTGAAACCGCCGAACGGTGCGTTTCAGGGGCAAAATTGTCTTTTCACTTGCCCTGTTCTTGATGTCTATAAATATCACACTTTCTCATTATCTGAATTAGTTCTTTGACTCTTAAGAACCCTAATCTTCAAAGATAGATTTTGAGAGAAAATCAAATCAAGAACTCATCTTTAACCACTCAAATCAAACCCCTTTTGCATCAAATTTCATATTGCATCTCCTATGTCTATATAGAGTGCATCCATGTATGGGTTTGCATCATCACAACTTGCTTGGTAAGATTTTGATTAATTTCATCTTATTGTAGTATTTTAAATACCAAGCCATCTCTTTTAAATTACTTGTATGTTTTTGATCATATGTTAAATACAAGAAAAGAGATTATTTGTGATGAATTAATTGAGTGTTGTTTTTGATAGATATCTAGGTTTTTATAATCTATGATCATCTATGCTATTTGACATGTCATTTAGCAATTGATATCTAGGGTTGATTTAAATTGAATATATCATCATCCTAGATAAGCATTTAGAGTACCCTAGCTCTTATTGCATTAATTGAATATTCATACATATTCACATAGGGTTGTTTCTCTTCATAGAGAAGTAAGTCTTGAGGCTAAGAGTGCTTAGGCCTCAAGCAAATTGGAATAGGGTTGCTAATAAAGGCCCGCTGGGTAGAAGTGAGGGGTTACAGACCGGAATGTTAGACGAGGTCTACATAGGTTGTAAACTTCATTTCAATTAGTGATTTCGAGTTCCGAGTGTGGCGCACTATACAGCCCGTGGTTTTTTCCCAGTGGTTGGGTTTCCACGTATACATCAAGTGTTATTTAAATTCCGCACTATATTACACTTGTATGTATTTTTGACTAGTAGGGGCATTTTCGTAAAATTGACTTGCATGCGAAAATTGGGTAATAATAGTTAAAATCCATTCACCCCCCCCTCTAGCTTTATATTGATGAACACACCTCGAGTATTTTTATGAACTTTCAATTGGTATCAGAGCGGGTTCCTAGATATACTTAGGTGATCCTAGCTCATTTTGGTGTGTTTTTGCATTTTGTATGTTTGTTTGATTTCTTCATACATTTTGCATTCTTCTCATTTGCATCCATTCAACGCAAACACTATGAGTGATTTTGTGAGAGAAGAAATTGACTCCATTGAGGAGATGCCTCTCTTACTAGAGAGATTTAGGAGATTTGTGAATTTAACCACCTCACCTCCTAAGAAGAAGTTGACCACCGCACCTCCTAAGAAGAAGAAGAAGAAAATTGCTTTGGAGACTTCGAAGCATGACAAGAAGGAGGGTATCTCAATTGAAGACATGGGACTCATTAACAAGCCAAACCAAGGAGTGTCTTCAAGAGAGGGGATTCAGTGCTACGAATGTGGAGGATTCGGGCATTTCTCCCCGGAGTGTGGAAACTTGAAGGATAGAAGAAAAGGGAAGGCGAAGGCCACCTTATGGGATAAATATGAAGATGACGAAAATCCTTCAAGTGATGAAGAACTTGCCATCATCTACACGGAATTTGGAGCCAAGAGTGTAGAAGTTGAAGAAGATGGCAAAGTTGCTTTTCCTTGTGATCCCCAAGAAGAACAAGGTATAGAAGTAGTTGGTGTAGCTACTCATAGGGATTTGGCTCTTTCCTCATCAAGAGAAAAATTTGATGATCTTGATGAAGGAGATGACTCCATTGGTGAAATGGAGATTAGAGGAGATGACACAAGTGTTGAATATTTGTCATCTAACTCCACAAATGGAAATGTGGAGTGTATGGATCTTAATGACTACAAAGTCAAAGTTGAGAGCTCGATGATGAGGAACAAGGAAGAAATTAGAAGATTAAAAGAAGAGAATCTAGAGCTTTCAACACTAGTAAACCACTTGTGTGAAGAAGTGGTGAGATCCATGGCGGATGAAGATAAGCTAAAAGAAGACTTAGCATTATCTAAGAGGAGAGAAGAAGAGCTAGAAAGAGAGCTTGAAGAAGTTAAGGTCTTATTGGCTAAGATGACTTCAAGCACCAAGAAGCTTGACCACATGTTGGGAGTTGGAAGAAAGCCAAGTGACAAGAGAGGTCTTGGCTACATTGATGACACGGATGCCTCCTCCACAAGCAAGACATCCTGTGCCATGAACATGGACTTCAATATGTCCCCTCCTCCTCAACAACCTAGGAAGAAGAGTGACCTAGGAGAGTGTTCAAGAAGTGCCCAAGTGGTTGAGGCACCAAAAGGTCAAGCTCAAGCTCACACCCAAAGGGCTCCTCACACTATCTTCCCTCAAACTCAAAAACACAATGGGAAGAGTTCAATCATGCAAGCTCAGACAAGCAAGCAACCTCGTCTTGGTTTTCAACAAAAGAGGAGAGATCCGATCCAACAACCAAGACAACCACAACGACAAGGGAAAGCTCCTATCCATGCTAAAGGGAATGGTATGATTCCTAACTTTATTCCCACTTGTAATTTTTGTGGTATTGTTGGTCATATTAGACCAAGTTGCTTGCATTACATTGAAATGTGTAGAGCTAAAAGCATGATTGACAAGAAAAAGGCTAGAGCTAAGATGCTTCATAAAAAGGAAGAAAATCATGTGCATGATCCTTTTTCATCTTGTACTCTAGAACCTTTGTCCACTAGGATTGATTTAGTGTCACCTAAGTGGAGTAATAAGAATGAACCCGCTTGCTACGAGACTAACAAGTCTCAAATAGGTTCATCCAAGTCCAAAGGACTTGGTAGGTCCATAGGACCTCATACCTTTCTTTGAAGTGGTATGGAAATTTGACCCCATATGGGGAACTTAAGCAAAGAGAGCTATTTTGCATCTAGTCACTTGCAAAAAATTTGAAATATCTTATGCTTCTCTTTTTGTTGCTTGAGTTAGCTTGGTTACACTATGTATACATATTTTCTATTCAATAAGTGTGATCAATGCTTGTATTGCAATCCATGTCATATTTATGTTCAAACATGCATTTTTGGACTAGGAGATATATACATTGGATTTAATTTGAATGACCTATAATGATCTCCATGACATGATGATTGCTAAAATGACATGCTAAATGCTAATCTTAAAAAGCATGTTTTGATGATTGCATTTCTTAACTGCAAATAATGTGTGAAAAAGCTTATGAGACTCAAATGAAAAAGGATCTTGTATCCATTCAAGGATTTTACAATCCAAATGTCTCTCTTTCTTTATTGGTTGAACATGTCTACTATCATACGGATATCTTATCCGGAAAAATCAAGTAGGGTGCAAAGTCGCTCATGACATGTTTAGCTTATAAAGTTGGATATAGTTGTTCTTAAATTGAAATCAATGAAAACCTATATCCTTGCTTCTCTCTTGACATTGGTGAAATTGGTTTGAATTCATATTGAAAACCTTTGTCATTTGCTTTGCCAAATACCATGATATTTTGGACTTAAATGCTACATGTCTTGTATGCAAAGCAATTTTTTGATTCACACATTTTCTTTAAATAAATCTCCTTGTTTCTCTCCAATAAATTGAGATTGCATAAAGTGACTTATATTGATTATGCATATACTAGAATGCTACTATCTCTCTTTGCCTTGAGTGACCCGGTTGGGGACTACTCCTTGTCTATATCATGACAAAAAGGGGGAGTATGTTGTGGTAAGGGGAGTTGCAAATTGTAGTAGCAATTGTGCATGTTGGGGAGAATACTAATTGAGGGGGAGTAACCCTTTGAGGGGGAGCATTTGCACATTCATACATTGCATGATGTTGTACTTAAATTTTTAAATGCAAATGCTTGTTTTATCTCACTTGATTCATCTCACCTTTTCTTGTATTGGAAAGTATAGAAACTGTGCTTTCAGGGATTGATTGTTCTACTTGAGATTGAAGACTTCAAGACCATTTATCTTATCTCTTTGTAAAGTAGAAAATCATTGTAGACCCGTAGTTTCTATTATGTTGTGAGGAATCAATGTGAGTGGTGGTTTTGTCACGAAATAGCCAAAGGGGGAGATTGTAAGGATTCCCGTTTTGTTGATTGGCTTATTTCGTGGTCAAACCACATGTTGGGGTTTTGAATGTAAGGGTAGTCTAAGTGATTAGTGTTGAAGATCAAAGGCCCTTCCATGACCTCAAGATTCAAGCACGCCAAAGGTATAATCTCTTGTGCTTGTTTTTCTTTGAAGAGATTTAGTAGCACACACTCACTTAGCATTCTTGCTATGATTGCATACTTGCTTATTTTTATGTGCATCTCTTCACATGTCACTTTACACACTAGCACTTTGGTTGATATATCTTGTTGTGTGTATATGTGCCTTATAATTCGTTTCCCGACATTGTTCGGAAACGTCCGCGCTTGCACTAATGAGTGCTTGGTTTCGCGCGAAGACCGCCTATGGAGAATGCCCTTGGCTTCTCCTTGGTTTTCACCATTGTTGGTGATCGGCGGTTATGATCGGCGGCCTGGCCGCCGACTGAAACCGCCGTTTCAGTCCAGATTGGTCTGAAGCAATTATGCGGTCATGATCGGCGGTCACGACCGTCGTTCGAAACCGCCGTTCATACCTGATCGATTTTAATCTCTCGGGTTTGATTCGGCGGTTGGATCGGCGGTCACGTAACCGCCGAATGAAACCGCCGAATGAAACCGCCGTTAATGCTCTGTTCTTCACGAGCTCAATTCGGCGGTTGTAATCGGCGGTCTGGCCGCCGATTGAAACCGCCGAACGGTGCGTTTCAGGGGCAAAATTGTCTTTTCACTTGCCCTGTTCTTGATGTCTATAAATATCACACTTTCTCATTATCTGAATTAGTTCTTTGACTCTTAAGAACCCTAATCTTCAAAGATAGATTTTGAGAGAAAATCAAATCAAGAACTCATCTTTAACCACTCAAATCAAACCCCTTTTGCATCAAATTTCATATTGCATCTCCTATGTCTATATAGAGTGCATCCATGTATGGGTTTGCATCATCACAACTTGCTTGGTAAGATTTTGATTAATTTCATCTTATTGTAGTATTTTAAATACCAAGCCATCTCTTTTAAATTACTTGTATGTTTTTGATCATATGTTAAATACAAGAAAAGAGATTATTTGTGATGAATTAATTGAGTGTTGTTTTTGATAGATATCTAGGTTTTTATAATCTATGATCATCTATGCTATTTGACATGTCATTTAGCAATTGATATCTAGGGTTGATTTAAATTGAATATATCATCATCCTAGATAAGCATTTAGAGTACCCTAGCTCTTATTGCATTAATTGAATATTCATACATATTCACATAGGGTTGTTTCTCTTCATAGAGAAGTAAGTCTTGAGGCTAAGAGTGCTTAGGCCTCAAGCAAATTGGAATAGGGTTGCTAATAAAGGCCCGCTGGGTAGAAGTGAGGGGTTACAGACCGGAATGTTAGACGAGGTCTACATAGGTTGTAAACTTCATTTCAATTAGTGATTTCGAGTTCCGAGTGTGGCGCACTATACAGCCCGTGGTTTTTTCCCAGTGGTTGGGTTTCCACGTATACATCAAGTGTTATTTAAATTCCGCACTATATTACACTTGTATGTATTTTTGACTAGTAGGGGCATTTTCGTAAAATTGACTTGCATGCGAAAATTGGGTAATAATAGTTAAAATCCATTCACCCCCCCTCTAGCTTTATATTGATGAACACACCTCGAGTATTTTTATGAACTTTCACAAATTCATCATCTTAGATAAGCATATAGGGTTTCCCTTGCTCTATGTTGCATTTGAATATTCAAATATTCACTTAGGGTGTTAATCTCTTTTTAGAGAATTAAGTCTTGTGTTGTGACCGGGATTAGGTTGCTTAATTCGCAGGCAATCGGACTAGGTTCACTCATACCGGGATTAGGTAGGTGTGTGATTACTTCCGGGATTAGGTTGTAATCGTTTTACAAATTTAGTGGATTCGAGGTTCGAGTGTGGCTTACTTACTAGCCCGTGGTTTTTCCCGTAAGGGTTTCCACGTAAAAATCAAGTGTTATTTTATTTCTGCATTTTATACTTGATTTATTGCTTTATCTATTTAGGGATAATTTCGTAATTTTGACTAAACACGAAAAATTGGGTAATAAGGTTAAAATCTATTCGCCCCCCCCCTCTAGATAGTTTTATACACACTGTGCTATAATTTGTTTCAATTGGTATCAGAGCGGGTTGATCCTTACTTATTTTGGTGTGTTTTACATTTTGTGTGATTTTTGATCATTCATACATTTGCATTCATTTCATTAATTCATAAACACTATGAGTGGAAACGGTGGAAATGGTGGTGGCAACGAAGGTGCTTCTAGCACAAGGCCTCCACTTCTTACCGGATTGAACTATTCCCAATGGAAAGGGAAGATGGAATCCTACATATGCCAAATTCATGACCGTGCATGGATGGCGGTGGAAGACGGATATGATCTACCCAAGATGACTCCCGGTGATGGAGGAGAAAAAGAATTGAAGCCTAAGGCGCAATGGAACGCGCAAGAGTTTGAGGCTTCAAAGTGGAATAGGAAAGCGATGCATGCCATCTTATGTGCTATGGACGAAAATCAGTACAAATTGATTCAAAATACTAGGATAGCTAAGGAGGCTTGGGACATCCTAGAAATTGCACATGAGGGAACCGAAGTGGTGAAGGACTCTAAGCTTCAAGTCCTCCAAACTCAATTCGAGATGCTTAAGATGGAGGAGAATGAGTGTTTCAACGACTTCGAGATCAAGTTGATGGACATAGTCAACCAAAGTCATCAACTTGGTGATCCATATTCGGATAGGAGAATCAAGCAAAAGATTATGAGATCTCTTCCGGATAGGTTTGAATCAAAAGTAACGGCTTTAGAAGAAAATAGTGGATATAAGGATATGAAGCCGAGTGAGGTGATTGGGAGACTTCTAGCTTATGAGTCTAGGAAGGGTCCTATCTCCACACCTCCTAAAAAGTAAAAAGGAATTGCTTTGAAAACCTCCAAGGATGAAAATGAGGCAAAGAAGAATGACTCGGACAAAGACATTGCATTATTTGTGAAGAGATTCAAGAGGGTCATGAAGTTCGGGAAAAAGGACTTTGGTTCCAAAGGTCAAAACTACAAGAAAAAGGGTTCCTACAACAAGTTTAAGCCTAGGAAAGAGAAGACCGAAAGGAAAGGGGTCCGATGCTTCGAGTGTGGTGGCATAGGTCACTTTGCCCCCGAATGTGCTAATCACAATGTCAAGAAGAAAGGTAAAGTGATGGCCGCCACATGGAGTAGTAGTAGTGATGACTCCATTGAAGGAGATGAGTCTTCAAGTGATGAAGAGCTCATGGCTAACCTCCTAGCTTTTGCCTCCTCCCATAAAAGCAAAAGTGCTAGTGAGAGAGAGGAAATGAGTCAAGAGGAAAATGACTCAAGTGGAGAAGAAAGTGATTCCTCTTCTAACTCCATAAGTAGTTTTGTGGAGAAGAAGGTGCTTGCTAAATGCCATACTAAGTTTAATGATTTAGCAATCAAGAGCACAAGAAAGATCAAGATGTTGAGAGAAGAAAATCTTGAGCTTTCATCTCAAAATGACCACTTAAGTGAACAAGTGGAAAAATTCAAGAAGATGGAAGATAAGCTAAGTGAGGAGTTAGTCTTATCTAGGAGGAATGAAGAAAGCCTAAAGAGGGAGCTTGAAGAAGTAAGAGAGTCTATGACTATGATGGATTCTAGTACCAAGAAGCTTGACCATATGCTTGGTGTTGGAAAGAGTCCATGTGACAAGAGGGGTCTTGGGTATAAAGATGGCAAGAAGATCTCAACCTCTAACAAGACCGTGTTTGTCAAGAGTCTGAGGAACGAAGAAACCTCATTTGTGCAAATTCCTAGAAAGAAGTTAGAAATAGGACAATGTTCAAATGCACAAGTGAAGATGGGGCCAAGAAGGCAACCTCAAGCTCAACCTCCTAGGGTCTCTCAAGCCAACATTCCTCCACAAGTGGCTCACAAAGGAAAGAGACCAATCATGCAACCTCAAGCTAGGAAGCAATCAAGACCGGTTTAACAACGAAGATGCTTTGAACCCATTCATCCACAAAGACAAGGACAAGGTATGATTCCTTATTTTACTCCTGTATGTCATTTTTGTGGATTTGATGGTCATATTAGACCACATTGCTTTCGATATATTAAAATGTGCAAAACTAGAAGCATGATTGAGAAGAAAAAGAAAAAAGCCATGATGCATGTTCCTAGGAATGATAATACTATTATGCATGATCCTAACATCTAGAGCCCATGTACCAAAGACCACTAAGAAAGCTAAGATTGTTTCTAGGTGGATTAGAAAGAATGAAAATGTTTGCCATGTTGCTCAAATAGCCTTGAAGGCAATTTCTTCTAATTTTTGGTATCTAGATAGTGGGTGCTCTAGGCACATGACGGGAAACAAGAGTATCTTCGAGACTCTTGTTATGGAGGAAGGAGGATATGTCACTTTTGGTGATGGATCCAAAAAGAAAGTTATAGGGAAAGGAACCATTTCCATTCCCAGATTACCCTCCTTATCCGATGCTTTATTTGTTGATGGCTTGAAAGCCAATTTAATAAGCTTTTCACATCTAAGTGATGAAGGATATTCCGTCTTGTTTTGTAAAGATGATTGCTCTATCCTAAAGCCCGATGGACACACCTTGTTGAAAGGTATGAGATCTAGTGACAATTGCTATTGTCTTGAAGCTAGAATAGTCTCAAACAATGTGTCCATGGATGAGCAAATAGAGTTGTGGCATGAAAGACTTGGCCACATGAACTTTAGGGATTTAAGAACCCTTGGAAAGTACGATCGTGTGCGTGGCCTCCCTAAGCTTGGGAAGAAAGCCAATGGTATTTGTGGACCTTGCCAACAAGGAAAACAAACTAAAAGCATGCACAAAAAGGGCAAGTATCTCTCCACCAAGGAGCCCCTAGAGCTTCTCCACATGGATCTCATGGGTCCTATGCAAACCGAGAGTTTAGGTGGAAAGAGATACAATTTTGTTTGTGTTGATGATTTCTTTAGATTTACATGGACATATTTTCTTAGAGAAAAATCCAAAACTTTTCATAAGTTTAAAATGCTTTGTACTAAAATACAAAATGAAATGAATTCTAACATTAAAAGCATTAAACGGATTAGAAGTGACCATAGGAGGGAATTTGAGAATGCCTCTTTTGAAAGCTATTGCAATAGCTTAGGCATCTCCCATGAGTTTTCGGCTCCTAGGATACCTCAACAAAATGGAGTTGTTGAGAGGAAAAATAGGGTCCTTCAAGAGATGGCCCGAGTGATGTTGCTTAGCAACAATGTCCCTAGGAACCTATGGGCCGAAGCCGTCAATACGGCTTGCTATATAGGGAATCGTGTTTTCCTAAGGCCCGGATCTAGAAACACCTCCTATGAGTTATGGAAGGGTAGGAAGCCAAATGTTAGCTACTTTCACACATTTGGAAGCAAATGCTACATTTTAAATGACCGTGATCAACTTGGCAAGTTTGATGCTAAGAGTGATGAGGGTATCTTTATTGGCTATGCCTTGAATAGTAGAGCCTATAAAGTTTTCAACTTGAAGACTCGAACCATCATGGAATCATCGAATGTTGTTATTGATGATATAAGGCTCAAGTCTAATGACCATGAGGAGGAGGAAGTTTTAGAGGCTGACTCTCCTTTGGAGAGGGTTATGGTGACTCTCAATGTTGGGACATCCAATGACAATAATGAAGTCACACAACCTATTACTAGAGTCCCTCTCTTGGACTCTAATGAACCCGCTCCATGGGTTAGAAGACTCCATAACAAAGAGGATGTTATTAGAGATGTGAATGAGGGTGTTAGGACAAGGCGTCAAATGGCTAATCTCATTAGCTTTACATGCTACACCTCTCAAATTGAACCCAAAAAGGTTGATGAAGCCTTAAATGATGAATTTTGGGTTCTTGCTATGCAAGAAGAGCTAAACCAATTCGAAAGGAATGAGGTTTGGACTCTAGTTCCTAGGCCTAAAAGCACTAATGTGATAGGCACCAACTGGATTTATAGGAACAAATCCGATGAGGATGGCAACATAGTGTGGAACAAGGCTAGACTTGTAGCACAAGGGTACTCTCAAATTGAGGGTATCGACTTTGAGGAGACATTTGCTCATGTTGCCCGCTTAGAGTCCATTAGGCTTCTCTTGTCCATTTCTTGTGTGTACAAGTTCAAATTGCACCAAATGGATGTCAAGAGTGCCTTCCTCAATGGCTTCTTGCAAGAGGAAGTGTTTGTTGAACAACCCAAGGGGTTTGTGGATGCACACCACCCCAACCATGTCTATCGCCTCAAAAAGGCTCTATATGGGTTGAAACAAGCACCGAGAGCTTGGTATGAGTGCCTCACTCAATTTCTTGTTGACAATAACTACACAAAGGGTAATGTTGACAAGACTCTATTCATCAAGAAAGACAATGATGAGCTTTTTATAGCTCAAATCTATGTTGATGATATAGTGTTTGCCTCCACCAACAACATCAAGGTCCAACAATTTGTTAATGCTATGTCTCATGAATTTGAGATGAGTTTAGTTGGTGAGCTAAGTTACTTCCTAGGTTTGCAAATTAGGCAAATGAATGATGGGATCTTTATAACCCAAGCCAAATATGCTAAGAACCTAGTGAAGAAGTTTGGTCTAGAAAATGCCAAACATTGTGATACACCCGTGAGTACCACTTTGAAGCTAAGCAAGGTTGCTAGTGGTAAAAGTGTGGAACAAATGTTATATCGAGGCATGATTGGTAGCTTGCTTTATTTTACCGCAAGTAGGCCTGATATCCCTTTCACCGTGGGTGTGTGTGCTAGGTACCAAGCATATCCTAAGGAGTCCCATCTCTCTTCCATTAAGAGAATCATTCGCTATGTGAATGGGACTTCCAACTATGGGATTTGGTACTCTTTGACACTAATGCTAGTCTTGTAGGCTTTAGTGATGCGAATTGGGTAGGAAATTGTAATGATAGGAAAAGCACATCGGGCGGTTGCTTCTTCCTAGGCAAAAACTTGGTGTCTTAGTTTTGCAAGAAGCAAAACTCGATTTCCTTGTCCACGGCCGAGGCCGAGTACATAGCCGCGGGGAGTGGATGCACACAACTCCTATGGATGAAGCAAATACTAGTAGACTACGAATTCAACCAAGGTACTCTCACTCTCTTTTGTGATAACATGAGTGCCATTAATATTTCCAAGAATCCGGTGCAACATTCTAGAACTAAGCATATTGACATCCGCCATCACTTCATTAGAGAGCTTGTTGAAAATAAATGCATAGTACTTGAACATGTAGGTACTAATGATCAACTTGCGGACCTATTTACTAAACCCTTAGATTCTACTCGATTTAAAACGCTAAGTAGATCTATTAGGATATGTCTTGTGGAGTGATGAGTTTTATATTTGACCCCATATGGGGAACTCAAGCAAAGAGAGCTATTTTGCATTCTTGTCACTTGCAAAAAATTTGAAATATCTTATGCCTCTTCTCTTAATTGTTTGAGTAAGCTTGGTTGCACATATGTATATATGTTTTCAATTCAATAAGTGTGAACCTTGCTTGTTTACAATCCATGTCATATTTATGTTCAAACATGCATTTTTGGATTATGAGATGTATATAGGAAGTATGATTTGAATGACCTATGATTATCTCTATGACATGATGATTCTTAAATAACATGCTAATGTCAAATGAAAAAGCATGAAATTCATATAACATGCTCACATGAAAAGCATGAATTGATGATTGCATATTCTTAAAATGCAAAACCTTGTGTGAAAGCTTATGAGACTCAAAATGAATAAGGGATCTTGTATCCGTTCAAAGGAATTTACATTCCAAATGTATCTCCTTCTTTATTGGTTAAACATGGCTACTATCATACGGATATCTTATCCGGAAAAAATCAAATAGGGTGCAAAGTCGCTCATGCCCTGTTTCGCTTATAAAGTTGGATATAGTTGTTCTTAAATTGAAATCAATATATTCTATATCCTTGCTTTACTCATGACATTGGTGAAATTGGTTTGAATTCTTATTAGAAACCTTTGTCATTTGCTTTGCCAAATACCATTGTATTTTGGACTTGAATGCTACATGTCTTGTATGCAAAGCATGTTTGATTCACACATTTTCTTTCAAATAAATCTCCTTGTTTCTCTCCAAATTAATTGAGATGCATAAAGTGACTTATATTAATTATGCAAATCTTGCATGCTACTATCTCTCGTTGCTATGAGTGACCCGGTTGGGGACTACTCCTTTGCATATATCATGACAAAAATGGGGAGTAGTATATGGTAAGGGGAGTTGCAAAATATAGAAGCAATTGTGCATATTGGGGAGAACATTCATTGAGGGGGAGTAACCCGTTGAGGGGGAGCCTTGCATACACATACATTTCATAATATTGTGCCTAATCTTTTACAAATGCAAATGCTAATTTTTGTTCTCACTTGATTCATCTCACTTTTTACTTGTATTGGAAATGTTAGAAACTTTATTTACAGAGATTGATTATTCTACAAGAGGTTGAAGACTTCAAGTTGCATTTTCTTATCTCTTTGTATTGTAGAATATCACTATAGTCCCGTAGTTTCTATTTTTTTTGTAAGGAATCAATGTGAGTGGTGGTTTTGTCACGAAATAGCCAAATGGTGAGATTGTAAGGTTCCCATTTGTTGATTGGCTCATTTCGTGGACAAACCACATGTTGGGGGTTCTTTGTAAGGGTAGCCTAGGTATCGGTGTTATTGCTCAAGCCCTTTGAAGACCTCGTCTTGATAAGCACCGAAGGTAAATTTCTATGTGCTTACTTTTCTTTAAAGAGATTAGTTGCACACACACACTTAACATACATTGCATATGTGTGCATTCTCTTCACTTGTCACATTTCACACTTGCACTTATTTGTTATATTTTGTTATGTGTAATTGTGTCTTTTTTTCTTGTAGTCTTGTAATTCGTTTCCCGATAGTTTTTGGAAACATCCGCGCATGCACTAGAATGTGCTTGGTTTAGCACGAGGACCCCCTATAGAGAATGCCCTTGGCTACTCCTTGATTTTCACCTTTGTTGGTGATCGGCGGTTATGATCGGCGGCCTGGCCGCCGAATGAAACCGCCGTTTGCTTCCAGTAGTGTATGGAGCAATTCTACGGCTACGATCGGCAGTCACGACCGCCGTTCGAAACCGCTGTTCAATACCTTATTGATTTTATCTCTCGGTCTAATTCGGCGGTTGAATCGACGGTCACGAAACCGCCGAATGAAACTGCCGTTCATACCTGATTGATTTTTTAATCTCAGGTTTGATTCGGCGGTTAGATCGATGGTCACTAAACCGCCGAATGAAACCACCGTTGGTCCCATGTTCCTCTCGAGCCAATTCGGCGGTTATTATCGGCGGCCTAGCCGCCGATTGAAACCTCCGATCGGTGCATTTCATGGGCAAACTTGTCTTTTCACATGCTCTGTTTTTCATGCCTATAAATACATCACTTTCTCTTGTTCTGAAAGTGACTCTTTAATCATCAAGAACCCTACTTTAAAAAGAGAGATTTTTAAGAGAGAAAGCAACCAAGTTTGCTCATTAAACACTCGAACCAAAATCCATTTGCATCAAAATTCATCTAGCATTCTCTAGCATATCTAGGATGCTTGCTTGCATGGGTCTTTCATCATCACACTTGCTTTGGTAAGTTTTTCACTATTATCATACATAATTAGTGTTTAATTTATTATGGCATCTCTTTTTATTACTTGATTGTTCTTAGATTAAATTCTAATATTCAAGATAGAGATTGTTGTGTTGATTTGATTGAGTGTTGTTTTTATGATAGATATCTAGGTTTCTATAATCTATGATTATCTAAGCTAATTGACATGTCATTTAGCTTTAATATCTAGGATTGTTTTTAATTGCAAATTCATCATCTTAGATAAGCATATAGGGTTTCCCTTGCTCTATGTTGCATTTGAATATTCAAATATTCACTTAGGGTGTTAATCTCTTTTTAGAGAATTAAGTCTTGTGTTGTGACCGGGATTAGGTTGCTTAATTCGCAGGCAATCGGACTAGGTTCACTCATACCGGGATTAGGTAGGTGTGTGATTACTTCCGGGATTAGGTTGTAATCGTTTTACACATTTAATGGATTCGAGGTTCGAGTGTGGCTTACTTACTAGCCCGTGGTTTTTCCCGTAAGGGTTTCCACGTAAAAATCAAGTGTTATTTTATTTTCGCATTTTATACTTGATTTATTGCTTTATCTATTTAGGGGTAATTTCGTAATTTTGACTAAACACGAAAAATTGGGTAATAAGCTTAAAATCTATTCACCCCCCCGCCCCCCCCTCTAGATAGTTTTATACACACCGTGCTATAATTTGTTTCAACATCAAGTGTTATTTAAATTCCGCACTATATTGCATTTGCTTGTATTTTTGACTAGTATAGGCATTTTCATAAAACTGACTTGCATGCGAAAATTGGGTAATAATAGTTAAAATCTATTCATACACCCCCCCCCCCCCCCCCCCCCCCTCTAGATATATTTATCATACACACTGTGCGTTATTGTATTACTTTCAATTGGTATCAGAGCGGGTTCCTATATATACTTAGGTGATCCTAGCTCATTTTAGGTGTGTTTTGCATTTGTGTGATTTTTGCTCATTCATACATTTTGCATTCATTTGAATTCATTCATTATATATAATGAGTGGATACGGTGGCAACCAAGAGGGTGCGTCAAGTACACGACCTCCTCTCCTCGCCGGTGTGAATTATGCCTCATGGAAAGGCAAGATGGAGGCATACTTGTGTCAAATCCATGACAGGGAATGGATGACAATTGAAGTTGGGTATGTCGCTCCTAAGATGACTCTCACGAGTGGTAAGTACTCAAGCCTAAGGCTCAGTGGTCCACTGAAGAGTTTGAGACTTCAAAATGGAATAGGAAGGCTTGGCACGCTCTTCTATGTGCAGTGGATGAAAATCAGTACAAACTGATTCAAAACACTAGGACAGCCAAGGAGGCATGGGATATCCTAGAGGTTGCACATGAAGGAACCGATGTTGTCAAGGATTCGAAGCTTCAAGTCCTTCAAATGCAATTTGAGTTGCTCAAGATGAAGGAGGACGAATGCTTCAATGACTTTAAAGTCAAGTTGATGGATATCGTCAATCAAATCCATCATCTCGGTGACCCTTATACGGATAGAAGAGTCAAACAGAAAATTATGAGGTCTCTCCCCGCTAGGTTTGAAGCAAAAGTGACGGCTTTAGAGGAGAATAGCACTTATAAGGACATGAAGCCGAGCGAGGTAATTGGAAGACTCCTCGCCTATGAATCTGGGAAGGCTCCTAGTATTTCACCTCCTAAAAAGCAAAAAGGGATTGCTTTGAAAGCTTCCAAGGTTGAGAAGGAGGAAAAAGGTGACTCGGACGAAGACACGGCATTATTGCTTAGAAGATTCAAGAAATTTGTCAAGTTCGAGAAGAAGGGCTTTGGATCCAAAGGCCAAGAAAGGGGTCCAATGCTATGAGTGTGGCGGTATAGGATACATCTCACCCGATTGTGGGAATTTGATGAATAAGATGGCAAAAGTGATGGCCGCCACTTGGAGCGAAAGTGATGACTTCGGAAAGGGAAACAAGTCATCAAGTGATGATGAGCTTACCATCGACTACACGGCATTTGGGGCCACTTGTGTAAAAGATAAAGTTATTGGTAAGAATGACTTGACTAATGATCCCATAGAAGAAAAAGATGAAAAAGTAGCTCTAGAGGTGATAGGTGTAGCTACTCATTGGGATATGGCTCTCATTAACTCAAGAGACCAAGGTGAAGGTATTAATGAGGGAAATGACTCCATTAGTGAGAAGGAGAGTGGAGGAGATAACTCAAGTGAAGATGACTCCTCATCTAACTCTACAAATGGAAGTGTAGAGAAAATGGATGTTAATGACTTTATAGTCAAGTGTGAAAGTTCATTAAAGAAGAACAATAGAAAGTTGAAGATTTTAGAGGATGAAAATCTAGAGCTTTCAACACACAATGACCACTTAAGTAAACAAGTGGAGACATCGAAGATGATTAAAGACAAGCTAAGGGATGAGCTAGCTATGTCTAAGAGGAATAAAGAAGGGTTGAAGAGAGAGCTTAATGAAGCTAAAGAGTCATTGTCTAGGATGACTACAAGAACCAAGAAACTTGACCACATTCTTGGTAGTGGAAAGAACCCTTGTGACAAGAGAGGTATTGGGTATGAAAAAAGAAGGAGATCACTAGTCCAACCAAGACTGTCTTTGTCAAGAGTTTGGGCAAGATAGAAGCCTCGTCGGTGCACACCCCTAGGAAGAAAATTGATCTAGGACAATGTTCAAGAAGTGCACAAGTGAAGGAAGCTCCAAGGAGACAACCTCAAGCTCAAAAAGTTCCTCAACCTAACTTCCTTCAAGCTCAAATTCATCAAGGGAAAAGGCCAATCATGCAAAATGGATCAAGGAAGCAAGCTAGACCAGTTCAACAACAAAGAAGGTTTGAACCCGCTCAACCACAAAGTCATGGGAAGGCTTCTATGCATGCACAAGGACATGGTATGAATTCTAAATTTATCCCTACATATCACTTTTGTGGTATTGATGGTCACATTAGACCAAATTGCTTTCATTTTATTAAATTATGTAGAATCAAAAGCATGATTGAAAAGAGAATGACAAGAGCTAGAATGCATGCTAATAGGAAGGAAAATATTCATGTTCATGATCCTATTATTTCTATAACTCTTGAACCATTGACCACTAAGAAGAAAAATGCCATATCTATGTGGATAAGGAAAAATGAACCCGCTTGCTATGAGACTAACAAGTCTCAAATAGGTTCAACCAAGTCAAATGGACTTGGGAGGTCTATAGGACCTCATGACCTTCATTGATGAAGGATGATGTTGACCTCATATGGGGAACTCAAGCAAAGAGAGCTATATTGCATACTTGTTGCATGCAAATAATTGAAAAATCTTATGCTTCTTTGTTGATTGCTTGAGTAAGCTTGGTTGTACATATGTATATATGTTTTCAATTCAATAAGTGTGAACCATGCTTGTCTACAATCCATGTCATATTTATGTTCAAACATGCATTTTTAGACTAGGAGATTTACATAGGAAGTATGATATGAATGACCTATAGTTATCTCCATGACATGATGATTCTTAATGACATGCTAATGACATATGAAAAGCATGAAATTCAAATGACATACTCAAATGAAAAAGCATCAATTGATGATTGCAATTTTTAAATGCAAAACTTGTGTGAAAAAGCTTATGAAACTCAAAATGAATAAAGGATCTTGTATCCGTTCAAGGGAATTTATATTCCAAATTGTCTCTCTTTCTTTATTTGTTGAACATGTCTACTATCATACGGGTTTCATTCCCAGAAAAATCAAATAGGGTGCAAAGTTGCTCATGACATGTTTGGCTTATAAAGATGGATATAGTTGCTCATAAATTAAAATCAATGAAAACTCTATATCTTTGCTTCTCTCATGACATTGGTGAAATTGGTTTGAATTCTTATTAGGAACCTTTGTCATTTGCTTTGCCAAATACCATTGTATTTTGGACTTGAATGCTACATGTCTTGTATGCAAAGCATGTTTTGATTCACACATTTATTTTAAATAAATCTCCTTGTTTTCTCTCCAATTGATTGAGTTGCATAAAGTGGATTATATGATTATGCAAGTATATAGTTTGCTACTATCTCTCTTTGCTAAGTGACCCAGTTGGGGACTACTTCTTTGCCTATATCATGACAAAAAGGGGGAGTAGAATGGTGGTAAGGGGGGTTGCAAATTGTGGTAGCAATTATGCATGTTGGGGAGACAATACATTGATGGGGAGTAACCCTTTGAGGAGGAGCATTGCATTCATCATACATTGCATGATGTTGCTGTTGTACTTAAATTTTTAGGATGCAAATGCTTGTTTATACTCTCACTTGATTAATCTCACACTTTAATTGTATTGGAAAATATAGAAACTTTGTTTTCAGAGATTGATTTGTCTACATGAGATTGAAGACTTCAAGATTATTTCTATATATCTCTTTGTAATGTAGAAATTCATTGTAGACCCGTAGTTTCAATTATGTTGTGAGGAATCAATGTGAGTGGTGATTTTGTCACGAAATAGCCAAAGGGGGAGATTGTAAGGATTCCCATATCTTGATTGGCTTATTTCGTGGACAAACCACTTGTTGGGGTTGTATGTGTAAGGGTAGTTTAGGTGATTGAACTTCATGCTCGAAGGCCCTTTCAAGACCTCAAGGGACAAGCACGCCAAAGGTATAATTTCTAGTGCTTGGTTTTCTTTAAAGAGATTTAGTTAGCACACCACACTTAGCATACTTGTTCTTGTGTGCATACTCTTCACATGTCACTTTACACACTAGCACTTTGTTTGATATCTTGTTGTGTGTATATGTGCTTAGAAATTCGTTTCCCGATAGTATTCGGAAACATCCGCGCATGCACTAGAATGTGCTTGGTTTTGCGCAAAGACCGCCCACGGAGAATGCTCTTGGCTTCTCCTTTAGATTCACCATCATTCGTGAATCGGCGGTTTGATCGGCGGCCTGACCGCTGAATTGAAACCGCCGTTTCAGTCCAGAAACATCTGGAGTGATTCTGCGGTTACGATCGGTGGCCACCGACCGCCGTTCGAAACCGCCATTCATACCTGATCGATTTACATCTCTCGGGTTTGATTCAACGGTTTAATCGGCGGTTTCGAAACCGCCGATGTTCCTCCTGTTCTTCTCGGGTTCAATTTAGCGGTTGTAAACGGTGGCCTGGCCGCCGAATGAAACCGCCGATTGGTGCATTTCAGGGGCAAAATTGTCTTTTCACATGCCCAATTCTTGATGTCTATAAATATCTTACTTTCTCATTCTCTGATCAAGTTCTTTGAGTCCTTAGAACCCTAAACTTCAAAGAGAGATTTTTGAGAAAAAATCAAATCAAGAACTCACCTTTAAACACTCAAATCAAATCCTTTTTGCATTATATTTCATATTGCATCTTCTATGACTATATATAATGCATCCATGATTGGGTTTGCATCATCACAACTTGCTTGGTAAGATTTTGATTAATTTCATCTTATTTTAGTATTTTACTATCAAGCATATTCTCTTTTAATTTACTTGTATGTTTTTGATCATATAATAAATACAAAAATAGAGAATTAATTGTGATGAATTGATTGAGTGTTGTTTTGTGATAGCTAATTAGGTTTTTGATCAATCTTGATTAGCTAAGCTATTTGACATGTCATTTAGCAATTGATATCTAGGTTTGATTTAAATTGATTATATCATCATCCTAGATAAGCATCTAAGGTTACCTAGCCTTGTTAGTTATTTGAATATTTATACATATTCACATAGGTTGCATAATCTCTTCATAGAGAATTAAGTCTGGAGGCTAAAATTGCTTAGGCCTCAAGCAATTGGACTAGAGCCACTTTTAAAGGCCCGAGTGGTAGAAGTGGGGGGTTATAGACCGGAGTGTTAGACGAGGTCTACATAGGTTGTAAACTCCATTTCAATTAGTGGATTTCGAGGTCCGAGTGTGGCGCACTAAACAACCCGTGGTTTTTCCCAGTGGTTGGGTTTCCACGTATACATCAAGTGTTATTTAAATTCCGCACTATATTACACTTGCTTGTATTTTTGACTAGTAGGGGCATTTTCGTAAAATTGACTTGTATGCGAAAATTGGGTAATAATAGATAAAATCTATTCCCCCCCCCCCCCCCCCCCTCTAGATATATTTATCATACACACCGAGCGTTATTGTGTTACTTTCAGCTACTATCATACGAATATCTTATCCGGAAAAATCAAATAGGGTGCAAAGTCGCTCATGCCATGTTTCGCTTATAAAGTTAGATATAGTTGCTCATAAATTGAAATCAATGAAATCTCTATATCCTTGCTTTTCTCATGACAATGGTGAAATTGGTTTGAATTCTTTTTAGAAACCTTTGTCATTTGCTTTGCCAAATACCATTGTATTTTGGACTTGAATGCTACATGTCTTGTATGCAAAGCATGTTTGTTTCACACATTTTCTTTAAATAAATCTCCTTGTTTCTCTCCAATTAATTGAGATGCATAAAGTGATTTATATGATTATGCAAATATCTTGTATGCTACTATCTCTCTTTGCTAGAAGTGACCCGGTTGGGGACTACTCCTTTGCCTATATCATGACAAAATGGGGAAGTAGAAGTGGTAAGGGGAGTTGCTAATTGTAAGTAGCAAATGAACATATTAGGGAGATTTCTTATTAAGGGGGAGTAACCCAATGAGGGGGAGCATTGCATTCACATACATTGCATGATGTTGTTCTTAAATTCTTAAATGCAAATGCTTGTTTTATTTCAATTGATCATCTCACATTGTGCTTGTATTGGAAAGTGTAGAAACTTTGTTTTGAAGGTTTGGTTGTTCTACAAGAGATTGAAGACTTGAAGCTTTATTTTTTAACATCTCTTTGTATTGTAGATAATCATTGTTGCCCGGTAGTTTCTATCTTGTTGTGAGGATCAATGTGAGTGGTGGTTTTGTCATGAAATAGCCAAAGAGGGGGATTGTAAGGATTCCCATTCTTTGATTGGCTTATTTTGTGGACAAACCACATGTTGGGGTTTGTAATGTAAGGGTAGTTTAGGTGTTTGAGGATCAAGCTCAAAAGCCCTTTCAAGACCTCAAGGTGACAAGCACTTCAATGGTAAATTTCTAAGTGCTTACTTGCTTTGAAGAGATGTAGTTGCACACACTCACAACTCTTGCATAATGTTTAATTCTTGTATGTTATGTATCTTATATGTGTGCATTAATGTTCATTAATCTCTCTTCTTGCATGTTTATATGATTGCATTTTGTGTATCCAATGCCTTGTCATGTTTAGGCTTAGGATTGCATTCCTTGCAAAGGGCGCTGTTCAAAGCGCTCTACAGAAGCGTTGTACGAACAGCGCCCATTCTAGACCTGATGGAAAATGGCCTTTTAATGCATCAGACCTGATGCATTTTATTAAAGGCGTTGTACGGTCGCTGTTCTAAAGCGCTCTACATACAATGCCTATCTGAAACCGAGAGGATCAGAGTTGTGGCGTTGTTCAGGCGCTCTACAAAAGCGCTCTACGAACAACGCCTATGAAGAATGTTCTTCATTTTCCCAGGTAGGTGATGTTCAAGTCACTCTACGTATAGCGACCTATACAGCGCCCAAGGCAAAAACTGGGGAACTTATCAAAATAATGCCACTTCATTTTGACACCTTATATATATGCCTCTTTCATCTTAGGTTGTTTTTAGAGAGTTCAAAAGCATATTTTTACTTAGCATATTTTTCCAAGAGAAAAATTTCACTAAAGAACTCACCTTTCATTACTGAAACACCATTTCATGATCATCAATCATCATCTAGCATCATCCTTGATCATCTAGACATCATTTTGCATGGATTTTTCAACACACTTTGCTTGGTAAGTTTTTCACTTATATCTTACATATTTTATGTCTTTCTTTGCAAGCAATCTCATTTATCACTTGTATATTATTCATATATATCTTAGATACAAGTTTGAGATTAGTGTTTTGAATGTTTGAGAGTTGTATTGTGATAGCTATTTAGGTTTTCATAATCTATGTTTAGCTAAGCTTTTTGACATGTCATTTAGCTCTTGATATCTAGGATTGTATTTCTTGTTATATCATCATCCTAGATAAGCATATAGGGTTACCTAGCTCTTGTTGCATATTTGAGTATTTCATATAGTCACTTAGGTTGAATCATCTCTTCATTGAGAAGTAAGACTTGTGTAGCTTCCGAGATTAGGTTGCATAAATCACAAGCAATTGGACTAGGTTCAATTATACCAGGGTTAAGTAGGTGTGTGATTATATACCGGGATTAGGTTGTAATCTTTAACACATTTAGTGGATTCGAGGTTCAAGTGTGGCTCACTTACTAGCCCGTGGTTTTTCCCGTGAGGGTTTCCACGTAAATATCAAATGTTATTTAAATTCTGCACATATAAATTCGGTTAAAATCTATTCACCCCCCCCCCCCCCCCCCTCTAGATAATGTTATACACACCGTTAATTTGTTTCACTTTGCATTATTTCCACAAACCTCATCCCAATTACCATCAGGTTTAATCTTTTTCAAATAATCCTTAACCGACTTGAAACCGTCCTCTAGACCAAGCTGGTAGGAACCAGTAACATCTGAACACGAAAAGGATTTGGACTTGATTTTCATAATATTTGGGTAGCGATAAACGGTGTTGGACAATTCATTTTGACCGTCCTTAAAACACTGTATATCTCATAGCAAATGTTCCCTCTCCAAACCCAGATTGTTGGAATCACCAACATCTGATATCTGATGTTGGTTACTGGCCAATGATTTTAGACAATCCTCAAGATGTTGGATAGTGTGTTCTAACTCTTTCCTAGTATAGATAATGACCTCTGCCGTTTCTTGTTTGTTGCGTTCACACACACACACACACACAGAGAGAGAGAGAGAGAGAGAGAGAGAGAGAGAGAGAGAGAGAGGTAGGTTTGGTTAAAGTGATGAACGACGTTCAAATGGGATTAGAGTTCCATTTTATTTATAAACTGATGGTAAAATTACACAATTACCCTTAACATTGACAAATCATAACTATATTTAGGAGATAAAAAGAAATGTTTAAGTTTTTAAATTCAGCATTCATGAGCATCACCAAAATACTCTTCTACTGTCACTCTTCAAATATCTATTTACTTACCTATGTGGTAATTTGATGACGTGGCTCATTTGACTTTAACAAATATCTTATTTGAAGAGTCTTATGGGGATGAGCAAAAATGAACTCTAATATATATATATGGAGTTCATTTTTGCTCACCCCCCGCCCCCCCCCCCCCCCCCCCCCATATCCTACCAAGTGTCCGAAAGTTAACTCAAGGTTAACAAGAAAATAATCATAAGGGCAAGCATGTAAATTGTTATAAAATTTTAAATATAAAAATTAAAGTACTAGATTTAAGGAATACAAATTATTATTATTATTAATTCAATTTATTTGATGTGATGATGTGACAGCGTACAATGCCATGTCAACTGCCACATAAAGTTGGATGTAAATGATGGACAAAAGTATTGGATGTCTACCATTATCCTATATATTAATATGTCAAACATGTAACAGCATAATTCATGTTCCTAATTTATAACTTATAACGGTATTACAAATTGTTCTGTAACTATAAAATTCTTTTCCCCACAGTTGAAAAATTAACATACATTAGTTATAATGTTATTACTGAATGTGTACACTAGCTCAATTCATGTTCACATAGTCATGTATCTAAATTGAAATGTATTATGTATAACGGTATTACAAATTGTTGTATAAGTATAAAATACTGTAATGTTGATATCAAGGGACATCAACGATATACCTATGCAATATGGTTTACCGATTCATGTTCCTATATGCACATAGTACCACAGTATAAAATTAACATACATTAGTTATAATGTTATGACTGAATGTGTACACTTGTCTCTAATTAGATTTGATTAGCTTTGATTTGAAGCTATCATTTTCAATAGCTTTCATAAAACATACACATACATATAGAAGAAGAAAACCCTAGGTAATTGAAGATCAAAAAAGATGAAATCATAAAGTTTAGTTCAATACCCAAGAATCCCGTGCAGTTTTGGTTTTGAGTGAAGAACCACCTCAAAATGTGATCAAACAGCTGCAAACCTTTTTGGAAAGGTAGGAGACTTGAATACAAAGATTCTCCAACTTGAATCACTCAATTCCGAGTCCGAATGTGAAAGTTATGGTGTTTGGAAGTTGGGAAAGTTGGAGAGAAAATTTCAGCTCTATGAAATTCAAATTTGCTTTCTTAGAATGAAATGGGAGGGAAATGGAGAATTTAAAAGAGAAGAAAGAGAGGGAGAAGACGGACCAACCAGGCCTGTGTGGGGAGTGTGTGGCACACGTGGGCAGAGAGCTGCTTTGGCCGTGTGGCACATGGCCTCCACACGTGGCCACCAAGCTTGGCCGTTGGCCATGCTTGCTCCTCTCGCGCACTGCTCGCATTCTTCAGCCGTATCCGGACCTCCGAACTCCAATTTTGAACCCATCTTTGGATTAAGAATCATGACTCTCTCACGCACAACAATGACATTGAAACTTTGACAAAAGGTTAAGAATTCATCTCGGAAAACGATGACGAAGACAACTCAACGAATGAGAATACAAAGTAGCGTAGCTACATCGTTTGGACTCGAAACCTAATGAATGAGTAACCGAAATGACCGGGACTGAATAAGGAATCATATGAGATCATGTTTAAGTCAAAAATACAAGAAAAAACAAACAATTAAACACAAGATCACACATGTATGCTGTAAGGTTCATGATTTGTATTAGCTTGATTCCATTGCAAAACACTCTATATTTGTAATAGTTGTTGCTTAGTAAGTCTTCCAATAAACCATTTTTGCTACTATAGCTTTCTACTTTATATCCATTGTAGTTTTTGTTTATTGTCTTTTGCCTTGAGGTTTTGGTTTCTACAATTGTTAATATGCAATGTGCAGGTAGCTGCTAGGGAGTAATTACATCAAACCTAGATGACCAAACATTACATTGGTTCCAAGCTGCATCCACAATTTTGTCCACAGGGGTACTGTACCTTTTTCGCATACTTATTGTTTTGAAATAAGCAATGATATTTACATTGTTGATGTGTCTTTGCCAACAATATTAATTTCATAATTAATGCATCTTTATCTCAGAGATCAAATTTAGGTCAAAGGAGTTACTAGAATGCATGGGTAGGCTTGATTAAGAGGTTATCAATCTGAAGGCAAAACTTCTAGAAACCAAGAGTAATAGGGCCCCAACAATGGTTGAATCTCTGCAGCAGCAGAGAAAAGCACTTGAGGGGCAACTTTTTCCCATGTACACTCAGATAGCCAGATTTGCTGAACTCCATGAAACTTCCTCGAGGATGGTTGTGAAAGTTGTAATCAGAGAAGGTGTGGAGTGGGGTAGATCTCGCACTTTATTCTACGGACGATTGCTCCGAAGAATGGAAAAAAAAAAAAAAAAAAGGGAAAAAAGGAAAACGAAAAAGAAAAAGAAAAAGAAAAAAGGGGAAAAAAAAGGGAAAAAAAAGAAAATGTAAAAATTGCCCTGAAGAATTACAACAGTTCTTGTCACACTTCTAACCAAGGTAAGTCTTCCGATAAATCATTTTTGCTACTATAAACTTCTGTAAGGATTCCCATACATTGATTGGCTTATTTCGTGGACAAACCACATGTTGGGGTTGTTTGTGTAAGGGTAGTTTAGGTGATTGATCTTCAAGCTCGAAGGCCCTTCCAAGACCTCAGGGGACAAGCATGCCAAATGTATAATTCTAGTGCTTGGTTTTCTTTGAAGAGATTTAGTTAGCACACACACACTTAGCATACTTGATCATGTGTGCATACTCTTCACATGTCACTTTACACACTAGCACTTTGATTGTTATATCTTGTTGTGTGTATGTGTGCTTAGTAATTCGTTTCCCGATAGTGTTAGAAAAAGTCCACGGATGCACTAGAATGTGCTTGGTTTTGCGTGAAGACCGCCCACAGAGAATGCCCTCGGCTTCTCTTTAGTTTTCACCTCTGTTCGTGATCGACGGTTATGATCGGCGGCCTGGCCGCCGAATGAAACTGCCGTTTGCATCCAGAAGTGTCTAGAGCAATTCTGCGGTCACGATCGGTGGTCACGACCGCCGTTCAAAACCGTCGTTCATACCTGATCGATTTAATATCTCGGGTTTGATTTGGCGGTTGGATCGGCAGTCACGAAACCACCGAATGAAATCACCGTTGTTCCCCTGTTCTTCTCGGGTTCAATTCGACGGTTAGAATCGACGGCCTGGCCGCCGATTGAAACCGCCGAACGGTGCATTTCAAGGGCAAACTTGTCTTTTCACATGCCCTATTCTTGATGTCTATAAATATCACACTTTCTCATTTTTTGAATTAATGTTCTTTAACTCTAAGAACCCTAAACTTCAAATAGAGACATTTGAGAGAAAATCAAATCAAGAACACTTTCTTAACACTCAAAAACCATTCTCATATGCATCAAATTATCATCTAAGCATTTTCTAGCATAGTTAGGATGCTTGCTTGCATGGGTTTTGGTCAACACACTTTCTTTGGTAAGTTCTTCACTATTATCATATATAATTAGTGTTGTATTTATCATTGACATCTCTTATATTATTTGTATGCTCTTAGAATATATTCTAGATACAAAATAGAGATTGTTGTGTTGATATGATTGAGTGTTGTATTTTGATAGCTATCTAGGTTTTCATAATCTATGTTTAGCTAAGCTATTTGACATGTCATCTAGCTTTTAATATCGAGGATTGAATTTATTGCAAAATCATCATTCTAGACAAGCATATAGAGTAACCTAGCTCTAAATTGCATTTTGGATATTTTATATATTCACTTAGGTAGTAATCTCTTCTTAGAGAATTAAGTCTTGTGTTGCTATCGGGATTTGGTAGCTTAAATCACAAGCAATCGAACTAGGTCCACTTATACCGGGATTAGGTAGTTGTGATGATTATTGATCGGGATTAGATCACTAAACCGGGATTAGGTTGTAATCATTTCAATTAGTGGATTCTAGGTTCGTGTGTGGCGCACATAAAAGCCCGTGGTTTTTCCCGTGAGGGTTTCCACGTAAATATCTTGTGTCATTTATAATTCCGCACTTATTACACTTGATATTTATATTGACTAGTTAGGGGCATTTTCGTAATATTGACATACATGCGAAAATTGGGTAATAACGATTAAAATCTATTCACCCCCCCCCCCCCCCCCCCCCCCCCCCCCCCCCCCCCCCCCCCCCCCCCTCTAGATTAATATTAGATCAAACCGTTAAATAACTTTCAACTGGTATCAGAGCGGGTTCCTAGACATACATAGGTGATCCTTGCTCATTTTGGTGTGTTTTGTATCTTGTGTGATTTTTTGATTTATTCATACATTTTGCATTCATCTCATTTGCATTCATCCAAACACTATGAGTGGTTTTGGGATGAGTAAAGAGGGAGCGTCGAGCGTGAGGCCACCGTTGCTCACCGGCGATAATTACTTCTCATGGAAGGGGAAGATGGAAGCCTACATATGCCAAATCCATGATAGGGCGTGGATGGCAGTTGAAGATGGATATGCTCCACCTATGATGACTCATACGGATGGAGGAGAAGAGGTTCTCAAGCCTAAGGCACAGTGGAGTCCTCAAGAATTTATTGACTCCATGTGGAACAACAAGGCCATTCATGCCATCCAATGTGCAGTGAGTGAAAATCAATACAAACTGATTCAAATTACTAGGATTGCTAAATAGGCATGGGACATCCTAGAAGTTATACATGAAGGCACCGAGGTTGTCAAGGACTCAAAGCTTCAAGTCCTTCAAACTCGGTTTGAGACCATTATGATGGAAGAGCACGAGCACTTCAATGACTTCCAAGTGAGACTAATGGACATTGTGAACCAAAGTCACCAACTTGGTGATCCTTACTCGGATAGAAGAATCAAGCAAAAGATCATGCGATCACTTCCCGAGAGGTTCGAACCCAAAGTGACGGCTTTAAAAGAAAATGACACCTACAAGGATATGAAGCCGAGTGAAGTCATTGGAAGACTTCTAGCCTATGAATCAAGAAAGGCTACCATCTCACCTCCTAAAAAGAAAAAAAATCTAGCTTTGAAAACTTTGAAGGTGGAAGAGGAGGAGGATGACTCAAATGAAGACATGGCACTCATTGCCAAGAGATTTAAGAAGTTCTTGAATCTACAAAAGAGTGGTTATGGCTCAAAGGGGAATGACTTCAAGAAGAAGAAGACCACAATCAAGAATGTCAAGCCATATCATGAGATGTCTTCAAGAGAGAAGATTCAATGCTACGAATGTGGAGGATTCGGGCATATCTCCAAGGAATGTGCTAACTTGGAAGATAAAAGAGAGGAGGCCGCCACTTCAAGTAATAGTGATGACGAGGTTGTGGCAAAATTTTTGGCATTAGGTTGCTCTCACAAGCAGGACAACAAAGTGAAAGTTGTTGAAGGAAGTCCTTCAAGCTTAAATGATTGTGAGAACAACTATTTTACCTTTCCGATCTCCTACAATGAAGAAGAGAATGAGAGTCAAGAAGAAAGTGACTCTAATGAAGATGACTTTTCATCTAACTCCACATATGGATATGTGGAGAAAAAGGTTCTAGATGAATTCCTCGCTGAGTTTAAAAACTTAGAAATGAAGACCAAAGAAAAGATGCTAAGATTGAGAGAAGAGAATCTAGGCCTTTTGGCTCATGTTGACCACTTAAGTGAACAAGTGGATAGATCCAAGAATATTGAAGATAAGCTAAGAAAGGAGTTAGACTTATCTAAGAGGAATGAAGAAGAATTAAAAAGAAAGCTTGAAGAGGCTAAAGGGTTAAGGACTAGGATAGTTTCTAGCACCGAAAAACTTGACCACATGTTAAGTGTTGGAAAGAGTCCTTGTGACAAGAGAGGTCTTGGGTTTGAAGATGGTAAGGAGTCCTCCACTCCTGACAAGACCGTGTTTGTCAAGAGCTTGAACTACAAAGAAGCTTCACCGGTGTAAATTCCTAGGAAAAAGATTGATCTAGGACAATGCTCTCATAGTGCACAAGTGAAGGTAGCTCCAAGAAGACAACCTCAAGCTCAACCTACAAGAGTTCCTCATGCTAACTTCCCTCAAACTCAACTCCATCAAGGGAAGAGACCAATCATGCAAACTCAACCAAGGAAGCAACCAAGTCTTGGTCAACAACAAAGAAGGAGAGATCCTATCCAATAACCAAGACAACCACAAAGACATGGGAAGGCTCATATGCATGCACAAGGACATGGTATGATTCCTAACTTTGTCCCTACATGTCATTTTTGTGGTGTTGATGGTCATATTAGACCAAAGTGCTTTCGTTACATTAAAATGTGTAGAGTTAAAAGCATGATTGAGAAGAAGAAAGCTAGAGCTAGTATGCATGCTCATAGGAAGGAAGAAATTCATTTACATGATCCTATGAAGGATAATGATGACCCCATATGGGGAACTCAAGCAAAGAGAGCTATTTTGCATTCTTGTCACTTGCAAAAATTTGAAATATCTTATGCTTCTTTTTTAATTGTTTGAGTAAGCTTGGTTGCACATATGAATATATGTTTTCAATTCAATAAGTGTGAACCATGCTTGTTTACAATCCATGTCATATTTATGTTCAAACATGCATTTTTGGACTGGGAGATGTATATAGGAAGTATGATTTGAATGACCTATGGTTATCTCCATGACATAATGATTCTTTTATAACATGCTAATGACATATGAAGAGCATGAAATTCAAATGACATGCTCAAATGAAAAAGCATGAATTGATTATTACAATTTTTAAATGCAAAACTTGTGTGAAAAAGCTTATGAGACTCAAAATGAATAAAGGATCTTGTATCCGTTCAAAGGATTGTAAAATCCAAATGTCTCTCCTTCTTTATTTGTTGAACATGTCTACTATTATACGGGTTTCATTCCCGGAAAAATCAAATAGGGTGCAAAGTTGCTCATGACATGTTTGGCTTATAAAGATGGATATAGTTGCGAATAAATTAAAATCAATGAAAACTCTATATCTTTGCTTCTCTCATGACATTGGTGAAATTGGTTTGAATTCTTATTAGAAACCTTTGTCATTTGCTTTGCCAAATACCATTGTATTTTGGACTTGAATGCTACATGTCTTGTATGCAAAGCATATTTTGATTCACACATTTATTTTAAATAAATCTCCTTGTTTCTCTCCAATTGATTGAGTTGCATAAAGTGGATTACATGATTATGCAAGTATATAGTTTGCTACTATCTCTCTTTGCTAAGTGACCCGGTTGGGGACTACTCATTTGCCTATATCATGACAAAAAGGGGGAGTAGAATGGTGGTAAGGGGAGTTGCAAATTGTGGTAGCAATTGTGCATGTTGGGGAGACAACACATTGAAGGGGAGTAACCCGTTGAGGGGGAGCATTGCATTCATCATACATTGCATGATGTTATTGTTGTACTTAAATTCTTAGAAATGCAAATGCTTGTTTATGTCCTCACTTGATTAATCTCACATTTTACTTGAATTGGAAAGTATAGAAACTTTGCTTTCAGGGATTGATTGTTCTACAAGAGATTGAAGACTTCAAGATTATTTTTTATATATCTCTTTGAAATGTAGAAAATCATAGTAGACCCGTAGTTTCTATTATATTGTGAGGAATCAATGTGAGTGGTGGTTTTGTCACGAAATAGCCAAAGGGGGAGATTGTAAGGATTCTCCTACATTGATTGGCTTATTTCGTGGACAAACCACATGTTGGGGTTGTTTGTGTAAGGGTAGTTTAGGTGATTGATCTTCAAGCTCGAAGGCCCTTCCAAGACCTCAAGGGACAAGCACGGCAAAGGTATAATTTCTAGTGCTTAGTTTTCTTTGAAGAGATTTAGTTAGCAAACACACACTTAGCATACTTGATCATGTGTGCATACTCTTCACATGTCACTTTACACACTAGCACTTTGATTGTTATATCTTGTTGTGTGTATATGTGCTTAGTAATTCGTTTCCCGATAGTGTTCGAAAACGTCCGCACATGCACTAGAATGTGCTTGGTTTTGCGCGAAGACCGCCCACAGAGAATGCCCTTGGCTTCTTTTTGGTTTTCACCTCTGTTGGTGATCGGCGGTTATGATCGGCGGCCTAGCCGCTGAATGAAACCGCCGTTTGCATCCAGAAGTGTCTGGAGCAATTCTGTGGTCACGATCGGCGGTCACGACTGCCGTTCGAAACCGCCGTTCTTACCTGATCGATTTAATATCTCGGGTTTGATTCGGCGGTTGGATCGGCGGTCACGAAATAGCCGAATGAAACTGCCGTTGTTCCCCTGTTCTTCTCGGGTTCAATTCGGTGGTTAGAATCGGTGGCCTGGCCGCAGATTGAAACCGTCGAACGGTACGTTTCAAGGGCAAACTTGTCTTTTCACATGCCCTGTTCTTGATGTCTATAAATATCACACTTTCTCATTTTCTGAATTAATGTTCTTTAACTCTAAGAACCCTAAACTTCAAAGAGAGACATTTGAGAGAAAATCAAATCAAGAACACTTTCTTAACACTCAAAAACCATTCTCATATGCATCAAATTATCATCTAAGCATTTTCTAGCATAGTTAGGATGCTTGCTTGCATGGGTTTTGGTCAACACACTTTCTTTGGTAAGTTCTTCACTATTATCATATATAATTAGTGTTGTATTTATCATTGACATCTCTTATATTATTTGTATGCTCTTAGAATATATTCTAGATACAAAATAGAGATTGTTGTGTTGACATGATTGAGTGTTGTATTTTGATAGCTATCTAGGTTTTCATAATCTATGTTTAGCTAAGCTATTTGACATGTCATCTAGCTTTTAATATCTAGGATTGAATTTATTGCAAAATCATCATTCTAGACAAGCATATAGAGTAACCTAGCTCTAAATTGCATTTTGGATATTATATATATTCACTTAGGTTGTAATCTCTTCTTAGAGAATTAAGTCTTGTGTTGCTATCGGGATTAGGTAGCTTAAATCACAAGCAATCGAACTAAGTCCACTTATACCGGGATTAGGTAGTTGTGATGATTATTGATCGGGATTAGATCATTAAACCGGGATTAGGTTGTAATCATTTCAATTAGTGGATTCGAGGTTCGTGTATGGCGCACATAAAAGCCCGTGGTTTTTCCCGTGAGGGTTTCCACGTAAATATCTTGTGTCATTTATAATTCCGCACTTATTACACTTGATATTTATATTGACTAGTTAGGGGCATTTTCGTAATATTGACATACATGCGAAAATTGGGTAATAACGATTAAAATCTATTCACCCCCCCCCCCCCTCCCGACCCGATTAATATTAGATCACACCATTAAATAACTTTCACTTTCTACTTTTTATCCATTGGAGTTTTTGTTTATTGTCTTTTGCCTTGAGTTTTTGGTTTCTACAATTGTAGGTGTTCGCATAGCATATCAGAACACCGTGTTGAGATGAGATATTCAATTGCAGGCATTGAGCAAAGGTGCTTTTATTTATTTATTTATTATTTTTCACATTTGATTGTAGAGCTAATGGACTTGTAAATAAATACAAATTTGTGATTTTTGTTCTAGAATGCATTAGAGATTGATCCTATTTTTCGTCACGATGTTCCTCGGCATGATCTGAAATGGGTTAGTTCAGCATTTCTTTCTTAATTTATTGTATTTAATATTTGGTCAACTTTTGATATTGTATGACTCTTATTAGGCTTGAAAATTCGTTTCATGTTCAAACACTCTTGTTGAATTAAAGAAAACTTGGAAACAAATAATGATAGGTACCGGTCCTTTAGAATTTGCATTGCTTTTCGTGTCTGCAAAAAGTTATAGATTCCATGAGATAGTTTCAAAATATACTGACAAGATTATGGATTCTATGGTTCTTCATTTCTTTATTACATATTATGTTGAATTGCTTATCGTATATACAAAGCAAATAATGTTTGTTTAGGCAGAACTTTTAACTATGTTTGTACACCCTTTGTAAATTGAGTTTTTGTCTTTTGAGTTTTACGGAAAAAGGATGTTGCATTAGTGAATGACGATGCTCTAAAACTTTTGTTTCGTATTTTGATGTTGGTTGGAGGCACTATATGTTTTTTGGACCCCCAACCATTGTGCTATTTGTTGAAGCATAAAAGGAATGAGCTTTCTTTTACTTGTTAAAACCAAAATACAAACCCTTTCCTTTCCCAGAAATGAACCAATTGACTCTGCTAAGTCCTAGGATGAATTGTTTATTCTAATGTCAAAAGTTTTCGGTAAGGTTTTTTGGCATCAAATGGAAGTTTATTGATTTATAAAGTAAAACAGAAAATCGATTTCTGAAAATTTGTCTTGGAACTTGTATGGTTTTTTTTCTAACAATTTTTCTAGTTAATTTTTTGAATCCTGGTTGTATTTGCGATCTGTGAAGCATCATTGTCATGGAATCATGGGAGGACCTTGCATTTCAAGATGGAGACGGACGGTGTTGAAATTTTATGACCTGAATTCAAATTTGATAAACTTACGATTTCACTTAAACCACCAACAAAGGCTGTGACGCTTGTTGGTAGAAATGGGTTTGGGAAAAACAGTATTATCCCCCTCATAGAGAGGTTTTATGATCCTACATTTTGTGATATGGCCATAATAAATGCTTTTCTTTATTTTTATTACTTTACTACATACAGACTTTTACTGTAAATTTGTAGTTGTTATGTCTTCTTGCTAATTTTGATGCACTTTCCATTTCTTGGTGCAGGAAAAGTGCTTTTGGATGGAGAGAATATTATAAACCCAAAACTGGAATGGTTGAGAAGCCAAATAGGATTGGTCACCCAAGAACCTGCTTTGCTGAGTTTTAGTATAATGGATAATATTGCGTACGGACGAGATTCTACTCTGGCACAAATCGAAGAGTCTGCTAAAATAAAACATTTATGAGCTTACTTGAGAAAGGATATGAAAAACAAGTAATACTTGAAGAGTTGCATTAATAATTTTTTTCTCCATTTGGCTCTTTTTTCGGAAATTAATTTTTATATATTTCAGGTGGGTAGCCGGTTGAAGAGCAAAATATAAATCTTTCTATAGCTGGAGCGGTGCTTTTAACCCATCCATTCTTCTGCTTGATGAGATTACTGGTGGGCTTGATTTTAAAGATGAAAGAGCTGTCCAAGGGTCTCTAGATCTGCTTATGTTGGGGCATTCGACAATAATAATCGCTTGATGGCTTAGTCTTATTAGGGATGCTGATTACAGCAGAAACAGGTGATACTTGAAGAGTTGCATTAATAATTTTTTTCTCCATTTGGCTCTTCTTTCGGAAATTAATTTTTATATATTTCAGGTGGGTAGCCGGTTGAAGAGTAAAATATAAATCTTTCTATAGCTGGAGCGGTGCTTTTAACCCATCCATTCTTCTGCTTGATGAGGTTACTGGTGGGCTTGATTTTGAAGCTGAAAGAGCTGTCCAAGAGTCTCTAGATCTGCTTATGTTGGGGCATTCGACAATAATAATCGCTTGATGGCTTAGTCTTATTAGGGATGCTGATTACATTGCTATGATGAAATAGGGTCATCTTGTTGAAATGGGAACAAATGATGAATTATTAACCCTATCCCTGTTGAAAAGAAAGAAAAAAAGAAGAAAAAAAGAAGAAAAAAAAAATCTCCGAAGAATCGCTGAAAGCTCTCTTGTCAAGACGTTGATAAATGTCGGTGGTTCAGCTCCTGCATAAATTTGCATAGACTGATCAAGGAATGGTTTTTGGATTCTGATATTGCTGTAGGCAAAGAACAAGCTCTACCACAAGTTCTTGCCACACTTCTATGCTAGGTAACTCATCTTTCTCCTTGAGTTGTTTCCTCCTAGTTTCCTCTTGTGCTTGTTTTCTCTTCTCGTCTCTCTCTTCTTTCCTTATCCTCTCTTCCTTCACCTCGGTCTCTTTCTCTTTCTCTTTCAACTTTGCTTTATTTCTTCTCTATATCTCCTTCAATTCTTCCCCCGTGTGGTGTCTTTTGATGTTGAAACACATTTTGATTACCACAACCACATTTGACCTCAAACATGAAGCAATTATATATATATATGGCTAATATGATGTTGTTTGAAACGTTTATGTGTAAACAAACCCGTCCTGTCCCAATCGTATTTATTTCTGAATTGCAGTGTTCTGTTTTCATCTTTTGGATAATTATTTATTCTTACTAATAGTTGTAGTTTATGGTAATATAGGTAGAGCATCCCGTC
Source organism: Acer yangbiense (assembly GCA_008009225.1). Classification (NCBI taxonomy): domain Eukaryota; kingdom Viridiplantae; phylum Streptophyta; class Magnoliopsida; order Sapindales; family Sapindaceae; genus Acer; species Acer yangbiense. The sequence goes on from CM017767.1 coordinate 7,305,240, forward strand.
ACTAAGAGGATTGCTGAAATAAATTTCCAAGCTGCCCAAGACCCCAAGTTGCAGTTGGGATTGGTATTCCTCTCTGGCAAATTCCAGGTATGGCTTTAACTGACCTTGACACTTCTAACTTTCTCTTTATCCTTTAGCCACACCTCACCACCACAAACAAAACCGAACACAACTGTAGTTTATGAGTGAGAACTGATACATGTAAAACATTCTTGTGTTGTGTATTGCAGTAGAGAGAATTACAGCTTCATGTTCTTCCACATTATGCAATCTCAATATCAATGGCTCTCAAAGAAGGCATCTTCCTCTCTCTCCCTCCTCTCTTTTTCTTGGTCTCCCTTCAAGAGCTTCTCACTTTGGGGGCCTCTGTGTTTCTGGCTCCTCTTTCTCTGTGCGCTTCCTTTCACACCTCAGAAGCAGAAGAAACTTCTCTGTTTTTGCTATGGCTGCTGATGGTATCTCTCTTACTTCAATTGCTGTTTTATTGATTCAATTTCCATTCTTTATGTTTGTTGCGGTGTACCCTTTATTTAAACTGTTCAATTTTTTGTTTGAAATTTTTTAGTTCTCTCCTTTTTTATTTTATAATATCAAATGACAATCCTATTGATAAGTGTCAAAATCCACTTATCATTTGTCCTACAAACGTTGTCGTGTAAAGTTATAAGCATTCTTGCCCGGAGAACCTTGTGATTTTTGATGGATAATATATGGGCTTATTATACCATGGTCCATGGAGAAGATGTTTAAAAAGAGTCAAAACAAATGGTTCAATTGTCTAAATTTGCTTTCTCAAACCAAGAAATTCATGAATATATAATTGAATTGACAACAAAATTATATTTTGAATCATTAGTTTATTGTCATTTGCCTGCTGGTCTTGAGAAACTAACCTATAACGTTTGCATGAATGTGTATGTGTGTTTTATTATTGGTAATTGTCTAGATTCTGTATTTTGGCTGACACGGCGCATTAATTTCATTTTTTTTTTCTAGACTCAAAACGTGCGGTGCCATTGAAATATTATTACAATATTGGCATCATGGCTCACATAGATGCAGGGTAAACTACTACAACTGAACAGATTATGTTCTACACAGGAAGAAACTATAAACTCGAGGAGGTACATGATGGAACAGCTACAATGGATTGGATGGAGCAAGAACAGGAAAGAGGGATTACCATAACTTCAGCAGCAACGACTACATTTTGGGACAAACACCAAATTAGACAAGAGACATGATAGTTACAAACTTGGATGCTAAAACGCTCATCATACAAATATTGGTTGGTATAGAAGAAAATTTCAAGTGAGTCATCTTGTGAAGATGAAAGCTATAATATGGTTTGGGGAGGAATTGAGTGCAAAGTTTGTTTATGAGGATATACTAACTAATCTTCAAGAAGAATATCTATCACAGCTGATAGAAACTGTGGTTGAATTAGATGATGATGCTAAGGAGAGGTATCTAGAAGGTGTTGTTGAGCCAGATGAAGATACCATTAAGAAATTAATACGAAAGGGAACCATTTCGGGCAATTTTGTGCTTGTGCTATGTGGCTCGGTTTTCAAGAATAAGGTTCAACTATTACTTGATGCTGTTGTTGATTATCTGCCTACACCACTTGATGTGCCACTGATGAATGGAACTGATCCAGAGAATCCTTAAGTGACAATTGAAAGGGCTACCAGTTATGATGAACCATTCGCTGGACTAGCTTTCAAGATTATGAGTGATCCATTTGTGGAATCACTTACATTTGTTAGAGTATGCAGGGAAGCTTAGCCCAGGATCTTATGTGCTGGAATGCAAACAAAGGAAAGAAAGAGAGAACTGGTAGACTTTTAGAAATGCATGCCCACAGTAGAGAAGATGTTAAGTTGCCATTGAAATCAAATTCAGGACAGGTTATGGGAATGTCCTAAAGCCTGAAAGGATGATTGAGATCAAATTTAGGACAAATGAGCTGCTAGAATGCATGGGTAGGCTTGATTAAGTGTTTATCAATCTGAAGGAAAAACTTCAAAGCAGCTTAAATCTGCCATAGATTGATCAAGGAATGGTTTTTGGATTCTGATATTGCTACACATCTATGGAATTTTGCAAGGTAAGTCATCTTTCTTCGTGAGTTGTTTCCTCCTCTTGTGTTTGTTTTCTCTTCTTGTCTCTTCTTTCCTCATCCTCTCTTCCTTCTCCTTCCTCTCTTTCTCTTTCAACTCTGCTTTATTTCTTCTCTCAATCTCCTTCAATTCTTCCCTTGTGAGTTGTCTTTTGATGTTGAAACACATTTTGATTGCCTCCACCACATTTCACCTCAAACATGATGCAATTATATATATTTATAGCTAATATGTTAATGTTTGAAACATTTATAGGTAAGCCGACACGTCCCGTCCCGGTCGTATTTATTTCTCAATTGCACTGCTATGTTTGCATCTTCTGGATATTTATTTAATCTTACTAATAGCTGTAGTTTATGGAAATCTAGGTAGAGCATCCTTTCACTGAGTGGTGAAATAAATCTGCTAGCTGCCCAAGTTGCAGTTGGGATTGGTATTCCTCTATTCCAAATTCCAGGTATGGCTTTACCTGACCTTGACACCTCTAACTTTCTCTTTATCCTTAACCACACCTCACCACCACAAACAAAACCCAACTTGAGTTTATGAGTGTGAACTGATACAAGTTAAACATTCTTGTGTTGTGTATGGAAGCAGAGAGAATTACAGTCGACAGTTGAGTTGATAGTTGAGGAGTTGGTTAATTCTCGCTTAAAGTCTAGAGCAGGCAAGTCTAGAGATTGCTTGCGTGAAAAGAAATATAGCAACGGGGTAAGAATGAACCATGTGACTGAGTTTGGATATTGAAAAACCACAGGAATGAATATACCTGTTCATTACAATAATGAAGCTGTGGGGATGATAAAAACTCTGGTTTTTCACCAAGGCAAAGCCCTATGAGGTGACTTATAACTTTGGGTTGGAAGATTTCAAATTACAAATGGCAAAGCTCATGGCAGTGAAATCATAACAGCCTAATGTGGCATGTAAGCAATTAAGCATCTTGTTCTCCCTTTTCCTGTTTCCTTTCATTTAATATTCTCCGTATCTAATTTCTTGTCTCTTTTTATGGGTTGACTCAGGTAGTGACGAGCTTCTATTCCTTTAACCAAGGGTGAGTTGCTGCTTATAGATTTTTTAAGATGATAAGCCGATCATCTTTTACTCGAGAGTGTGCAAGATTAAATGCAAAGGAGTCTACTAACAATTAGAGGTACGTTGTTGTATTTATATGCTTTAAGGTTCTTGGTCTTACTGGATTTGGAGTTAATCTGGATTTTAAGTCCATTTGAAGAGTGATGCTTATTACATTTTTTGTATTATTACTTTTGCTGACAGCTTTTTGAATCTTTTGTCTATTGATATCTATTTGTCAATCATTTTTGTATGATTTCTGATAGGCCCACAACATTGATCATTTGGTGATTCCTACTAGAGACTACTGTCTTGCACCTGTGTTTAGTGATATATGCCAAGCTGTACATTGTATGCATGGTAAGCGTTATTTGCAACGAGACTTAAATTTTTGTTCTATGCATTTATAAATTCTTGAGCATCTGATTTTTAATTGTTTGAATATCAAGTGCAAAATCAAAATTTTAAATCACAAGGTTTGATATGGTCTGATATTACCTATGTGATTTCTATGCATTTATAAATTCTGGAGCATCGGATTTTAAATTGCTTGAATATCAAGTGCAAAACCAAAATTTTAAATCTCAAGGTTTGATATGGTCTGATATTATCTGTGTTTGCAATCTGCTTGGTGAAGCTCCCATGTTGCGGATTGTGTCATACTATGTATGCACAATTTGGCTCAAAGAAACTCGTTACCTTTAAAACATTTTTCTATTTTTGGCCAGACAAATCAAGCCGGTGGATATTCGAAATTTCTGATTGAAATTTATTACTAAAATGATTTGTAGATATGAATTGGTCCAGTGCCTCTCGTTAGTATCTTATATATATTGTTGTTTTAAAAGGAGAACTAGGCTTTTGAGTTTAAGACATACTTTTTGTTGTCTTGAAGAAAATGCATTGAGCAGTTGAACGGCTTATGTTCATTGTAAAGCAAGTCGAGGATGCAGCACCACCATTATTATTTTTTACCTGGTCAGTGTTACGTTAGATATGGAGTTTTAACCAGCCAACTCATTTGTGGAGGTGTCACCTTATCTAAACCTTTTGGTTTTTTGTAGGTGCAACACAAGCAGATGACACCTGATGAGGCATATGAACATGTGAGATCCATCAGGCCAAGGGTGATTTTAGCACCTGCCTAGTGGCAGGTATAATAGTAATTATCTTTGCAATTATTTTGCACCCTGTTGTTGGGATGTATATACACTTACACTATGAAGTATAATTGCACAGCACACCTCTTTCGTGATGAAAATCTTGTTGAATACATTAGATTGGATGGTTAAATTTATCTGTACAAGTAGCTTATGGCTTTTCCAAAATAATAATAAATAAATAAATTCAGATAAAAAGAAAAGAAATCCCATATCCTTTGTAACGATGGTCATTTCATATTTACTTAATATTTATCTTGTTTGTGATTGCAGGCTTTTCATGAATACTACCTTGTGAGAGTAAAGAAGGCTTATGAGTGCAACAATATAAGTAATCAAGTTTTGAGAGCTCCACGGTCAAAGACAAGTCAAGATCTTGTGGCATTTGACGATGGCTCTGTTGTCTTTGTGACAGAATCGGACCTAAATAGGTATGATTCAAGTCTTATTTCCAAGGCTGTTGGAACTGAGATATGGGCAGATTTGAGTGTTGTCTACCGGGTTGCTGGTTAGGCTGCTCTGACAAGAATCTCATGCATGTGGTTACGCTGCCGTACCCAGCCAAAGATTCAGGGAAACAAATTGGGCAGGGAGCAGCTGCTAAATCCGTGCTTATCACCTGGGAGGTATAAGTGTGGACATTTTCATATACTAAGTACGAAGTTACATATAAGGTTTGACCAGTTTATGCCCTTTTTTATTTTCTTTTGGTATATAAAAAGCAAATAATGTTTGTTTAGGCAGAATTTTTAACTGTGTTTGTACAACCTTTGTAAATTGAGAAGGATGTTGCATTAGTGAATGATGATGCTCTAAAACTTTTGATTCATATTTTGATGTTAGTTGGAGGCACTGTATTGTGTGCTGGAGCCCCAACCATTGTGCTATTTGTTGAAGCATAAAAGGAAGGAGCTTTCTTTTACTTGGTAAAACCAAAATACAAATCCATTACCTTCCCAGAAATGAACCAATCGACTCTGCTAAGTCATAGGATGAATCGTTTATTGTAATGTTGAAAGTTTTCGGCAAGGTTTTTTGGCATCAAATGCAAGTTTTGTTGATATATAAAGTAAAACAGAAAATCGATTTCTTAAATTTTTTCTTGGAACTTGCAAATTTAACTTCTGGAAGTATGGAGTATTAAATTGAGCTGCCACTTTTGATATTAGGTGATCATATAGCGCGTGTCTAACATTTTAAAATAATGTCACATTCGGTTCTAAGAATCAAAAATTGAGAAAAAGAAACTGTATCCCCTATAATTTGTGGTATATGTAGAAAGTATAAACATATAGAGGGAGAGAGAATTGCATATGATCAAACCACAGTTTCAAGTGCTGGGAACTGGAATATTGATACTGAGATTGTCATGTCTCCAACTTCTATCTAGTTATGAATTGCAGTTTAGGGTAATTCTATTACAATTTCAATATGGATGGAGGAGAAAAAAAGAAAAAAAAAAGTTGTGGAATATTAATTTCTTTTGTCATAAGATTTCAGGTTTCGTTTGATTTTCTATATTATCTTGCATAACCACAGAGTGTATATATTTGTTTTTAAGTTTCAATGGTTGAAAACCTACTTAATTACTTTGTAGCCGCTAGATACAGCCTGCTCGAGGATGCAGACAAGTGCTTTTGGAAAATCTAAAGGGCTGTGGAAGACCCTCACAGAGGGTACTTGGGGTGATGCATTTGATGGTTTACGCATATATCTTCTGTTAACCTCGAACCCTTCAATTCAGGTACACAATCTGGCCTTGTGTTTTGGCAATATTTGATTTTCTAGACTGTAAATTAAGCTTGGACTCGTGTTTTTAATTTTTATATACTCTGCAGTGTACAGTGTTCGATCAACTGAAGCGACGACTTCTGAAGGAAAAACAGGATGAAGCAGGCAAGGGTGCATCTCCAGTGGCCCTTTCTGCCTTCACGGCTTTTGTGTTAGGCGCAGTTTCAAAGAGCATCGCCACTTTTTTGACATATTCGCAATTAGGTAAACAACTATTCTCTCAAACTGCCACAACCAAAAGCTAAATATATAGAAAAAAATTCAGATGTTTTCTCCTTACAGTGTAAGGTAGTGATTCAAGCTACAGATCCAAACGATGATGAAACTGAGAAAGCTCGACCAAGAGCCTGCAAAACTTTGCCCAGAGTTGCTCATGCCATATTCAAAAGAGAAGGGATTCTGGGATTTTTCAAGGGACTGCTGATGCGCCATAGGATAGTTCTATAAACTATCGCAAATAATGGGGCGTGGTCGTGTTTATCCGCAAATGCACGGATCGTTAAGATCGCGTAGCAGCAAGTACAGTTCGTTCCACAGGGAGAGGTTGGTACACGTAAGTTGGTTCTACGTCTATGTTATAGTCAAGTTATTTACACTAATTACAAGCAAGAAAAGTAAAAGGGAGAGGGTGGCAAGCAATTATCTAAGCTAATGGCTATGATTAAGGCTATGTGTATCCTATGGTCACGGATACGTAACCTCTATACTACAACTACAACTAAAGAGATGTGAACACAAGACAATTCTAATTAATCTAAACTAATTATATCAACAACTAAGTAAATAAGTTAACAACTAAATTATACTAAGATGGCATTTAAGCAACTACAACTAAGTTACTATAATGAAATTACACTAATTAACTACAACTAACTAAACTAACTAATTCTTGCAAGGTTATGCAAGAGCAAAGATAAATGAAAAGGGATTTTATTAATTGATCACAATTAAGCTCACTAGTTCTATGGCATAGGTAATTCAACAACTACCACTCTAAGTATTATCAACTATGATTATAGAATGACAATAATAGAGATAATACCACCAAGAACCTAAGAATTAGTCAATAAGTGTTGACCATGTACTTACTAACCAAGACTTCTCCAATATAGCTAATCAAATATTATTAATCAAGATACATGTTACTAATTCGTCAATCAACAACATACATCCATTCAATATAACTCAATTCAACATTCAATAGCTAAATATGGATATGATAAATATAGAGATCAATTAATTACAATAATAAGTCATATGGAAATCAATCCCTCAACATAAAGATTATTATACGCATACATGTTACATGAATCACAAATAAATGAAAGAAGTAATAGATAGAAGTAACTACAAGATGGTAATCTTCTTGTCTTCAATGAAGCTCCAATTCTACTTCCTCCAAGCTATGAAGCTCACATGCAACAAGTATGAGAGTCTAAGTTATCTAGGCTATTCTAGGGTGATTTCTATGAATAGTTTATGTATTTTTGTCTAAGAGGATGTGTATTTGGATATTAGAGAGAGTGTTTTAGGTTAGGAAGGGATGAATATATATAGTAGGGAAGGTTTGGGCAAGTTTGGATGTGCAAAACTCCAAGGTCGGTTGTCCCGGCGGGCTTGGATCCCCTGCCTCGCGGGTTTGTTCCCGCCGGCGGAACTCACGGTGGAAAAATGGAAGTTGGCCGCGAGTTCTGACATTCTGGACTACGGGCTTGTTCCCGCCACATGAAACCGCTGAGATTTGGCGAGTTTGGAACGTATTTGGGCAGCCAAGAACCCGCTAGAAGTGAGCTTGATGCTTGCATTTCCATGGAAGTAGGTGGACTTGGATGGGATGCAAAACTTGTGCATGGGATGCCCAAAATGGGTCCATCGTGACCGGGGAGAAGTGGGCTTCCAATCTGGGCAGAGATTGGCCGAAAAGAACGCCGGAAACGGGTCAGAAATTGACCGAAAATGATCGGGTCAAATCCGGGTCGTCAGGTAAACCGGTCGGGCATGCAGGTCGTGGTCAACCTGGCTGAAGCTTGAAGAAGGGTGACGTCATGCTGACGCCTAGCACGCCAAAACGACGACGTTCTGCATGCTGACGTGGCGCTGATGATTGCCTTGGCTGGTGAATTATATTCTGCTCCCCTGATCTTCTCCTTAATCACAGAATCTTCATTCCTTTCCCGAATATTGCACTTTTGCCCCTAATTTCTCCATAATTACACAATTGCCCTTGAACTTCCCTAATTTCCTGAAACACTTATTTACACCCTATTAAATACACAAAAATGCTCGGAAACGAATACAAAAGATAAGAAAAGGGAGCGCTAAATGTGAACATTTGGAGCGTGATCAACTGCAAGCGCAGATATTGAAGATTGTGCTGAGCTCAGCGTTTCTTTTGATGATTAGGGAGAAACTTACCCGAACGACTTGGGTTCTCGTACTTGCAGTCCGAAGGTATCTATTGCTGACAAGGGGTAGATTGAAAAGCATTTGATAGTGAGGACATTCACGGTAATAACCCTGAAATTTAACTTGAACCCCTTGTAAATACCTGCACTGTGGCTGCATTTGATGTAGGCAAAACTCATTTATTTTATAGAGTAGGATTTAAGCTGCTGAAATAGATTGAATAAATGCTATTTTAGCTGGACAGTTATTAAAGTTCTTGTTGTCCATCTAGAGCTTCTTCTGTTGTTGAAAGAGGAGGTAGGTTCACACAAATCAGTAACTAATAAACACACACACAGATAATATGAGAACAATAAAGAAAAGAAACGACACCAAAGATTTTACGTGGTTCAGCAAGTTGCCTACGTCCACGGAACGCACCGCACTCAATCCACTACTTTCACAGTTGATTACAATCTCTCTTTCTCTCTCAAGTCTCTCTACAATTGCTCTCAATCTCTCTCTACTCTTCTCAACTCTCACGGTGAATTTCAACACACATATTAGGGTTTACATAATGTAGTATTTATATGAATACTAGGAGTAAACAATAACCCTAAAGGACTCTTCCTTTTTACTTGCGCTGATCTCCTAATTCGCGCAAATCACGTCATTACCGCTGACCGGACCGCTTGGCGTGCATGTGCCTGGTCAGCGGTAAATGAAGCAAGACGACACTGATCTGGGTCGCTTGCCGTGCCACTGACTAGGCACCTTGCCTGGTCAGCGGTAAATGAGAATAAACAATTCTCATTTGATTAACGCTGCGCGTGCCGCCCCTTGGGCACTTGCCTGACCAACGGTAAATGGTGAGGAGAGAAGTTTCAGGGCTTCACAAAACCCAACAATCTCCCACTTGAAGAGCTGAAACTTGAACATACGTCCTCCATCTTCCCTTGATGACTTAGTGGATAATTATGGTGCGCTCATTCCCCACGTCTTCACTCTTGAAGACCCACTGAAGCTGCGCACAGCTCCAGTTTCTCTGTAGTGACTGGCTTGGTCAACATATCAGCTGGGTTCTTGCTACCTGCTATCTTTACAAGCTTTAACACACCTTCTTTGATTAACGATCGAATGAAATGGTAGCGAAGATCTATATGTTTGGTCCTAGAATGGAATGCCGAATTCTTGGCCAAGTGTATTGCACTCTGACTGTCACTGTGCAACACATTCATCACTTGATCGAATCCCAACTCAGCTAACAAACCTTGTAACCATATCAGCTCCTTGCTTGATTCTGTCACTGCCACATACTCTGCTTCAATTGTAGAAATTGTCACTATCTTCTGCAACTGGGACATCCAACTAATCGCGGTACTAGCCATTGTGAACACATATCCGGTGGTACTTCTTCTATGATCCACCTCCCCAGTAAAATCTGAATCCACATAACCTTCCAGCTTGAGTTCGTCTCTTCTGAAGGTTAGACATCTCTCTGTCGTACCCCGCAGATATATTAGGATCCACTTCACGGCCTCCCAGTGAAGCTTGCCTGGATTTGACATGTAACGGCTCACAACTCCCACTGCATGGGAAATATCTGGTCTTGTGCAAGTCATGGCATACATTAGGCTTCCAATGGCTGAAGCATAACGAACTTTAGCCATGAAGTCCTTCTCCTCTTCCGTCTTCGAACTCTGTTCCTTGGACAACCTGAAATGACTAGCCAAAGGTGTTCTTACCGATTTTGCATCACCCATGCTGAATCTCTGCAACACCTTCCGAACTTACTCTGCTTGTGAAAGCTTCAATGTACCTTCCTGTTCGTTTCTGCTAATTCTCATTCCAAGAATCTGCTTTGCTGCACCTAAATCCTTCATCTCAAACTCACTTGAGAGTTGCTTCTTCAAATTGTTAATCTCTTCTAAATCTGCACCAGCTACTAACATGTCATCAACATAAAGTAGCAAAATAATAAAACTTGATTTAACCTTTTTGAAGTAGCAGCAGTGGTCAGCATTGCATCTGAAATATCCATTGCCTTGCATAAACCCATCAAACTTCTTGTACCACTGTCGGGGAGCTTGTTTTAAACCATACAAGCTCTTTGTCAACCTACACACCAACTCTTCCTTGCCATCTTCTGCAAACCCCTCTGGTTGCTTCATATATATTTCTTCTCCAAATCACCATGAAGAAAGGCAGTCTTCACATCTAACTGCTCCAAATATAAACCTTTCGCTGCGACAATGCTTAATACTAACCGGATCGTAGTTAGTTTAACAACAGGAGAAAATATTTCAGAGTAGTCAATACCTTCTATTTGTTGGAAGCCTTTGACCACTAGTCGTGCCTTGTACCTCTTGGAACCATCATGTTCCTCCTTGATCCGAAACACCCACTTATTCTGTAGGGCTTTCTTACCTTCAGGCAACTTGGCTAACTCCCAAGTTTGATTAGAAATAAACGACTTCATCTCATCCTTCATTGCAAGCTCCCACTTGCTCGCATCTTTTCCCTGATATGCCTCATCATAGCACTCAGGTTCCCCTGCATCTGTCAACAGCATGTATTGCAAGTACTTCCTATTTGGTATAGGAGTTCGAGTTGATCTTCTTACTGTACTCTCAGCCTGTGTCGCTTGAACATCTCTATATGGAATAGGATTTGTAACCTGGAGTGGCACACCTTGTTCTTCATCATTCTGATTAACTGGTTCCAAGACCCTGTTATCTGACACATCATTCGACCCAGAGTACTCTGGCTCTTCTGGCTCAGACACCTGTGTGTTTCTGTCTTTGTACATAACCCTTTCATTGAAGACAACATCTCTACTTCTGATCATCTTGCGGTTTTGGTCATCCCACAGCTTGTAACCAAATTCATCTTCTCCATAGCCCACCAAAGTACACTTAACTGACTTGGCGTCTAGCTTATTCCTCGCATGATCACCTATATGCACATAAGAAACACACCCAAACACTTTAAGATGAGAAAGTTTTACCTCTTTCCCAGTCCAGATCTCTTCTGGTATAGCGAGGTCCAAAGGCTTTGATGGTCCTCTGTTGATCAAATATGCTGCTGTATTGACTGCTTCTGCCCAGAACTGTTTTGGCAACCCAGAATGTAATCTCATACTTCTGGCTCTCTCAGTCAATGTCCTGTTCATACGTTCTGCTATCCCATTCTGCTGTGGGGTTCCAGGAACCGTTCTACTGAGTTTTATCCCGCTCAGATAGCAAAACCTCTTGAACTCACTGTTTTCATATTCTCCACCATTGTCTGAATGCAGCTTTTTGATCTTTAACCCTGTCTCGTTCTCAACCCTAGCTTTCCATCTCTTGAAAGCATCAAACACCTCAGACTTGTGTTTCAGAAAATAAATCCATACCTTCCTGGAGTGGTCGTCAATAAATGTGACGAAATACTGTTTACCTCCGGTTGACGAGACTGAAGCTGGACCCCAAACATCGGTGTGCACTAGTTCCAGCTTCTCCTTTGACGGTACCCTTCCGGTCTTCTTGAAGCTCACTCGCTTCTGTTTTCCCAATATGCAGCTCTCACAGAAATCAACCTCAACACTCTTCAAATCTGGCAACTTACCTTTCGAATGTAGAACTTCAGCCCCTGACTACTCATGTGCCCAAACCTCTGGTGCCACAAGTTCGGATCATCTTTACCTTCCGCCATAGCGAATTGAACCACAGCCATCCATAGTTGTGTAAAGCGACCCATTCTTATTTCCTCGGGCGATTGTCATGATACCTTCGAAATATTCCACTTATCATCTGTGAAGTCGTCACGTAACCCTCTGACGCCAGTTGCCCAATAGAGATCAAGTTCTTCCTTAAATCGGTATATGCCTCACGTGTTAAGCTTCCAAACTGACCCTTTCAGTTGAATCTTCACATCTCCCTTCCCGGTAATGTTGCATGCTGGATCGTCACCAAGATACACCTTACCCAAATTTCCTGAGACGTAATTCTCGAACAACTCCCTGTGAGGGGTGGCATGGAAAGACGCTCCTGAATCCAGAACCCAAGACTCCGTATTCTTTACAAATAGCAGATGAGGAGTAATCGACTCCCCGACAACACAGTTCGCGTGCCCTTGCCTTTATCCTTCTTCTCAAATCTACACTCATACGGAAGTGGCCTTCGTACCACAGTTCCAGCACTCTACATTTCTTTCTTGCTTCCGTGTGCTGATTAAAGAATAGGTGGCAGGATACCTAGATTAAACTTAACCTTGACTTTGATCTCCCTCTTGATTCGTGTTTCGATTTTGTTTCTGCTGTTCCTACCTTCCATATTCATGCTGAAGAGTAGACGCCCCAAATCCATCTTCACGCATCCTGATTTCTTCGTTCATGATATGGTGCATCCTGTGAGACTCTAATTTTCTTCCCGAACGAGTGGCAATTGACTGACGGTCATCGTCCAACTTTATGGCAATTGTGTGGCATAAACACCGCCAAGATTCTCATCGAAAACCCATGAAAGAAGTTAAACCATCCTCACTAAATTGACTGGTTAGATACTCTCTGAAACACGACCTTTCCGTAATCTTTAAATTTGATAGTCTTGAGAAGAGGACCTTCCTTACGCAGAGAAGGATGGTGCTCATACAGTTTATAAAAGCTTCATCAG